>JAWWMP010000148.1:15016812-15076606 GCA_035047865.1 Dendrocincla tyrannina | reverse complement strand
TAAAAGGCCAGGGCTGAGGGTGTCTTCTTGGAGACGCTGGTGTGAGCTGCTTTTGTGTTGCTGCACTGTGAGTAAATTCTTTTCTGGGACTTAGTTATGGCAAGTTTGGGGTCAAGCTGGTGAGGGAACCTGGTGTGAGTGTGGGATGTGCAGGGAGCCAAGTGGGGACCTGTTGGGTCACTGGAGCAGCTGCTGTGAGGGGGCTTTGGCCCCTGCAGGGACACTCTGGGATGGTGTGAGTGTGGCTGACAGTCTTGTAAATGGTTGTGCTGGGAAGTTTCATTAGCATTCAATAGAGAGAACAGTCAGGTGCTCTTTTATTGCCAAGTGTACCCACATGATGGTTGTAAAATTCTATTTTTTTTTTTGAAGTTGACAAATATACTTCTCAGGTGAACGAAAATAATGAAATCTATTTCAGAGGTATTGGCTGAAATGTTGCTTGGTTTTGCTAGTGGTGAGATTACTCAGCAGTGGAACGAGAGGTAGAAAGGTGAATATTTTGTATTTCAAGGCGTTAGACATTGAGTAGATAAATGAAAATTCAAACTAAACCTGTTAGCAGAGTTTCAGCTTCAGAAAGTCTGCATGTAGTGGTGAGGTGTTGTTATTGCTTTGTTATTCTGTATGTAAAATAACATCCTTTGGATACCAACTTGATATTCATATGGCTGGCTTATGGTTGTGACTATTAAATGGGAACTGAAAAATAAGTTTTGGTGGAGGACCAAAACACTTTCTTTTCAGATGCATGTATGAAAACTAGGCTGGGTCTTTAAGTTGGAAACTTTATATTGTCATGAGGATCTCTGTGTACTATGCAAATATAATATACAGTATTTGTTTGAACAGTAACAGTAAATCAGGATAAAGAGAGAATACCTCAAAAAGAAAGAACCAACAGGAGTGTTATTCCCCAAATACTTTTATTTAAAGATTGTTATCATTATTTTCCTAAGTTTTATAGGTAAATCATATTACTGTACACTCTTCTGCACTAGCACAAAGATGTGCGTGTACTGCATTCTTTAAGAACAGCAGTTTTGTGCATCTTGATTTAGGAGGAGACATTCATCTGTTTCCATGAATTATGGGACTTTGAGTTGCTCCTTTGAAAATCTGGCTGCAAATAGAACTGCCAGTTTATTGAGGCCAGAGTGGAGTTTCTGCTGGCTGGTGATAAGAGGTGCCTGGCAGCACAGGCGATCTGATAGCAGGAGGACAGGCTGAATGTCAGGGCTGGAATGTGAGCAGTGGGAGGAAGTCATTGAAAGCAAAGGTTTGCAAAAATTTCTCTTGGTGGCTTCCAGTGTGGTTCACTTTCTTTCATCTGCTGTAAGGCATTAAAAAATTAGATAAAATGTGAAATTATCTGTATATGTTATTTGCATAATGAGGATGTAGATTTAAGTTTTCCTGGCTTTCTGTTTAGTCTGGGCTGAAATAGATTAACTGGTCAGTGACCAGTTAAAGCAATAACAATGAGTGAAATAGAAATCAAACTCAGAAAATCAGAGCAAAGAGGGACAATTTCAAATGTACTGTATTTAACTTCTTTTGGTTTGATGAAATAATCCACTTTGCAACAGCTTGATTTCCTATGCTTTTAAGAAGTGTAGAACATCTAAAACATTGTCAGTCTGTGAGAAGGAGTTAAAACAGTTTACAGGGGTTTCCCAGAGAGGTTAGCCAAGAGCAGAGATACTGTCAGCAAGCCCATTTGCTGTCACTGGAAAGCAAGGCTCTGGGGGAAGCTGAAACTTCTTCATCAGGCTCCCTGGGGCTGGAATTATCAGACGTGAGTCTCAGCAGAGGAGATTAGCTAATGTCAGTCAAGAAACATGCTTCCTTGTGCCTGGAGGTGGGCTGGAGTCATGGTCACAAGATATCTTTGAGTTGCTTTCTTGTGTACTTGCTTAAAGAAGAAAAAAAAAAATCTAAGATCTTTATTCTTAGTGGTTGTCTAAAAACCCCCACCTGTTTAAAACTCCTGGGCTTGCTGTTGTGGATTCAGGCAGTCAAAGGACAAATGTTTTTAACCCTTACACTGCTTTGTTCATGAATCGCTGCACTATGATTCCATTTTAACTCCCCTGGAGTGATGTTGAGTTTGAAATGCTCCCAGTATGCTCAGTTGATTTTAGAAAGAAAACACTGGGTTTTAATGCAATTTTGCTTGTTGCTGATCTGTTCTGAAGTGCTGCGGCAGCCCGGGGAGCTCTGCAACCACACGGTGGCACTGGAGGCCTGGAAGGAGTGTCTGACTCCAGACATCACTGTCTGGAAATCATCACAGACAGGAGCCCTGAACTCAGTGATTCCTTTTGACCTCCCTGGGAAATACCTGTGTTCTGCAACAGGCAGACAGACCGAGGTGTGCTTGTGTTGGCACGTAATGATTGAAACTACAGTAGGGGAGATCCCAGCACATCGTCAGCTGGATGCATGACTGGGGAGGTTAGTGGAGTATCTGTAAGGGGGCACATCTGGACTTCAGTCTCAAGACATGCTCTGTAATAATGCCTTCTTTACTAATTATGAAGAAAACCTTATAAGTCACCATTCTTATATTTTCTTTTTTTTTTTAATGCCGCTTTTCTAAAAATGCTGATCAAAATAAAATGAGAAAAGGTTAGTTTGACTGTTTTCCTTAAAAGTCTCATGGATAGGGTCTTCAGACTTGTATTCCCTTTGGTCACTTTGGAGTGCAGGACTGAAGCAGTTACCATCACACTTTGAGATACAGGGGATACAGTGTGTTCGAATTACTTTTTCTTGTGATTTTATTTCATTTGATTGATTGGATTTTTTCCCTACAAGAAAATAGAAAATAGCTTTGTGTTTGTCTTTAGTAATCTGATCTTATTTTCATCTCCAAGATGCTTCCTTGTTTTCAAATCAGAAAAGAGCTTACAGCATAGCCAAGGCTCTTTGACTCTCTGGTGGAGTTTTTTATACTCAGCGTTTAAGAATGTTTCTTTAAATAGCTGCCAGCATCCTGGACAGTTTGTTTCCAGTTCTCATCTACTGAGAACTCCCTTCCTGAAATGAAAATAGTTGTTATGGTGGTATTATTTTCTCTGTCAGTTTTTTAGTGGTGTAATTTACTGTCATTTCATGACTGTCATCCAAGTTACTGTCCACTTCACCATCCTTAGCCTTTTGCTTGACATCAAGAGGACTTTGCTTTTCACCATCATCTGTACCAGAAAGACAGGAATCTGTGGGATTCAAGAATTTGCTGATTAGTGTCCTGCTATATTGTTTGTTCAACAGCTACCGCTATAGTTAAAATTCCTTGTTATTGTCAGGTCTTACAGAAAAGACTGCTCACCAGATTTTCTTTTGGTTGTAGATGTGCTGTATATCCTCAGCACTGATTGAACCTGTGACCTTTTCCTATTTTATTCCCTAGTAAGTGATTTTTCAGCTAGTACCAATCATTCTTTATAAACTGGTCCTCAGAGTAAACATAATCCCCTTTGACATGCAGTTTTTCCTGTTCAGTCTGGAGAAGAGAAGATGCTGGGGAGACCTTATTGTGGCATTTTAGTATATCAAAGGGGCTTATAAGAAAGACTGAGAGCCATTTTACCAGAGTCTGACAGCAAAATAGGGTGAAAGAGGGTAGATTGATTTGGATATAGGGATGAAATTTTTTATGATGAGGGTGGGGAAATGTGGGCACAGGTTACCCAGGGCAGCTGTGGATGCCCCATCATTGCAAGTGGTCAAAATCATGTTGGAAAGGGCTTTGAGCAACCTGGTGTAGTGAAAGATGTTCCTGTGTGTGACATAGTTGTAACTAAATAGTCTTTAAAGGTCCCTTCCAACAGAAACCATTCTAAGACATTGTTTGCTTCATAAAGCAGTTGAAGGATGCACCCATGAAGAGTTAATCTGCATTAGATCAATAAAAGGGTTACCAAATATTTGTCTCTCAAATTTCAGGTCTTGCACTTACTGCATAAAAAGTACATGTATAATGTGTATTTTATGGAAAATGTGCCCACGTATCTATTAAGATCTGCATATGTTGCTGAAAAAAATTAAAATCAATTGCTGCATGTCAGAGTTACTGGTATGATGCATCTTTAGTAGTAAAGCAACATAAGACTGTTTTTCTGAGCTAATGTAATGGGATTTGAGAGGAAAAAAAATGAGTCTAGTAAAGGGTTCTGGTTTATGTGGGTTTTTTTTCCCCCCTTCGCCTGCCGTGTAGTTTAAAAAAAAGTTAAGATTTTACTGACATGAAGGAGAGGCAGAAGGTTGTTTCCCATATTGTAAGGAAAAAGTCTGAGGAGAAAGATTTGTTTTGCATCCTTTTTCATGTTAAACCCATACAGCTGCTCTTTCCTGTGACTACTTGGGAAAAATTCTTCCGGGTGATAATCTAGCTGGGCTACAGAATGAAGAAAAATACAATGTAATGGGGTTTTTCTGACTAGATGATATCCTACCGAGGGTCTTTCAGGTCTATGTGAGAATGACATGGTCTTTCTTGAATGTGGCAGCCTCTCTGGCATTTTGTTTCGTGTTTTCTTTTCTGAAGCATACCTCAGAAGCTCCTAAGTACATACAGCTCTTGGAGTCAGATTATATTTGCTGTGAACTTGCAAAAGGTTAGAAAATACTTTTTCATAAAACACAGAGGATGTTTCTAAACTGAACTGAGACCTCCTAAGTCTTTACAGCTGGTACTTATCACACCTGTAATAGTATTGCTTTCATGTGTCAGAGGAGGGAAATGTTACATGAGGAAAACATTAATGTTCTGAGAAGACTTTTAAACCTTATAATTAAAGAGGAAAATACTAGATATTCATGTCCTAGACATTGTACCTGGGCATCTTAACCAGGTTGGAAGATGTTACTGTCTGTAAGTGTTGCTTGCTGTTTTCTTTAGTGACAGGCATATTTTCAGACTTACACAGGAAAATGCATAAGACCTCTGTGATAAGAATTAATCTGAATGCTGAAGATTTAGGGCTTAATTATAATTCTGTTCCAGAGCAACGGGCTGTGTGAACTGCTATTACTAAACTGTACTGTGCAAACACTGCATACTGATGGAATTTGCTTGTCAACCCCAGTGGCATTCCTTTGCACTCAGCTTGTTGTTCTGTCATCCAAGTGCACCATGGGAAAAGATGAGTATCTCAAGGGAATGTGATCTGCATTTTTAAGAAGAAAGTCAACCTCAAAGGTACCACAGAAGGACTCTACTTTGCTGAAGAGATAACTGGCTTATTGACTGTGAATTTTGCATGCTTCTTAGGTGATGACACACACTTATGCTGCTAAAACTTTGGCAGAATATATAAATTTGTTTCATTGCAGATTAAATGATTGGTAAGAGTGCTGTGTTATAGCCTAGGAATCAGTCACTAAATCCAAATGATTCTCAAAACTTATACTGCTATTCCAATATTTGTTCTCATTTTTTTGCCTCTCAGACTTTAGATTTGTGTGTAATGTACTGCCCCTGAAGAAAGAATAACATGACTCATGGCAGGTATTTTAGTACAGTGTGTGCAACCACAAACAAGATTAAAGCAGTCCAAGTAAAGGAAGTAGGACTTGAACAAAATTCTGTTTACAGCAGCATATTGTCTTCAGAATAAAAAAGAAAGATCAGGTTATGACCAAAAACATTAGTTCAGGAGCTAAAAGCTGGTGAGGTTAAATGATACATGAATAGCAGAGATGCAGACAAAAATGATATTAAGATATCTGCTTAGGAAAGAAGAACTTAATACAGCAGCTTTTTAATTTGGTGAGAAATTTTCAACTCCACTGGAGTTAGAAAGACAAATGTGTCTTTGGGTATGGGCTGAAGGGATGTAATCTCTTTTCTGATGCCCTTGGTGAGGAATACAAGTTTTTCTGGTTTTCTTCTAATAACTGTTTCTTGATTTCTCAGCTTTACCTCAAGACTTTCTTCAACAATGTATTCTCACCCTAAACTTTAGACTTTCTGAAGAAGCAGCAGAGATGTTTTGCCTCTGAGCTATTTTGCTGCAGAGGGGCAATTAAACTGGGAATATTTACATTGAAGTTTTGTACCTTTGTTTTAACAGATACAAGAGTCTGATTTTGCTTCTCTCCAACTTTATGGGAGTTTTGTGATTGATTTTGCTGTTGGGGAAAAAAACTGGGCCAGGCATTTTGAGCTGTAAATATCATTGGCATTTTGAAAATGGAAGCTGTTAAATTGCGATGCTGACAATGGATTATCCCACATTAAGCAGGTTTCACTAAGTTTTATTATGTGTAGGCTAGTCATTGTAATTCAAGATTTCTGTGTGTATGGGAAGCCTAATATACCCTGTTTTTTACATAGTTCTGTATATATGTTAATGGAATTGTGGAACTCCCTTAATGCTTCAATAAATATGCCAAATGTCTGTAGCAACCTGCTGTTTGCTGTGCCCAGATTGCTTCTTTGTAAGGAGGTATCAATCTTCAGTACTTGCTGCATTCAGCCTCTCCCAGTCTCTGATCAGGATCCATCTGTTCGACTGTATTTAGTAGTGTGGATTTTTATGATAGATATGGGCTTCAAAAATGTTAATCTCCAAGTGGTGCCTGATTCCTACTGTGTTGCATTTGTCAGCATAATAGTTTCAAATTGCAAAGAGAAAGTCATGCACTCCCAGGTAACAAAATTGTTTTGTTGCTTGGTATACTTAATGGGTTGGGCTGTTTTTTTTTTTCCCTTCCTATGTGAAAAAGGGTCAAATTTTTTCTCAGTTATGCCTTTATGAACCTTAAAACTCTCCACTTGCTTTTGTTCTGAATTGATGGAATAAAGCTGAAATATTTTTTTCTGTATGGATATTGAATACTGAAATACAAGACTGGATACATCCTGGGAAAATAATTTAATTGATTTTTAGTTATTGCATCTCTTTCTTTGGTCTTTATTTTCTCACAGCAGTACTGGACCGTGTCTGTTAAAATGTGTGAAGTGTGGGAAATCTAAAGTGAGCACAAGGATACATGACCTTAGAGTATTTATTTGGAAATACAATATTGTATAAATGAGTTGTTGAAGCATCAGTTCAGATTTAGGTAACAGGTTATAGGTGTGTACGTGGCTAAATGTACTGGTTCTTCTGGAAATGGTCTTACAAGTGTATTTGTGGTCTAGTGCCTGCACATAAACATAGCTTTGTTCCTGATCTGATATGCTTATAATAGCAGAAGGCAATATTGTCTGCAAATAGGCAAATGTTATGTGTGCTTGTGAGTCTGACACTGTCAGCATCTGTGCTTGGAGTCCTCCACATTAAAGGACACTAATCTCCTGGGAGGGTAGGACTGCAGCTGCCTGGCTGGTTGTGGATGTGTGGAATTGCCCCTAAACAGGAGCATTACCAAAAGGAACCCAGGAACAGCCGTGGCAAACAGAATGCCTGAAATTTGGCCTGTTATGGAAATTGTTTCCAGGTAGAGTTTTTAATTCTTAATACCATGTTTCATAACCAAATTTTTTGAAATTCATGAGAAAGTTTTTAAAAAAATTAAAATATATAAAACAATATACATGGGTGCATTTGAATGACAACGAAGATACATGTCTAAATACTGAAGAATTCCAGAACAGCATTTAGTCCCTTATTTTAAAGTAAATAATCTTGAACATTCACTTTGTGCTCTGAATGGCCAAATACCTGGTCTGGATATCCTTACCAACCCCAAGGCTTGAAATTAATCGCTAAGCTTTGCAATAAACTATTTTTTTCCTTTCAATGAATTATGCAAATCAGGGTAAAATTGAAATTCTAAATGGAATATATGCTTGCATATTTTATTTGCATATTTTAAATATTTTCAGGTTAAATATGAATATTTCATATTCACATATCCCTTATAAACAACATCTAAGACTTGGTTAATAGGATACATGAAAGATCCGGGATGCACTGCGGGACTGTCAGATCAGTGCAAAGCACCAGCCACGAATTACACTTTGTGAAGCTGCATCGCTTCAGAGATGTGTCATTTGTTTTGCCTTTCACAGAGGTGAACACTTCCTTCCCTTGCAAATGGGAAGAACAGGGCTACTGCAGACACACTGAACAGAGTTGGACTTTGTGTCTGTTTGGTTGGGAGCTCATTCTGTCAGAGATTCCCTGTTTCCTCAGGTGTTCTGGATGGTGGGCCCAAAGAGAAGCAACAACTCTGCTCTGTGCATTTGCTTCCTTTGCCGGTGGGACTGGTGGGAGACCCATCCTGGGCTGGTCCTGCTGTTCAGTTTGGTGTTCTGGGCTCAGACAAACCACTGCAACTGCTTTAAGGGCTCTGAACATTTGTTCTTACTCTTATTTTTCTTATCAGTCACAACATCATTCAAGTTTCTCCATCTCATTCATTATAAACTTATGTTTCAGGGACTTAATATTTGTTATAAGTCTTTTTACATCACTGGCATGTGAATAAGCCGCTTCAACTAATGTGGTCCCTTCTTGGGAAAATATTCCCATTTTTTTCAAGTTTAGTCATAAACTTGGCATCTTTCTGGCTTTTTTTGAATTTGTCAGAGCAGTAGCCTTATTTTTAACAAGTGTTAGGAATTTTTCAATAACAAAATGCTAACTTTTATTTCTGGGTGAATACTAAAAGCCACTATTTATTCAGGAGGAAGTCATATTGATGTACATTTTTTTTAGGCCTCTACAAATAGTTACAGTTGACAAAAACCCAAAACACTAGAGCTAACCAATGTGAAAAGGAGAGAAGGATGTAAATAGAACACAAACTCAAGAGAAAGGAAGTAAACCCACAACCTTCCTCCAAACTACAGGGTGTTCTTTTTATACTTTCCTTTTATTGTCACTTTTGGTCTCCTTTCTGCTTCATCTCACTCTAAAAAAGGTTTTAATGTAGATTTTTAACCCCCTTATCACAGCTACGTATTTAGGTGTAATAAATGCATACAACACATAAATACAGGAAAATGATTTCTTTAGTGCTTTTGCTGTGGTGCAGGTCAGTAGATACAATCTGAATGTGTGCACAATATATGCAAGCTGGGAGAGTGCTGACTGGGGCAGAAGCTGGATGACTTTTACACCTCTAGCATTGCCCATGTTCATCTCAGTCTTTTGGGTTTGACCTCTGTCTGCCAGGGTAGCATTTCTTGCACTTTTCCTTGAAGCATCACATACTGGCTGTTAGGAGCAATGGGATTCTGCCAAGCATGTGCCAATTTAATACTGCTGTCCTTGCATCCCCCTTTATACTGGGAATAGACTCAATCTGTAAATTACTTGGAAACTTTGTGTTGGTCTTAACACATGCTTAATCATATTTTAAAAAAATCAAGTAGTATTTGGGAATGAATGTTATTTACTAGGTTTCCTGTAAAAGTAGAAAAGTAAAAATTGTATGTTTTTCCAACCTAGCAGCAAACACTGATGGCAACTGAATAGTTGTGTATCACAAACTACTAAAATATGATGTTGTTGAACAAAATCAAGTATTTATTTTGGAGTGGCTGTTCAGGGCCAGGTTGGATGGGGCTTGGAGAAGCCTGTTCTAATAGAAGGTGTCCCTGCCCATGGTGTGGGGTGTTGGAGCTGGATGAACCTTTAAGGTCCTTTCTAACCCAAAGCATTCTATGATTCTAAGGTTGTGCAGAACTGCTCAACAGCTGTTTGGCCTCCAGCCTGTCTTGATGGATTTTTCCATCCTCTGCAGGGGGCACTGCATTTGTCTTTGGTTCAGCATGAGACTCCTGTCAGCCTGTACCTGCAGCTTCTCAAGGTCACCAGCTGATTGAGCATTCCCAGTTAATTCCTGGAAGTCTCATCTTGGGGTCTGGCAGAACTTCTTCAATATACAGGAAAATACTGGTCCAGTGTAATGATGTAGATCCAGCTGCTGGGATCTTACTCTTTTTCTCAGTTGCAATGGATGCTCATCATTCAAGGATTTAGGGATGATTAAGAAGTTTTATGCTGCTCAAGGCCAGTCATTTGATACCTATTGAAAACCCTGAAAACTCCTTGCTTTTGCTGTTTTACCTTGAGAGCTGAGCCCTGCTGCTTTGCAAGCCCAGTATGATGCTGTGTGGCCAGCAGAGGTTATCCACATTAGTGTATGTGAGTATACATTACTAGTTTCTCTAGGCTAAACAATGTACATCAAAGGGAAATACAAACTATACTGGGTTTTCTGATAACAGTGAGTTTATCCACTGCAATATTTTCTCTTCAAAAAGATGTGATAAAGAAAATCAGAAATCTTGTGTGATTGAGAAGCTGTCATGGCCCATTCAGATGAACAGTATGGTTACTGGATGCTTTGGTCTTAGTGAAACAACACAGCTACCCTTGCTGGACTAGCTTGTTAAATTTTGCCTCTTTTAATAACTATTCTCTTAGCTCTTGCATTCAGAGGTTAATGGTATTTGTGCAAGAAAAACTGCTCTTTGGTCTTCAAAACAATTTTACAGTATTGTGCTCATCAACACTGAAAGCTCAGTGTGAGTCACTGTACTTTAAACGAACTGAGATGGAGAAGTAAAACAATAACGAATGGAAATTAAAAGTGGTAGAAGAACACAATGTCTTTTTTAATAGCTCTGAGGGATGATGTGGTTATGTAGCAATGAAAAGTTACAGCTTCTCTTTCTTTTTTATTTGAGACAGTGAAATTGCATCTGGAATTTCAGAGCAAAGAGTGGAGCACCTCTGCATTTCAGAGACAATGCATATCAGCAGCTACTTTTTCTGTAGTTTGGTAGTCTAAACAATATATTATTAAAATTCTTTGGGTATTTAGTGTCATTTTCAGATGAATTTAAGGGATTTAGCTCCTTTGGAAAGCTTAGCTAACTTGTAGTTCAATACTGAGGAATGGGTCATATGTTTTTCAAAATTTATCCCAGTGCTCTGACATAGCTTTGAGTTCCTTCCAGAACCACATTGTTACTTCTTAACAAAGGTCAAGAGGGTCTTGTTTTCTGTTTTATGGAAAAGAAGATCCATGAAGGAACTGAAGGCAGTACAGGGACTTTTCTTGTGTTTCTACAACTTAGACTGCTACAAGACAGCAAACAGGATTTCAGAGCTGCAGAGTGACAAGAAATAACCTGGCTCTGATGGACTAAGTCCTCATCTCAAAGGCTACACATTAAGTTCAGTTGTCCAGTCCTGGGGCCCTTACTCCAGGAAAGACACTGAGGTGTTGGAGTGAATCTGGAGAAGGGAACAAGAATAAATTGTTTTAAGGATCTGGATGTCTGAGACTGCTGTGGAAACCCTGGGATTGAGCTGGTAAAGAAACCTGGTCTGACTGTGAGTGTGGGGGGAGCAGCTGTGAAGGGGCTCTGGGTCTCAGCTCAGGTGGTGTGACAGTGACTGACAGGTTGTGCGCTTGGACAGGGAAGCTTCCTTAACACAGGGAAGGTTTAGTTTGGGTATTAATACAAATTTCTCCACTGAAAAGGTTGTCAGCCTTTGGCATGGGCTGCCTGGGACAGTGGTGCACCCACCATGCCTGAAAGTGTCCAAAAGCCATGTGGATGTGGCATTTGGGGATATGGTGTAGTGGTGGACATGATGGTGCTGGGTTAATGGTTGGACTTGATGATCATAGAGGTCTTTTCCAAACGTAACAATTCTATGGTTTTGTGGCTGTGTACCAGCTTCCCTTTCAGACTGTGAGTAGGGATAACCACACAACAAAATGTGCTTTAAACTGAGGGATTCAAGAGTTAACGTTACAGTCCTGAGAAAATAATTTAGAAAGTCATCAAGAAAATAAGAGAAGGGCTTCTAAGGGTTTCATATTGTATTGTTCTTTAGTGCCTTTCATTAGGCCATTTTTCACATCTGGTGTGAAAACCAGCTGAAGGCAACTTTAATGATTCCATTTTTTGGTGTCTATCACCTCAAAGGCCTCTGCTGCAGTAGCTTGTCAGCTTCAGCTGAGGAGCTGGTGGGTTAATGAAGGGGACTGCAATTCCTTCTGATCCAGACTGTGGTGTTTCCAAATCAGGCAGCACTGGCAGAGCAGTGTAGTCAAGTTCCACTTGTCACTGCCTGCAGCTGGAGCACTTTGGTACCCAGAGCTGTCAGCACAGAACTGCTCTGAGTGTAGGATATAGAAGGGGAAGCAAGGACTGCAAAGCTGAGTTTTTTGTATGATCCCTGAAGTTCCCAGTCATTTCTGAATATGCATGTGTTTTATCTAAACACCATGCGGTTTTGCTGACCTATGCAGTGTTGGTATTTCTCCCCGAATTTGTGTGTTTCTCTGTGCAGAGCCTGGTTCAGCTCTAGGAAAATGGCTGGAGAGCTGCTGAGTCAGTGCAGCTGGGATAATGAGTCGACCTACTTTTTCAGTCTTGTTGGGACATCCACGCGTTATTGGAAGGAAAAATTAATTGCCAAAGATAATCCTTTCCACGCTAAAGTCAATGTGGAAAATCACTGCAACTATCACTGTTTTCTTTTCCTTGGCATGATATTCATCCCTAAACCCAGCCGTAAAAGCAGCCTATAGCAATAACAGTACTAGCTGAGAAAAATATGAATGTAACATCCATGTATAACAACTGTGCTGCCCAAGGTCATAAAGCAAGTGCTCAAAGCACCAAAAGTGCTTCAGTTGTCTGTTGTGCTTTTTAGAAAATAAGATTTTTTTTTTCCCCCCTTTGTGGCAATATAATATTGTGAACTGATGTTAGATGGTCAATACTGTTGTCCTGAGAACACTTGTTAATTTTCTTTGGGGTTTCCAGGGAATGTCCCACATCGAGCCTGCAAATCTCATTAGGTGAAGTGGAGGAGAGGGTGGTCTGCAGCAAGAGAGATTTGGATTTTGTGTCCATAAGAACTTTTATATGGGCTTAAGAAAAGTTCTGCCTTGGAGGAGACATTCAATACTGTAATCAAGATGCTGAGAAGGAATGAATTAAGGACCTTACTAAGCATGATAGATAAAAGGTATTTCAATTCAAAAGGTTGAAGTAGTGTGCTCTTGATATTGCTAGTCAGAGATGATTATCTCCCACACTTAAAAAATCCCCAGAGATGCATCCTAGTGATAAACCCCAAAAGGGCAAAAAGGGCATTCTTGATTTGTGTATCTTGATTTATTTTTGAAGCAGATATGGCTATAAAACAAATTGTGTGTTTCTTAGCATTGAAAAAATAATTTACACTAAAATATCACTAAATACCTCATGAAGAGTGGGTGACAAAAAACCCCAAACAACTGTAGAAATTATAAGAGGAAATGAAGGTCTATTTTGCTCCAAATAGTGAGCAAAAATCTATGCAAAAAAAAAAAATCTTTATTCTTAGCTGTGTCTCTTATGTGCTGGCTCTTTGTGATATGTGTAGAAGTGCTGCAACAAACAGAAGTTATATCAGCAAAATAGGCCTGAAATCAGGGTCAGGTAATTCACAGGAAGTAACACATATGTAATTTGGCCAGAATTTACCACTTCATTTGAGAGTTGATCTGGCTGTGGAGTTGTTTCATCAAATTGACTCACCTTTGGTTGTGCTGGTAGGATAGAGCCCCACGATTCAGCAGAGGTTGCTGATGGTGACAGACATGCCATTGGCTTGGGGGTGTCTGTGCTGTGTGCCTGCTTAGATTCAGTGCTAAGCTGGTCCTGGAGTAGCTGCCAGGTCCACGCAGCAAAGCCCAGCTTCATGCAGAGGTGCTGGCGTTGATGCTGGAATCAGTGTAGTGTATCCAGCACACCCAACGTGCTGCCCCAGGGCAGTGCCATCCTGATGCTGTTGTGCCTCCAGGTCTGGAATGAAGCTTGTCTTGGAATTAGCTGAGCTATCCCAGCAAGGTGCATCCTTGCACAGTGTTCAAATATGCTTAACATGCAATCCTGGCTGGTATCTGTGCAGATACATCCCTGCATCCTGAGTACACAGATCAGGCAAGGAAGCGAACCTGTGAGTTGGTGTGGTGTGTGGCACTGTAGAAGAGATGGCATCAAAATAAAAAATGAGTGGCCGAAGCACAGCAATTTAAGGGGAAATGTGGGCATGAATATTACATGGATGGCAGCCTTTTCAGTCCTGAAGTCACCCTGGTACCCTGCTTTTTTTCTGGAACTCATGAAAGAGTATAAATCAATGATGCCAGCTGCCTGAATGGAACACATTTCTGGTATTTGCTGTGTAACAGTGTCTTTCCTACATAGCTACTCAATTTCCAGTGCTAAGGGCAGAGCTCTGTGTTCCTGCCAGGCTACCAGAACGCAGCATCTGCTCCTCTTCTGCCAGCAGAGCCTGGCAGTAAAACCAGTGAGTTTGGCACAGGAAGATCAGGGCAGATTTTCTTCCTGGTGTGGAACAGGTTTACCTGCTGGTCTGAATACACCTAGACCATGTACCCTCATTCTGGGATCTGCATGGATGAAAGAAAGAGGCTGCTGCTCACCCATTCTTCTAGAAAATGCAATTTCATGGATTTTCACAATTTAAAGCATTTCTTAGGCAGTCCCAGGACTACTGGTGTAAAAAGTGTTGAGAGTTGTCCTTCCTGGCTCATCCCATGGTGTCTGATGTTCTGTGAGTCTTTCTCCTAAAAAGCCTCACTTGGGTAAGGAGCCACAGCCCTCCCTGTTCCTATTAGAGGTTCAACTGACCTGTTTTATCTGTGTGTTCTGATTGCCTTTTCTAGTGGGGAAGGAGGGAATATACGTTTCTTTATCTCAGTGGACCATTTAATTGATGCTACATTTCAGCATTGAATATTAAAGTCACAGAGGTTGTTTGTGTAGCAAAACAATAAAATATTCATAGTTCTCCCTCACATGAGAAATAACACAACCATGCCACTTAACATAAATCCTCAGCTAACTCTAGACATATGTAAAGTTGCTCATTATTACTAGTTTGCTCTTCCACAGTCCAATCATTTTCTTCATTCTCCTCTGAGGCTTCTGCCTGTGATTTCTCTCTAAACTCTCCATTATATATTCTGTTTCAAAGCAGTTCTGAAAATGGTGCATTTTTTTATTCTAACCAATGTTGCAGGCGTTCTGACAAGAAGCTCTCGGACAGTACTTCATCTGGAAGATTTATGTATAAGTGAGCCATCTTTCCATGCTAGGGTTGGACAAGCTAGGATTGGGAAGAAAACCACTTGTTAATCACATGATGGGGCATATTTTCAATTTAAATATATGCATATAGTGACTAATTAGATTTCAGTACTCATTTACTGTTGATTTCCACATTCCCCCACCCCCTGACACAGATGTGCTCTTGCAATCCTGGAGTTGTGAAGCTGTAATATTTAGTGGTATTTGGGAAATAATGTTAATATTTCTGTTTGAATTCTGCTCAAGATTTCACTTGGGCTGTATGTTGGTGGATTAACACGGTAAAAAGAATAACTGAACACATCAAGTGCATAAAGTAAGTGACAAGTAGATACACAGAAATGGCAGCTTGAGTTTTCTGAAAGCTTGAGTTTTCTGGAAGTGAATGGTTCACATTGTCTGAAATTGTTAATGAACCTCCAAACCTGTCTGAGGAAAAGGCAACGCTTGAAAAACACAGCCAGAATTCTGTGTAAGGAGAAAATTCTGAAACTGACTCAAATTAGGGAAATTACTTGGATCGACATTAGGTTCTTTAGGGCCAAGGGATAGGAATCCTATCAGGATTTAATCTATTATGGATGCTTATGAGGAAAGAAAAGATAATTTTGGATAACAAATGCTCATGGTGTACTCTTCATGACTTCAGCAAAATTCAGTCACCCTTCACAAAGGCCAGATCTAACAGAGATATGTTTTTCCCTTTATACTTTTACAGGTCTGCTTACATCTTTTCAGGTCAGTACAAGATAAAATTATCCTGCTTGTGTGCAAAATTATTGCCTCTTCATGTATTTGCACTAGAAATTCTTGTTTTCTCTGTTAATTTCTGAACCTTGTCTTAAATTCCATGCTATTTTTTCCCTATTTGCATCTTTTTCAGTGATATTTTGTATTTGGGAGCATTTGTATTTTCAAGAGCAACTGCAATGCAGTCTATTTAAATGCATTACAAAGCAGGTCTGGTGTAATTGCAAGGAAAACACAGCCTAATTGTAAGATATTTCACTCATTTTTAATCTTGGTACTGGCAACACAACCATGGTGAAGTGTAACTTTGAGGTGCTCTGATGGTGGAAATGTGTCACTATATATACAATGAGTTTTTCTCAGTAGTGCTAAATACCGCAGCTACCAAACAGTCAGAGACTAATCACATCTGGAGTAGTTTCTGGGTGCTATAAAAGAGCATTTCCTCTTAAAGTTTGTTACTTATGATACTGTTAATAGGAGCAATAGACTTGGATCTGGTATATGTTTACATAACATTATTGAAAATAATGCCCAAGGTTACTGAAATGGAAAGTTTATTTAGGAAATGGAAAGTTTATTTAGTCTTGATTGTAAAGAAGTGCTTTTTATTTTGGTTCATTCACTTTTCCCTTTGCTTTTTTTTTCTTTTTAATTATGTTGAAATCTTCATTTAGACACTTTGAAGGAATTGGTTAGCACATGATGCGTTATAGTGGGTGTTCTGTGAGAGAGGAGAAACTTAAATAGTTTATCAGGGAGTCTGGTCTCACAAAGAGAACAGGAATGCAAGGCAGCAGGTTATAAATTCCAGACATAATTCTAGTATTTCCAAATGTAAGTGATGCATTGTGGTGCTCCTCCTCTTGGTAGAAAGGCAGTATTTCAGAGAAATGTTGCATTTCGGCTGCAGTTAAAATGCCTTTAGTTGGCCTTCTCAGTGTAACCGCTGATGTTGTCTGGCAAAACTGGCAGTGACTGGTATGTGGTAGTTGGGGTTCATATCAGCATCTCTGCCAGCTGAAGGTAACGATGGGTGTTGGCACAGGCTGGGAGAGGTATCTCCTTCAGCTCACACAGCAGCCACTGGAATAGTGCTTGTGATGGAGGGTCCTTCTCTCAGTATCCTGGTCTGTTGCTGCTGCTTCCTCCTCAAGGTGCTGACTTGCAGCCCAACTCTTCTTTTAGTTGTTTGGCAAGAGCTATTTCCTTGGAGTGATTGGTGTTTTTCAAACATGGCATATTTGAATGTGAGGACCATGTTTGTGCTCCTCTTGCCATGCAGGAGTTTAATCAAGATAAGGAAGTGTTTAGCATTCCACTGTCTCACAAATTGCTGGCAGCAATTCAGAGGTCTTATAGTGCAACTGGGAAAATTGAAGGTATTCAAGGACTCAGAGAAGAGCAAGGGTAACTCAGCTTGAAAATACAGAGGAAATGTATGGGAAAAGCCAGAGTGGTGTATGGGGGTTATATCATGTAAGTGCAGAATTACATTCCAGAGTAAATAGCCCACATCTGCCTCATGGTGTTTGTGGTGTGACCATAGCTGCTTCTAGATGTTAGAGTTCTGATATTATTGGTAACTGAATAGAGCAGTCTTTAAAATGTGTAAGTGTATAAGCAGATGGAATGTACCAGTTCAATTTCACAGAGAAGACTGCTTTGTAGCTTCAAATATTTGGGATATGTACTATGATTGCTTTATTGAAATAGTATGACTTATAAAACATAACAATATGCTTTTGCTAGAGAGTTCATATAAAATGTGATTTGTATTTTTCTTCTGGAAACTTAGTACAACTAGACAATGCTGCAATAGTAGATTTCTCTTCACACTTCTTTGATTTTTTTTTTTATTTGTAAGTGAAACATGCTATCCAATCTCAACTACTCTGTGTATAATCCAAGTAGATTTTTCACTTTTTTGGGATATCGTCTAAGGCCAATGAAATAATGAAAGGAACACCTAAACTGGTTGTTGGTGTAATGACTGCATAAAATGCTTTCATTTGAACAATCAGAATTTATGCTACGTTTCAAGGAGCTTTCTGAGTTATGATATGGTTTGCAATTTAGATTAGTTTATCCCTGACTGTTCATCCAAAGTTGTGTAATGCCTTAAATTACACAACAAGCTAATAAGTAATTAGCCCATTTTACACACATAAAACATCTAAGTGAAATAGAGTAATTTGTTTTATTTGTTTATTATGATACTATATCACACCAACAAAATAATTCAATGAAAATGTTTCCTTTATATATTTCAGCAGGGACTTTGTAGTGTACTTCTTTTCACTTCATGAAGTTACTAATGGGAGAGGGGGGTTCTATTTTGCCACTGTTTTGGGGTGGGTTTGTTGGTTTAGACCTGCAAACATGCTTTTATTTGATGAAATTTTAATTGACAAAATAGCAGGTGGATGCGGTGAATATCTGATGAAACCATAGTGAGAAAGTGCAAACTGTGTTTCTCATGGAAACTGGGAGCAGGTCAGAGTGCAAACTGTCCTGTATAAAACGAATAGGCAAATATTCCTATATTCAACCTGATCATGAGTCTGGAAAGTCCAGCATGAAACTTTGAAGCCCCATTCAGAGCTGGTTGTGTTCTGAGCTGCCTGACAGTTGTGCTCTGTGACTTCATCTCTCTGCCACTTCTCGGACAGGAGGAGTTGCTTTCAGGGATAGGGGACACTGGGGTGGAAATGCCACATTTCAGCTCGAGGATGATAAACTGCCTCCTCAAATAAGAATGTGGTCTGGGGAAAATAAATAGAGAGGCCCTTGAGACATATCACAAAATGCATGTGAGAGACAAGAGTCATGAAAGGATTGTCACAGGATGGATTTTTTAACTTTGGCTGAATCTTCTGAATAGAAGACTGAATGCTCTGGTCTGTTTCTTTTGCTTTTTAAACACACTAAGTACATATTTGCCCAACTCTGCAAAATTTATTTTTTGAGTTGGAGCCAAAAGTCAGCTGAGCAAAATAATTTGCTTCACTTTTGTCCTTAAGGCTGACACAATTCAAGTGCCTTTCAAAGCAGGAGAATCCTAAATATCTAGAGAATCTCTCAGCTGCTTGTATGGCTTCTGCTGGGTGACTGAAGCAGGTACATGGAACATGCCTGTCCCCACTGCTGCATCTCTAGTGTGCAAAATAGAGGGTTATTTTATATATCTAATCCTTTTAGCCCCTGTCCTTTGTGGGTCTTCTGAGTAGTTTCCGATCTTTAAATCTGTAAAAACATTTCATGATGCTTTTCGATTCTGTGATCACCTTGTTGCTTGGTCCCCGTCACCAACAATTTGATGATTTTTGGAAGGTGTAGCAGTGCTTCTTGTAGCTCAGCCATATGATATGATATCATTGGCTGAGGATAATGGAAGGGCAATCACCTCCCAAGCTTCCATCCTTCAGTGAATCCTCTCATTCGTGTGTCTCTTTATTCCTGCTGTGAGCGTATTCCTGCCACACAATTCTGCAGCTATCTAGGAGTGGTGTTCACCTGTGTTTCCTTTTTGTTGCCCATCTGGGTTCTGCAACTCTTCTTGCCTTTAAGTCCTTTTTGTAAATTCCCATTTGTATTGCTGTTTCTATTTAAAATGGGACGCACTTCTCAATCTCCAGGAAAATGTTTATTTTTCGCCCTAGAGTGTTCCCCCCAAAGCTCACAATTTGATGCTGAGTGCTTTAGTCTTAGTACTTCATTGTGCTTAAGCAGATGCTCACATTTAAGTACAAGTAGCTAAACTATTAAAATATAAATACATACTTTTCACAATTCAGAATGATGGTACACTTAGCATTTTCTTGAATGGGAGACTAAAAGACTGAACATGAATATAAGATTAATTAAATCTTTAATGAACATTGAGCACATACTTATAACATGTGTGTATTCAAGTGCTTTCTGAAGTAGAGTTGTTTTACCCTGGTTTTGAGTTCTTTCACTCAAGAAATGTATTTTTGTTTTTCTAATTACTTGAAGTTACTCACAAGAAAGAGATACAGTGCTTTTACAGGCTCTCAGGAGAGGGTGTTTTACTATTTCACTTCTCCATTTTCTCATTTGGCAGGCATCTCTTCATCCTTCTCAGATTGTGTAGATGAGATGTTTCTGTTGACTTTGCACAGATGTAATTTTTCCTTGAATGGATTTGGCAGCTGAGCTTTAGTTATACCATTATTTTGTTGTTGGATGCTATTCCTGAACTGCTCTTGTTAAAGTGAGTGTGTGTATGTATGTGCTTACCTGTCTCTTTTGGTGATGAAAGAGAGCATTTGAAAAATTGGGACCAAAACTATAAACCCAATATTTAAAATGTGATTTTAAGACAGTTTTATTACACATTATTTTATATATACTGTATATGGACAATTATTACTCCACTCCAACCCTGAATTTTTGGACTACTCTGGTTTACTTCCCTGAAAATACTTGTTTATGGACAGCAGAAAAATCAAAATAAGCTCATACCATAGTGATAGAATTCATGAAAAATGTAAGTTGCACAATCCTCTCAAAATATTTCAGCTTGATTTGCTTTGAAAAGCTCGCTTGTCTGAGTAGAATGACTAAAAAATGGTATTGTACAGAAAAAGCCCTGTTATGAATGCCTAAAAATTTTTGAAGTTATTTTTGAATAGATTGATTCATATTCAGATTAGTTTCCTGCCAGATGGAGGGAATTTACAGTAAATCAGTTTTTGGCAGGAGAGAAATAAAAGCTGAACAACATCTGCTTATTTATAAGAGTTGTCCTATTCTTCTGTATTGGTGGGGCACATATTACCTACCCAGAGAAAGTTTTATGAGCAGTAAGTTGTGGAATATTAAAGCTTACAGGGATGAGAAGTTATTTGTGTTTACAAAAGAGATTGACAACAGAACATGTTTGTACAGTGTAAGTAGCACCTTTGTATAATACACCCACTGAGGTTCAGCATCTCTGTATCTATGGAGTTTCTATTCCAGCAGTGGGTCCTGGAGCAGGAAAAGCCTCACAGTTGCCAGGAGTTATTTTAGTCTGTGATCTTGCAGACATGTCTCTGTAGACAAACTCAAAGTCAAACATTCCACATTCACAAAGAGGAGGCTCATGAGTATGCAAAATTTAATAACCTCCTTTTGACCCATGCAAATCAAACTATTCTGTGGTCCTATTAATATTTCTGTTCACAAGTTCATGTGTTGCTTTATAAATGGGATATTGGAGTGCTCAGATATCAGGTCAATATATTTGATTGCTACTTAGTAATGACCTCACTGTGACGTGTGTGCCTGAGTTTTTAATAGGCAGTTTGTTTGCACTGTTGACTCTTTTATTGTACAGGTACATAAAAAGAGAAAGCTCAGACCTTCTCAGTGTCATTGATGTCCAAAGCAGTGGTTCAAAACTGCTGAAGTAGAGGTTAGATAACTAAAATGGGTGTGAAAAATCATACTTCTAGTATGGTTAGCTAACAACAGTCCTTCAGTGATTGCAACTCAACACCAAGAGGAGCTGGAAGCTACAGGCAATGAGAAGGCACAGTCATATGGTATTTCACACACCTAACCTTGTTTACAAAAGTACCACACTGGTTTTGTACCAAAACACTTCTAGGTAGAAATAGACGTAGAACAGTAACTTCATTCTGTTGTGCAAGTTTAGAGATAAAACACATGCTTGAAATGTTGGTAACACATTTATTAAAACAGAATTGTCCCTTATTTATACTACTAATTTCAAGAATGGTTTTCAAAATACTGTCATTTGGGTTGAGGGTGAATCTGTTCTGTATCTTTTCCCTCAAGGTGACCACTAGGAAAATGCCTTTGATAAGGGCAAAGCATGAGTTGAATCCTCACAATATACCCAATCTCCTGGGGCAAGCAAGATGTATTTGCAATGTATTTTACAGCAGCAGTTAATTTAGATGGATAAAGTGGGCAAGCTTTTGGGCATACTGGCTTTCCATCAGGAATGAAAGGTGTGCTAATAATTAACCAGTTTAGAGCCTGACATGTCACAAATTCTCTTTACCCAAAGGTAAAGAGCTTCTTACTTTGGTGAGCTCCTTCTCTATTCACAATTCCTTTCTGTTACCTAAATGACTTGAAAGGCCTGTAGAAATCCTGCTTCTTCTCAAGGAGGGAGCTCAAGAACTCTTCGTTTTTTCCTCTTCTTTCTTTTCAGTATCTTAAAAGTTATTTGGATTATACGAAACATGAGCACCCTTTTCTTTGGTTTCTGTAGTTTGTGCAATAGTTCAGAAGGTTACATTCCTTCCTTTCTCCCTTAGGTCTCCTGGTTTATGTGTCTGTTGTATTTTAAACTTGCATCACATTCAGAGTTATGGGATTAAAACATTTCTTTCTGCTTACAAGCCCTTTAGAACAGTGCTGTAACTTCATAAATTTCATTTCCAGAGCAAAATTGTGCAGGTAG
The DNA here is from genome assembly GCA_035047865.1 of Dendrocincla tyrannina. Taxonomy (NCBI): domain Eukaryota; kingdom Metazoa; phylum Chordata; class Aves; order Passeriformes; family Dendrocolaptidae; genus Dendrocincla; species Dendrocincla tyrannina. Next base: position 15,054,323 of record JAWWMP010000148.1, on the reverse strand, counting down.
ACCTCTTAATAGAATCACAGAATGGTTTTGGTTTGAAGGGACCTTAAAGACTGTCTAGTTCCAACCCACTGCCAGGGGCAGGGACACCTTCTACTAGACCAGGTTGTTCAGAGTCCCATCCCTCCTGGCCTTGTACACTTCCAGGGATGGGACATGCATAACTTTCCTGAGCAACCTGATGTGATGGCTTTTGCAGAGTGGTGATGCAGTTCTGCAAGGGCACCTCAGGTTTTGGGGACCTCAGGTTTTGGGGAAGTCTCTTTCCCTTGGTAGCAAACTACCATTCTTCTGCATTTTTGGCCTGTGTGAGTTGACAGAGACACCCAGAATAACCACAAACCTGCAGCTCGAATGCAAAGAATAAATTAATTTCTGTTGCCTTGCTGACCAGGGTATCTCTGAAGAAACAGTGGGGTCTCCTGGCTCTGAGCGGATCCTGGTGTTGCTCTTTTTTACCCCAGCTCAGGAATGCTCCCCTGTGCTGTGATCCCCTGCTTTGCTGTGGAATGCTCCTGCTCAAGAGCTGGTCACCTGGGAGAATATATTCACAGCTTCCATGTCTGTGTGAGATTTACATGGAATGTAATCATCTGTGGCAGATTTAAGACTGAAACTTTTCTATTCTCCTCTTATTAGGGAAATTCTATCATCATTACCCAGAATACCAAATGTTTTGATTCCCCCCAGTTAAAAATGTAATTATTTCAGATATTTTATCAGCAAATCTACTAGGAGATATTATTTCTTCTTATTTTTCAGACACCTCCTGTCAAAGGACTTGTAATTAGAACCCTTGTCCTTGGCCAAAAAAATTCAAGGTAATAATCTTGATGATGATAGCCAGAAATAGCTGATGAATGAAATCTGAAGTAATACAGTCATTAGGTTACCCTTTCTCTTTTCTGAATATATACATGTAATACTTCTATTTCTTTGTAGGTAGTAGCAAAAAATGTGCTAATGTAATTTGAAAGTTACATAGGGAAAAATGCATATTTTCAAATAATTCCTACATTATAGTTATAGTTGATAGGAGAAATTATAGGTGTTTTATGAAATGACTGTATTTTGGGGATGAAATTTGAACTTGTAAGTGAATTAAAATTAAATGAGTAGGCCATGAATTAATGTTTAACTTATTCTGCAAAATATCTCTGTTGAGCAAGCGGCATTATACAGAAATAATTTCATATGGAATTCAGTGGATTTAAACAGATGAAACATAACAGGGCTGCAGGAAGGAAAAGCCATGACTATCAGAGATGAAACAAAGTTCTTCTAAATTCCCAGAGCTGAAGGCATGTGAGAAATGAGTAGAAAATGAAAGGTTGGTTGCTTTGTTCTTCAGTTTGCTGTTGCAGGTCAAGCCCCTGTGCCTTGTAGATACTGAGGTATCTTCAGAGCGGGGGGGTTCCACTTGACTCCCACTGGATGTTGTTGAGAATGCCAAATGATGTGTCAGTATTTGCAGAATCATGCCATCTGGAAAAAATACAATTTTCCCACATAGATTCAAAGCCTACTCCCCCAAAATCCATGCACACAAACCTCACAGCAACTCTTTGGGAGAGTTTGCTGCCTTTTAGAGAAGTTACCTGAAACTTCTTCAATATGTAGCTTTTAAAGGCACTACAGAAAGAGCTGGACAACACTTCTCCATCATGTCTTGTATCTTCAAACATCTCAGATTGACCAATATCATTCACATTTTATGACAGTGAGTTGGAGAGAGTCAAATGACTACCCTGGAGCACCCAGTACACCCAAAGGAGCTGCAAGAACAGACACTGTGTCTGTTATTTCCAGCATGTGGGTTTTGTGGGATTTTTATCTCAGGGACTATTATCTTCCTGTTTCTCAGCCAGGTCTTGAATTTCTGCACACCTTTGTTTACAACGGTTCTGTTGGAACAATACTTGCTCTTAGATACTGCAGGTGACTGTTTTCATCCCTCTGAGGGACCAGAGGGGCTCAGGCAGTCAGTGCAGACAGACTCCTAAACGCATTTGCACTTTCAGGGAGTGTAGATAAGATCAGGAAAGAGAAAGGGGAGGAAGCCAGGGACTTTCTGGCTGATAGGAATAATAATTGTGTGTGTTTCTGAACATTAGCTTTTCACTGAAGAGCAGGACACTCGAGGCTGTGCAGTAATTGTTTAGTATTCTATCAGGGAACATAGACCACATCACTGACCTTGACTATCTCAGCAATTGTATTCAAGAAAATGAAAATTAGTTTATGGAAATAATAAAAGACAATAATTAGATAAAGTAATTTAACACTTGGAAGATTTCTAAAAATTAATTTGAAGTTACTAATGGTGTAAAATGTCAATTGCTTTTCACAAATGTGCACTTTAATATGTACATTGCATGTAGTAACTCAGATCTTCAGCAAAGTGCTGGAGCACATTGGTGCTTCAGTTAAGAGACGATTCTCTGGTACTGGGGCAATCATTTACCTGAAAGATCTGTTGGGATTTTTTCATTATAAATTTGTTTGTAGGGGCAAAAGGAAGTGTCGAGGTTGTGCAGTTAGGTTTGCAACCCTCTTGCACTCTAAATACTCTTGCAAACATTGTTTGCTTTTTTGGACTCTCTCTCCTTTTATTTGAAAGAGAAATAATAACTAAAGGAGAGCAAGTTTGGGGCATGATGAAAATGGAACAAAGCAAGCTGCTTTCTCATGGGCTTTAATAAAAGCTTTTATTTTTGAATGGCTGATGAATCCCGTTGCTGGGGATTGGTTGGCAAACAGTGGGAAGAATCCTTTGTTGTCCATTATTGACATATGGGTTGGCTAGACATGGTTATGAACCTCTGCAATTTTGTTCTCAGTGTCTGCACTGAGTATTTTATTAAACATTTTATAAGATAAGTGAGGGATCAGTTTGGAACCCTGAGCTTTCACTGCATATTTACTTACTCTCTGAAGTGTCCCAGAGAAAACTTGACCGAAAGAGTATTAGGATGGGTAAGGAAATATGAACTGAAGTTAAAATAGTTCTCTATTCAAAATACAATTTTCATAGTGCATATTTAAAATGAAAAATCAAAATGCTTAATTTTAAAATGGCCTGGCCCAGGGATCAGCAGGAATGGTTTAACTAAAGGCAAATTTGGTCTGTATTCCCTTTGAGCTTTTGTTTTCTTTTAAAAGTTAAGTAGCTGTGTTCGCTACAGTACAGAAATAAAATTCTGAGGAGAAAGAATTTTTGTGCCTTGTTTATGTAAATATATTGGAAAACTTTGAGATCAATCAATGGCACTTTTCTCTTTCCTGATTTTATCCCTAAATGTTAATTGAGAGAATAAGCATACTGTAAAGAGATGCATAAATACATGGGATGTTTTTCAGCAAGTTACTTTTTTAAAATTTTACTTTCTTAATTTGACCTAAGAATGAGAGAGTTTGCTCCATGCATTGTCACAACTTATATTTAAAATAAGAATCAAATCAGCTGATTAGTTGCAGCCATGGGAAGTTGTTAGAGTGGCAATAATAGTAAAACAATATTTTGACCTTCCACAGCCCAAAAGTATACTATTATTAATTAACATAAATTGATTATGTTTAGTAACAAGAGTAGAGTAAATAGTGCAAAACCCTTGCCATAAATATTCATGTGAATATTAAATGTGCCTATTTCAGATGTCTTTGTGTTGCTTCCTGAGTTCTCTTGCAGTGACTGGGCTTGTGCCAGAGTAAATGCTCACAGGAAAAAAAAAAGAATCTTAAGCCTACAGGTTTTAGCACTTAAATTTTTTTTCCATCAGAAATCCCTGCAGGAAAATGTGAAGACCCATGTTTATCTAGTTGTGGTAGCAGTGCCTGCTTAGGAAGGTTGGTGTCTTTTTGGGGAAAAAATCCCACATCATCACCAGTGATGAATAACTTCTTAAGATCACATAAGGTGTGGTGTCAGAAATAAAGGATCTCAGTTCTGATGCCACCTGGGTCACTTGAAACAAGGAGGTGCTTTTTTTATTTTTTACTTCTGGTCTGTGAGGCTTTCCAGTAATAACAGCAGAGTGACTTCAACCAAGAGGAAAAAAAGCCACTACTAGAAGCAACAGAACCATGGTATTATAATGGAAAACAATTAATTTTGGTGTGATTTGGAACTTAACTCTCTGCTGGTTTAAATATTTTCATGGTTCTGAAAGGTTTCTGTAACTATAACATTAGCTCTCTTATGCTTTCTGCACTATTCTGAACTAAGGAAGTTTCATCCTCATTCTGTCTCCACTTTGCAAAGGATGCAATAAAATCAGGAAAATCACAAAATGACAGAGTTGTGAATGATTCAAGTGCCTTTACTCAGGAGGAAAAGATATGGATAAAAGATTTTTTTTTTCTTTAGCAGAATGGCATGCTTTTTAAATGTGAGAAGTTCTGTAGAAACTGATTCACTAGTTTGTTTCCCTGTTCTTTTGCCATGAATACAGTATTGAGTCTTTGAATGGTCTTAGAATTGTTTTAAATCACTGTTATGCCCTCCACTGTTAACAGGCTGCTGACCACCTTTTGAATATAGGGTCATTATTGGGATATTTACAGAAAAGTATTGTTTGAATTTAAGGCAGATTTTGCAGTGTTTGTACTTCTCCCCAATCAAAGATTGAAGGAAATTGTAGAAAAGGTAGTTAAGAAAAACAAATACCTCAGCTGATCCGAAAGGTGTCCTGTGACCATCAGGACACACATAGAGGTGCTACACCTTTTATGCTACGTGGCTCCTCCATTATCCCCAGTATCCCACTGGGCATTGCCTACTGGGGCATGGTGAGTCAGAGGTCGAGATGTTCTGTTTAATGTGAGCCTCTCAGTTTAGAGTGTTTAATATAACTTAGATGTAGAAATTTATCGTTTGGTAATGCAGACATGCTATGCCCCAAACTATTTAAGCATACATTAGAAAACTTTTAATTACTGTGCCAGTTTCTGCTAATTTTACATCTTTATGAGGTGAAGATAATCATGTCCAGCAGTGGCTTTGCATTCCTGGGAGATATTTTTATTACACTTTAATGGTTGGTAGTAGCGGAGTTAAAAAGTGTTAGCAGAGGAAGATTGTAACAGAAACAGCTACAGGTCATATTTTCAACAGGTGTTCCTACTATTATTGTGAATTTTTCAGCCTCTGAACTCAGAGGCAGAAATCACCATGACTCCATGACTGTAAGGAAAGGAGCTGAAGGATGTTGAGGCATTGACAGCTGAGTCTCCCAATGCATTTGCAGAGCAGCATCCATTCCCAGCTGCACTGAGGCTTCAAAGGTCTCTGAGAGAAACCAGCAAAATCTCAAAGGACAGTTGGCATCACTTTTCCAGAATCCTCTAATTATGTCATTAGGTTGGAGAATTCAGAAGTCCCTTTGAAAGAGTCTGGTGTGGGAGTGAAACTCAGGTTTTATTTTTCTGGTGAAAAAGATTTTCCCACAGTATATTCAGTTTGTTACTTACCTTTAAGATAAACCTTCTGGAACATAAGTGGAAGAGATTGATTTATGCCCCATCTCTATCAGATATGAAAGAAGCTTGTGCATCTGCACTCTGTAAACATTTTGAGCAACAGACAGGTTTGTTTTCTTTGTTATTGCTATGTTACATGAGTATTGCAAACACATTGCCAGCAATAAAATGTTAAAAGCTTGCCAAAATCATTAGGTTCTATACACTTATTATTAGACTAAAGAAGTGCTGCATGTTTATCACCAGCTGCTTTTCCAAATGTAGTAATGCACTGGAGTGCTGAATGCAGTGAGTGTGCTGAAAAGATAATACCACTTGTCTTGTAAAGAATCACAGCTTGGTAGAAACATTTTCAAGTCAATTATGGGTTCCAACCTCAATTACTTTAAGAATCTTTCTTGTTAATTTATGGAGATGATCACAGACAAATATTCTCATAAAAATTATTTTTCATTTGGTGATAAACAGAGGAAGTAAACCCAATATGGTCCAAATCTTGCATGCACAAACCAGGTGGCAAATACGCATTACTCTCAGAATACCTGCTTACCCATGAGTTTTGGAACAGTTTATCTGTAATGACACTTCCAGACTAAGAAATTCTTTCCTCTGGGAGAGTAGTTTGTAATGCTGCCAGAGCGCACCTTTGGGGACCACCCTTTCAGATATGATGGCTCAGTGATGGCAGCACAGTTGCTGTGTCTCTAGGTGGAAAAATGAACAGCAAAATTTCCACTTTACTGCTCATCCATCCAGGTCTTATTCAATCATTGGATGAAGTTGCTCTGCTCATTTCCTACCTTGCTGGAGAAAAATTAACGTGCAAATCTTTTGCTTTTCCATATTCTGTCAAAGACCTTAGTGAGAAAACCAGGGGGGAAACTATGTTTTGTTTCACGGGGGGGATTTCTGTGTAGTTACCCTCTGAGAGCCCCTCTCTGGATGGAGGTTGTTCTGGCTCAAACTGCATGGTATTTTGAGTTTTGCTGGTCCCTATACTGAAGTTCCTCTGCAAGGCTGGAAGTGTTGCTGTACTTGCTAGTGAGGGAGGATTCTTGAACATTAAGGCAGGTTCTTGCAGAGAACTAAGGCTCTGGAAACAATGCTGATATAGTTTTATCTTCATAATCTTGGATAAATTGTTTCTGTGATGGGTTGGCTATATTGAGAGTGTTTTCCATCTTTTTCCTTTCTTTTTTATACCTTTCAGCATTTTTTATTTCCTTTTAAATTCCCCCCTTTTTATCTCATTCCTTCTATTTTTCTGATAGCATCTGCACTTTTGTGTGGAGTTTACCTGTTGGCTGAGTTCTGTGTAAGGGTGAAGTAACTAAGGGCAAAGTGCTTTCTAGATTATCTGAGCTAAAAATTGATAAAAATAAGTGCTGGCATCATCTTTTGTATTGCTAAAACATAGTTTAAAAAGTGTTGTAGACAAAATCAAAGAAACTTCACTGACAGTCCTTTATGAATGAGTTGTTTAAAAAGCCCAAGAACAAACCAATAAAACACAACCAAATGACAACAAAACCACCACAAAGCAAACAAAACCAAACAAAATCCACAGGCCTTTTAAATGTTTTCTACTCACCTACAATAATTAAAACAAAATTAATTAACCAAAAAAGGTAACTTGCAGGCATATTTCAAATAAATCATAGCATTTGTTTGGACATTATAAAATAGACCAGTAAAGCATCCTGACCTGCCAGAAGTTTTTTCAGGTACCTTTCTTTGTATGTACAATTCCTTAGTTTGTATGCATGGGTACTGGTGTTTTAATGCAATGCCAGTTGATGTTGGCATTATTCATATCTCAAAGATTCCAACTGTTTTGAATTCAACTTTGCTACCATGGTCTTGTCCATTAGCTTTTGTGTGGCGCTTGTTTTTTTTCCTCTTTACAGTTGTTAGATTTTGTAATTCAGTGCCAGTAGGGATTTAAGATTATTACTAAAATCTTCTGTATTAGGCTCTGTGCTGTTTTGCTGCACAGTCAGCATCTGCACTGTAGACAGATTGTCTTTCTGTGAATCAATAAGGAGCTCCAGACTTGATATGTGTGTCCCAGCTGGTTCTATGAGTTGCTCCAATATGTCTGGTATTTGAATCTGTGTGTAGAGACTGCCACTAACCCTTACAGGAAAGACTCGTGGCTGTCACAGGTGGGGAGTTTTCAGAGCAGATGCTGCAATAGGCCTGCTCAGCATACCTCTCTCAGGAAAGGAGAGCTACTCTTTGCTGGAGGTGTTAATGTCTCTGCTTCTCTACATTTCAGTCAATACTGAAGAGTCGTAGCATGCATAAAGCATTATAGGACAAGTGGCTTATCACAGATATCATGAATAATGCACTTGGCTGAATATCTGTAATGGCACTGCTTACGTTTTGAAACCACATTTTTAAAACAGTGCATTAATAAACACTAAAGGTCTTCCTCACCCCAGTGATAAAGACTACCCTGCTGCAATGTATTTTTGTGACACGAGCTGTATTTCAACAGTTAGATTTATTAGTGTGAAGAAAATTGCTCTTCTGAAAAACAAGTATACAGACACATTATTACTGTAGCAGAAGGTGTTATTAATCTGCACACTGCCTCTCCAGTTGCATGGACTCTGTTTATTATCTGTGAAAGGAACATGACTGTAGCTTTCTCCAACCAATCCAGGAAGCAGCTATTTTATGAGACTTTTCTTGCTTACTCTTTGTTTTCAAGGGAAACTATAGTGTCTTCATGCATTTTCAGAAGGGGTTCACTTATTGTACTTAGGTAGAGGTGGATGTTGATAAAGCTTTCTGTATTTTTTTCTTCTAAACTTTCTTTGTGGATTTAGAGGAAATAAAACCAACAGAGAATGTTATTGTGCATGGTACAGAGTTACAGAGGAAGAATTAAAGAGACATTTGTAAAAGCTGCTTGACAACAGCTTTGAAATCTCAAACAGTGCAATCAAGAAATATGAAATATAAGTGGGAGCAGGAGCAATAACATGAGAAAATCCCATTTGACTAGGAGAAACCTTTCTGGGATGGCCTGTTGAATTAAGATACTCCAAAAAAGTCTGGTAATCCATCTGTGTGGAACAGGAGATAGTGAAGTCATCTGTTTTCTGGTCTTTTCCACTGCAGTCCTTTGAGAATTTAGGGGCAGATTCCTGTCCTGGTTCCCCTTCTCTGCAGCTGAACTAATTACACTTCCCAGATGTACTCAGCATTAGTAAGGTCATATTTGGGGAGCCTTTTTTTAGAAACACAGATCAGCCGAGCTCAGTGAGGCTCTGACAAAATGCATACTCCTGGGCAGTTAGAAAACTAGTCATGCTTTACTTGGGCATTAATTTCGATCTTGTGCCTCCTGTAATTCAGCATGAGAACTTATTATTACTGTCAAGCTATGCTCTTTCATGGTGTGAGGCAAGTAACACGGCACATCTCTTTCACTTTCTCTTGATTTGGTCAACTTTTGTGTCAGTCTTTTTCTCATTTAATTTATTAATCATGAGAAAGAAATTATTTAAGGTTGAGTTCCTCTGGAGATGTCTGTTGCTGCTCATGGCTTTATGCTTTCCACTGGCATGTTTGTGGCTCTTGCACTCACAGTCCTGCAGGATGCCTGTTGCACAGATACCAAGTCTGCCAGAGCCTGGGTTAAATGGTGGGTGAGACAGAGTGCAGGCTGCTTGGGGTGCAGCTGGTCACACATATTTATTGCAGTCAGGAGAGAAAATTGCTCCACAGCTAAATTTTGCTAAGTATAAAACAGACAGGATCAAAGTCTTCACAAACAAGACCCTAATGGCTTTCTTTGAAGTGAAACTGTCTGAATTATTTATTTTTAGTCTTAATTGGCTTAGAGAAGTAATGCTGTTTCTGCTTGTAATTAAAGTAAGGTAACATTTTTAATATTAATAAATAGTTTCTTTGTTACTATGACACACTGATTAAATAGGGTACAAACCTTATTAAGACTTGTTTTTGCTTGATAACAATATATGGCTATAATTGACTTTTGTTTGATCCAGCGTTTCTCTAAATTAGAAAGAACAAAGCCTATCAGATAAAAAATGAAATAGCACAGAATGTATATTTCATAATCCTTTCTGAAATGCAAATACGTAACAAAACATATTTCTTATGCATTCTCAAGTTATGTTTGATATTTGTAAAGATTGTCCATCCTTGCTGTCAATTAACAGTCCACTTATGAAGGCTGACCTCTGTTTTTCATACCATAACTGATAAATCTACTCCTTTCATGAAGATGAATGAAGCCTTCCCTAAGAACCATTAACAGTGCCACATGGTGTCTAAGAGAGCAACAGAGTGCTTTGGACTGCTGTTCTGACTGTTGTAATTTTAACGAAGACACAGAGTAGTAAAAAAAAAGCCAGACTGGTAGCTAAAATACAAGTTGCCTTTCCCCTTCCCCACAATCCCTTTTATTTGTTGCATGGATCGGAGGTAAGAGTACATTAAAATAGTCTCTGTTGTTTTACTTTGCTCCAGTAATGTCAGTGATTTCAATGCTAATAGTTTTCTGTTTAGTTCAGAATATTTTTATGAAATATCACTAATTGAATTTTGATGTGGTGGAAAGAATACACCTCCTCCTCCCCACAATGCAATGTGTGGGAGTACAACCATAGCTTGAGAAGCATCTGCTTTGAGATGTGCAGCTTTCCACTTTTGATCTATGTTTCTGTGCATGTTGGAAAGAACATGTAATGGACAGCCAACCTCAGCTGTGGTACCTGCTTGTCATGTTTGTCACAAGGTCTGAGCCACACAGGGATGTTTGTAGTCTTTGGAGGGGTGACACTCTCTGATCAGTGTGACTTCTGCAGCTGGAAGTGAAAATCCACAAGGGGTAATTTTGATTTGACCTTTTTGCTACCTCTGAAAGCATTAGCCAGGGAATTTGTATTGTAGAAAGGAGCATGTGGGAGCATAAAGTTGGTGGTAGAAAGAAAAATTGTCTGAAAACAGATAGTATGTAGGATGCCATATATCTGCTAACCCAGGTAGACGCGTTTCCAACTCCAGAATTCCTGTCAAAAGGAGAAAGAAGACATCACATAGCAAATAATACTATTGTTCCATCCATACCCAACCAATTGTGTCATTTTTGGCAGAAACACATCCAGAAGATAAATTATACTATTTACACAGCAGAGCAAAATTGAGTAAAGCCAAATACGCAGACTGCCTTAGGAAAATGCAAAGGTGTAGCAGAAGAGTAGCTGTTGACCCTACTGACGTGCTTTATATGTCCAAATTCTTAGTTTCCCTTTCTTTATTTGTTCTGGAAATTCTCCCCAGTCATGAGTTATTTAGGTTTTTACCCTCTGAAGCTTTCAGCAAAGCTCCTCACCGTGTCCAAGCTGCTAATGTCAACGCAGTGCTGCAAGTGGTCAGTGCCAGCCCAGTTTGGTGTCTGCTTGCTTCTATCTATGTAAATTCCTTCTGCTGCTTGCACAGGAAGAAGGCAAGCTGTCTGCTACTGACACTTCTTTTATCTGAGTGCTATTCTTCTCTTTACAGACACCATCAAATCATTATGGCTCTCCAAAATTCTGAAATATGTGTTACTCAGCTTTCCCCATCACAAACATGAGTGCATTTTTCCCTCTGCAGTATCAGTTCTACTTGTATGATGCCCTAATTTCCTAGAAGCTTGGATACGAAAATGAGGACTCTAATTCTTGCCTGTTCCCCAGCACCTTCTCCTGAAAATGTGATCTTTTTGAAGGCTTGGGAAATGGCAAAGTACACATAACAATTTTTTTTAGAAGCTTAAACCAGCATTTGCTTCTCAGTCTGCAACTTCACATTGATTAGGTGGTAGATTAACTCCTGCCCACTAGAGAATTTTTGTTCTCTTTCATGCTGTGGGAGATTTATTGATTTAATTGAAGGAGTTCTTGAGATTTTTCAGCTGTACATATATCTTTTCATCCTTAAGTTGTTCACTTTACTAATTTTTAACATCATATGGGCTATGACTGTTTTTTTCCAGAGGTTATGAGTTAAAGGCTCAACTACTTTTCAAGACTCTACTTATAATTAACTTGACTTTAACTTACCTTGAATAATAGATTATTTACACCTATACCTATGCCACACAGGGAACTTCCCTGGGGCTACATATGGATTAGTCACAAGAATATGAAGGTAATTTCATTTAAAGAAAACAGAAATGGGTCATTTTAACAATCTTGTGGCATCTTTGTGTCAAATTTACTTGGAAGATTTGTATGAATGAAATTTTTATTTCTGAAAATTAATATAGCACAAGTAAATAAAAACAGTGAAACGTAAAGATAATGTTACACCAATACAAACCTTTTTTTTTCTGTGGCAGCAATAACAGGAGCATAAGTAAAAGCCACTGGTTTTGTGTTAGGCCAGATAGTGGAATGGGTCAGAAGTTATTTGCTGTTCCTCAAAGTGATACTCCAGGTTGTATAAAGGTTTGGAAAAGGGAATGCAGGATCTGTGGCAGCAGTCAAGAACTTCTAGAAAAATGCAGATAGGGTTTGCTAACTGCTCTGCACAACATTTGAAATCACACTGGCTCAGTTTGAGACTCCACATTTTTGTTCTTATTATAGAAAACTTCAGCAATTTGTAGTTAGGCAAAATTGCCAACTGTAATGATAAATAATAGCATATGGGTGTATGCAAATAGAGAAAACCCCCTTCCATTACATATGCAGTATGATACAATTCCTCTCATCTCCCCTCCATTGGCATTGCAGATAGGAAACTTGCTGTGCTGCCAAGAGAGTTTACACAGTTCTCTTGAAATCAACAGCAACTCTGCAGCTTAAGTTTTAAGAAATCCCTGAGTTTTTGTGCCTCAGACACATCTGTTGTTTCTTTTTCATGTTCCAAACAATGCAGAGAAGGACAATTTGGATCATCATTACTAGAGCAGTATTTTTCCCTGTAACTATGGTTCAGTATGTGTCCAGTTTTATTTCAGACTGCAAAAATGTTTTTTAAAAATCTGATCCCCTTTTCCCCTGATTGAAAGGAGAGCAGAGCAGAACAGTTTTTTCCTGTTGTGTGCAATTGAGTGAAAAAGAAAAACAATCTAATAGAACAGATTAGTTGAAGGCAATAATTGGCTCAGCCTGTTGCAAACCTACCAAAGAATTCAAAATGCAAATTTCCATATAGCATATTAATTTTTTAAATTCCCATTCTTAAAAAGAAATTGTAAGAAAAAAGTGCCCTGTGATGTAAATGCATGTCATTGATAGTTTTATTAAAGAACAGAAGTGATTCAACAGGAAAATGTATTTATTGTTGGAAACTTCTATCAAAGGAAAATTGGGAAAATTGAAGTATGGAGAATCAACCACAGTGAAATCCTCTGCCAGACAGATTCTGGTGGTTAAGTCACCAAGACAAGCATGAGCTGAGCCACTGGCTTGGAGGATTTGATGGACAAGCACCTAAGCCCCTCTTTCCAGATCCAGGAAGAGGGTTGGACACTGGGTGAAGTCAGAATGATCTTAATCTGTCACAGATTCCCTGTGGTTTATTTAACAGGGCTCACAGTGCTCAACTCTTTGGCTGTGACACATAGCGTGAATTAACACAAGTTTAGAGTCCTCTGAATGTATCTTGATATTTTCTGAGCATGTGTGAAGTGCCTTAGAGGCCTCACTAGGGAATTTGGGAAAAATGCTTCGTTGAAAAAACTGAACTGCTACAGATTTTTCAGTGCCATATTGGACTCTATTTAAAGAAGAACCTTATATAAATAAATAAGGATGAATTTCATGGATCATACAGAATGTTCCAATAACCCAGGATTGTAAACGCTGTCAGGACTGTGATACATAGGCAAAAGCACAAGTATAAGTATTTATTGATGCTTTCCCACACTACTTTTTCAGTTGCTATGTTTGCCTCAGATCTGACTGACCCAGAAACACTGTGATTAGAAACTATGGATTTTTCTTCTGTGAATTTTCTCAGTTGCTTCTTGAAGCCAAGTGAACATTTAGCTTCTTCAGCATTGTGCAGCATAATTTTTCAAGGCACTTAAATGTATTTGACTGGAAGAATTATTTCTTCTTTTTTTTTTTTCCTTAGCCATCCTCCAGCCCTCTGGTATAGAGGCAGATTGAAGTGGTAACTACACAGTATAGTTATAGTATATTTATTTTCTCTGAAGCTATTTTGGATTGCTGGGTAAATACCATCTGGTTGTGGCAATTTCTTACTGTTCACTTGTTCTGAAAATTCTTATTAATATTTCTATTTGAGGCAAATTCTTCAGTGTATTATGTTGAAATAACATTCCCTATATGAGTACCTTCCCAGATCTCCTCATGGTGAGCAGAGCAGTGTCTCACATGACCAATTGCCTTATATTGTGGCCATCAGATCCTTCTGCACAGCCCTGGCAGGTTTCTTAATAATGTATTTTTATGAAGTTTTATGTTTAGTTTTCATGCCTTCTCCAAACTCTGCATTGGTTTTGTTATGATATTATATATAACTTGCTGGAATTTGGTTTTTGTATGAAGAAGACTTTGGTTTTTCATGGGATTTTTATTACTTTGAAACAAACTTGATGTACTATGGGGATTAATAGTGTGAGATTTTTTCCCCACAATTTTTTTCCTAGTAGTTTATATTTATGTATTTGAACCCTTTAAATTTAACATGCAGTTTTTAATTGCCTCATTCTCAATGCTGATTTGATTGTGAATCCTGAAAAAACCCAAACCCATTAATATTCCAAATATCACTAGTTTTTTTTTCAGTGAGACATTTTTTGGTAGGTACAGACACTCAAGCTCAGCTTTTATCCTTATCATATGATCTTGTCCATCAAACTCACTTTGTACCTTAGCTGGACATAAAAAGGCATGTGTCAAACCCAGAATTGTCAAGAAAAGCATCCAGACCAATGGGCACAGTCAAATGTATCCAATTATAGCAACTTCAAAGGAGGTGAGAAGTCCATCAGGACACACAAGAGACTTGGAGCAGTGCTAGGATTTTCCTCTGTGCTTGCTCACACAAATGAAGAAAATGCAGGGCGAAACTACATAACCATCTATAATCACCATTAAAAGGACAGTCATCCTACTTGCACTCTTACTTTTCTGGCAGTCATTGGAAGGAGAAAGGGTAACTACATCTATTCTTTTTCAACAGTTTGCAAATCACTGCAAAGGCCATGTCTTACTCTTATAAAGGTTACACTACTATATCTTGCACTTATGAAATTACTGGTTTATTTGCATTTTCAATTTGCTATACTAATCTTTCTTGAATTTCAAATCTATCAGTTACAATGGCCTCCTCTTCTTACTGTAATGAGCCCTATATTCACTAAAATTATGTCTTTAAGGTGCCCTTCACTTTGGTTTATATGAGTTTGGTGAGGATACAAATCATTACACATAGATTAAATGAAGTAGTCCACAAAATAACAAAAAAGATACACCTTAGGGTTTATTGTTGCATTTTTTGTTTATCTCCTCTCTTTAAATTTCAGAGAAAGATGTCCAAGCCCTTTACTTGTAAATATTCCCTACAAAAGTTTCACTTGCTGAGGTGCAGTGCAAGTGAGCTAATCTGGGATCTGCACTTCCCCTGGTGAGAAGCTGTGAGTGATCCCAGTATTTCTGGCACAGCATATCTATGGTGCTGGGGATCAGCCCACCCACCTTGCTGCCTCGCTGCCCTGCCCACACAGAGCTGCACAGAAAGTTCTGCTGTTTGCCCTATGCTGATCATTCGGAGTGTTGCTTACTTGTGTGGATATCCGAGGCTCCAATCCAGCAACATGTGCACTTGCAGCTGAAGTTACTTTCCTGTTGCTTGAGACTGATGTCACACATCCTGTCTTGGATATATCACGGTCAGCAAGGGTGCCAAATGGAACGCTTGTCATCATGACTCCCATCATCAGCTCTGAAGGCAGGAATATATTTATAATTGAAACCTGAATCTGATTCTGTGAGAATGATCTAGGTTATTTTGAACACTTTAAATTGTTCTTTGCTTGCTCTGTTTAGTTCAGGTATATTTGGAAGAATAGGTTAAGGGATCATTCTTGGCTATGCCAGTACACTGGGGGATTATTAACTCCTGATAGAGGAAATGTTTATAGCTGAAGAATGGGCTGTGCTTGTAATTTTATACTCCACAACAGCATGTGTGACCACAGATTTGTCATTTGAAGAATTTTCATGGCCATTTGAATTCTTCCAATTGAAAAATTAAATTGGTTTATGCTTGATACTCAAAAGGAGGCTTTCTAAAGGCACTTGTGAAACAGTCTGTGCTGTTCCATTGGACTACAAGTTGTCCATAGACTGAAGCCAAGAGACAGAAGACATTTCTGGTTCCTACACTGCATTATAAAACTGAATAAGTCTCTTTTGAATGGTGAATTTATCAACAAGGTCATTGCTGAATACTTTTAACGACTTGTTTTAAGACATCTCTGACAGCAAGAAAATTGTACAACATAAGGGGAAAAAAAAAGCCTTAGATGATTTAATGTCAAGGACAGTATCCCACATATTTCTGAAGATGTCAGCAAGTAGCTGGCTAGGAGTTTCCAAAAGACTCTGTGTTCCACATTGAGCATTAAAGTGGCTGCCTACTGACAGCAATGGTTCACTGTGCTGTTCATCAGAAAGGATTATGCAAGGGAGTGACACCTTTAGTGCAGTCAGTGAAGTTTGTGAAAACATTACCTTGAAGAAGCTGTTTTTCAGTGACCATTAGTGGTGCACTGAAAGTGGTTTGTGATTTGTTTTTGTTCAGGGAGTGAAGAATCCAGTGTCCAGGTTCACTGACTCTTTGCTAAGAGGCACTTTGTCTCAAAGACAGTAGCAAGAATTTGGAGAATGTCCTGGAAATAGTTGCCAAAACTGTAAATTGGACTGTGGTCTGAGTGCTGAACTGCTGCCAATTGCAGGCACTGCTTGATGAAGATCAGTCACAGTACTTAACTTTGCTGTTCTACAATGTCATAGGGCTTAGCAGGAAGAGAAATTTGATGGGTGTGTAACATGGCTTTATGAGATAAGACCTTTTATTTTAAATAAAGGTTGGAAATCATTATTAACAGAAGAAATGGTGGGGGTTTGCTAGTCCCTGTTTTACTACAGGGATATCATAATGTGTAAATTCATCAGAAGAGTGAACTTTAGGAAAATACCCAGGGAGATATTTCAATAATATCATGGATGACGTTCTTTAGAACCTTGAGAACTGCTGATTAAACAGTCTCTAACCTTGAATTTTATTGTTAGAATTTTATCAGAAAGTACTGGGAATAGTGAAGCCTATCTAAAGGAGAATTCTTATTTACAATATTGCATATTTTGTGATTTTCCCCTGAAGTCTTAATCTTTATTGTAACATTTCCATTTTGCTCCAACTGTATTCATTTTTGAGAAACAGTTAAATTCTGAAGGGCAGAAAGCAATTTCATATCCTAGATGTGCAACTCGGTACAAATCAGCGTAAAAGATGGAACCACAGAGCTTTCAGTTAAAGAAAATTGACTTTTGCTTCCTGTTCATGTGTTGTGAGGTGCTTTATGGTTGCCAGGCTGCACTTCTTGGGTTATTTTTTCCCTGTATATGTTTCTAAGTGCTTTCCTTGGTGTTTAACTTCATCAAACTGAGCTCTCAGTAGCACGTCAATAGAAAGCAGAGAACTAGGTGTATCTATCAAAAAAGCACAGAATACTTTTTTTCAAGCAGTCTCCAGTGCAATGTGAGCAGCATGAGGAGTAGTGGCTCCTGAGTGTGCTGTTGCCATTTTAATATGGTTATTCCAATGGTTTCTCCAACACACAGACAAAGTTGTTGCGTAGAAATTTTACCTTCATAGTGCTAAGTGTTATTTGTTTCATTTGGACAGGATTGAAAACCTGTGTTCTAAATGGCTGTTCTGCACTACATGCTCCCCAGTATTTTAACTTGAATTGAATTCAAATCAGTGCTGTCATATTTACTTTCAAAATGGAAAATATTTTCAGCTGTAGCGAATTATGTTGGAGTCATGAAATCCAAGACTTCAGAAGGGTTGGATATGTTAGCATGTAGACTGTGACATATTTCTTGCATGTGACTACACACAACTGTTTCAAAAACAGTCTCCAAAACTTTATTACCTTGATCATGATTTAACAATGGTATTGTGAGAAGTGGCAATTAGATTATAAACAAATCATAGAGAAGCAGTGGTGTCCAGTAGATTAGTTTCTACCCCCTGGACTATATCTTTTTATCACACATTTTTCTAAAGTAGAGATGCTTTGCTTAACATGAAAGTTTGCCAGCACTGCTCCCACTTATAAAGAGAGAGATGCAATGCAATTTGGCAACTATCAGGCTTTTCCTGACCCACTTTTTATGCGTTGTCTAAATAATGAAAGAGTTGGTAAATAAATGTATCTGTCCTCTCTCCTGTGTTTTATAATGTACCTCATTTTTATCATTTGTAGCTTTGGCTAAGCCAAATTGTATCCTGAGCTACCTGCAATAATAATATTGCTACTACAGTCAGCCTAGTGAAGGGGCACTGGAGTTGGAATTAGAAAAACAGGACTTCCTATATCAGCCCTGCCACCAAGTTACTATGGACAGGTAATTTTGCCTCTTCATTTTTTCTTCAGCCTTTGTCTACCTTGGACAACAGCTGTATCTTACATTCCAAAATTTAAGAGCGTAGTATTTCGACATACATGGTAAGGTAGGACATGTTCTCTCTAAAAGAGGGCTAATGAGCCGATCTGAGTAAAAACATCTCCACCCCACCTTCTTACAGGCATGGTAGGTGTAAAGGCTGGATCAAGTGTTTAAAGTGGGAAAGACTTGGCCATTCTGGGATTGGGTTTTTTGTTTGTTTATTTTTTTTGTTAATTTGTTTTGTTCTATGGTTGTTTGGTTTGGGGGATTTCTTGTTTTGTTTTGGTTTTTGGGGAGTTTTTTTTTTGTTTGATGGGTTTTTGTTTGGGTTTGTTTGTTTTGTTTTCTCCTCTTTTTAAATTTCTTTCTTGTTATTCATAGTAACTGCGTCCTCTGTGGTTTATCACCCTTCGCTAGCTAAAGCTTTTCAGCTCCTCACAGCTTGTTTTTCAGGAGTCCTTTCTCTTCCAAATGAACCAGAATGAGCCTGCTCAGCTGGAGGGCTGTGGTGCAGTCCAAGTGAGCTAATCTGCCATCTGCACCTTCCCTGGTGAGAAGCTGTGACTCCACAATTCCTGGCACAGCACATGTCAGGGACCAGGGATGAGCTGACCCACCCCAGGGCTCCTTGGCTGTCCTGCCTTCGTGGGGCCTGGACCTGGGTGCTCACAATTAGTTCCTCTTGGCTTTATCTCCTCCTGCACAGGCGTATTTTTTCACTGAATGTGACTTTGGTTTTACTTATTGACCCGCGCATTATTTTAGTGCATTAATTTCCTGATCATTAGAATATATGCCATGACAAAATCATCTTATGTTCTTCCATCCAGTACTGTCAGTTGTTACCAAGTCTGTTATTTGGAGGATGGTGTAAACATGGTAACAGCACTAAACAAAATCATGGGTGAATTTTATGGGCAAAATTATACAGTTGTGACAGCATATTTTATGAACATTAACACAGTTCTAGAAAATAATTCCAATTGCACTCTATACTGTGTAGACAGGTCGTTCCTGATGCATTACAGTAAATAGTGTCCTTTTCAGCCATTAAATATAATCTCTGAATGTGTAGATTGATGCTACAGTTCCATAAACCCACCATTTTTTTAGTTCACATCTTTGTGTCTAAAAAAAAAAGGGTTCCAATTAAGTGTTCCAGTAAAAGCATGAAGAATTCAGCTATTACTTCCTCAGGTAACTAATTTATTACATGGGTAATACAAATTAATTTACTGTTTTATTAGCACAAATGTAAGCAATATACCAAAAAGGGAAAGATTTTAATAATTATCATGATAAAGTAAATTATGGGAAAGGCATTCAGGAAACAGGCTATTGTTCACATGCTATGCCCTTGAAAATAAGTGCCAGATATGTCTGAAACATAGGAACAGATCTGAAAGCTAATATGGACCTGATCCAAGGGCTACTGAAGCAAATGGAAAGATTCCCGCTGACTCCACTGAGTTTTGGATAAAGGCCAGTGAAAGCAGAATCCAAGTTACCAAAGAGCAAAGCTGCTGAAATGCAACTGGAAGTTTTCCTTGTCATTTTCTAGGCTCTATGGCAGAGACGTGAGCTGTCTGGATTCTTGAACAGAAAGCATATATTGGGATGTCCATCTCCTGCTGTACAGGCTATTTACAAGTACTGACAAATCACAGAATGGGTTGGGCTAGAAGGGTCCACAGTGGACCCTTCCTGCTCAAGCAGGGTCATCCCAGAGCACACGGCACAGGATTGTGTCCAGACAGTCTGGAATATCTCCAGTGGGGGAGACTCCACACCCTCTCTGGGCAGTCTGTTCAGGGCTCAGTCACTGCACAGGGAAGAAATTCTGCCTCATGTTCAGGTGGAACTTCCTGGGCATCAGTTCCTGCCCGTTCCTCTTGTCCCATTGCTGGGTGTCACTGAGCAGTATCTGGTCCATCCTCTAACACCTCCCTCCAGATATGGGTAGACAGATAAAGATACAGATATTGATCAGGTTCCCTCTCAGTCATCTCTTCTCGAGGCTGAACAACCCCAGCTCGCTCAGACTAAGAAAGATGCTCCACTCCATAAGTGATCTTTGCTCCCTTCTGTTGGACCCTCTCCAAGAGCTCCACATCTCTCTTGTCCTGAGGAGCCCCAAACTGGACTCAGCTCTCCAGGTAGAGCCTGACAGGGCTCAGTAGAGGGGCAGGATCACCTCCCTCACCCTGTTGGCCATGCTCTTCCTAATGCACCCCAGGATCCCATTGGCCTCCTTGGCCCCAGGGCACACTGCTAGTCATGGACAGCTCATTGCCCACCAGGACAACCCAGTCCTTCTCCAAAGAGCTGCTTTCCAGCAGGTCCCCCTCAGGCCTCTGCTGGTGCCTGAGATTATTCTTCACCTGTTAAGTAGGATATAGCTTTATCTGCAACTCAAGAGGCATCTGTGGAATCTCAAGATTGCTCATTGCTATAGCAAGAATTAATAGAGGTCTCAAAGTCATGAAACAAGTTATTGGAAAGTGCCTGTGAGTGACCCCTAGACTATGGAGAATTGTAATTATTTTTTTAAGAGGCATTTTTTTTCAGTACCATAAAGCATGTCTGCCATTGTGCTGAAGATGGGATGTGTTGAAAGTTTAGGTTTTTTACTCTGTGTCATTTCTCTGTCTCATTTCATTAACTGTGTCCTGTGACAATGATACCTGCAGGGGCTCATTATTAAAAGCAGACAAACGTGCCCACCTTGCTGATGGAAATTCTACCTAGTTGGTGCCTAATCAGCTCTGTTTTGGAACTCAGATGGAAAGACTTCCAATTTCATTGTTAGTTACACTTTTTATGTGACTGACTGCCCAGGTGGGGTGACTATTTGCAAATATTAGTTTTCATGTTATGAGGCAATATTTGAAGAGGTAGTTAATTTCTGGCAATTTCTGAGCTGAAGTTCTTTGCTGTGAATTCAGAACTGGGATTTCTAAATAGTGGTTGTATAAAATGAACCCTTACTGAACAAATTTTTTGACTGAAAGGGTACTTTTTAGTGAGCAATGCAACACTATGTTAAATATAAACTTTGTTTATCTGAAAGTGTAAATTTTCCTTGTCATTATGCTAAACAGAACTATATGAAGAATCCCTTATTTAAGTTAAACTCTGACAAAATGCTAATCAAGTTTTATTCAGTTTTTGTTCTTCTTGTGTTTTTGCAAAACCCTCACTTATGGCCCTCTACCATAAGATACATCAGAGTGCAAATGTGTTCAATTCAGAATAGAGAAGAAAACATGGAAAAATGGTTTCTTCGACCACAGTAAAAGATATATTGTAACCATGATAGAAATAAATAACAATTTAATTTAAAACCTTCAGAGTTATAATTTTAAATTATAAGGGGATTCTTATATCAGATCAAGGCTGTCTCTTGGTGGTTTTCCCTTGGGGGGTTTCTTCTCTCTGCATAAAAGGGAGGGCCCAGTTCTTGTATTTATCAGTTAAGTAAACCGTGGATTTCCTTAGTAACATGCAGCTGCTTTCAAATCCATGGGTAAGTCATGGATAACTCTTCCTTGGGGCCTACACTGTCACACTGCTGTGTTGTTTCCAGTTCAGCTGGAAAAGAAAGTCCTTGGGACTTCATTCCCAAGTTCTGCCACCAGAGTACTCTCTAGCCTTTTGGTGTACTGAAAAAGCAAACCTAATTACAGTGCCAAGTGCAGAAACCTGTGAGGAATATCATGATCTGAAAAAGAAAGAATATTTTAAGGTTTACCTGGTGCTTTGAAAGAAAAATACCCTTTTCACTTGCGAGAAATACAGTATAATTACAGTATAATGTATAAACAGGGCACACATTAAATGAAGTTAAGAGTTTTTTGTGTGTGTGTATTGATTGATATATTGACACATCTCCAAAGCAGTATTTCATCAGCAATTGAATTAGAAAAATTTGCAGCTTAACTGAACCCTTTGATCAATCGTTTCAATATCTGAGGTATCTCTAGATCTAGTGAACCAGCTCCTACCCTTCTCTTGTGGTTGACAATAATCTTTTATCTTTACTCAAAGAAAAGGGTTTCATTTCCTCCTTTCACTTTCATTTTCTCAAAGGTGGGTTAAGAGAGAGAGAAGTGCATTTTTCCATATATTTTAGCAAAGCTGAAGACTCTCAGCAGTTCTTGGAATTGATATGACTATAACTTAATGACTTGAAGCACAAGAATATTGGCAGCCTTAGTTGAAAATAGCTCATATAAAAGATGTATCTTGGTTTAGATATTGTTAACAGAGACATATCAACACATCCTCCAAAAGGGCATTTTACCTGCTCCAGCATTGTGATTCTTGGGATAGTTGAAAGACAGCAAATAACAGTATACTGAGAACTCATTACTCAGTGGATAAGAATGCTGGTAAGCACTGCTTCCTGCAAATGATCTTCCTCTTTCCCTGTCTCTTGTGCAGTCCAGTAATAATTCTGAGTGTGTGGTAGAAGGATTTTGACATTTGTATTACCGTCACTGTCAACTTATTCCTTCTTCTCCCCTGAAAATGCAGTGGCAACTTCAAAAAATCATTATGCTGAAGAGGCAGCCCTGGCTCTGCTTTCAAACTCTTGCCATCTTTGGGCTGACTCATCTACTGTGAGCTACACATTGTTTAAAAACCCACATCGACTCTGTCTGACACACAGAACACAAATATGCTAAGGTTGCTTCTCAGCTCCTCAGAGTTAACTTATCTCTTTTGGCATTGGTAAAGCCAAGTAATCTACCTGAGAAAAAATGACTGCTTGAGATGTAACAGCAAAGAATATTCTAGGGCATTGAGACTTTCACTATCGCAAGCATAGTTTCTACAGAAAACCTAAAGTTAAGCATGGCTATGTAGGCAAGCATAAGGTTTAATAAGGCAGGAGTTTTACTGACATGTACTGATTTGAAGCTGACATAGGTAGAAAGACATGAGACATTGTTTTGCTCAGGTTATTTAGGTACAACATTTGCTATTCCTGTGTTTGATTTTGTCCCACCACCAGATCTGCAATTACCACACTCATAAATACTTTAAATGTTCTAGTGAATTCTATTGTCTAAAAATATGTCAACTTTTGTGTCAAAAGAGAAGATTGAAGTTGTCATTTGAGCAACTGAAAAATGTCTCTGCTAATCACACATTAAAAGCAAAAGAAATATCTGAACTAGTTTCACTCAGATTTAAGGAAGAGATGTGATTTGATTCACATGACAGCATGTTGACTTTGGTATCAATATTTGATTTAACTAAGACATGATCATACAGTCAAACAATTCACAGGCCAGAGAATAGGTGGTTAAGAGGACAAGTAGTTCAGTACAGTTCGTATCCCTTCTTTATTATTTTTTAGGTCTTCATGACCTTATAAAAGGCTGCAAGTCATTCCCTTGCCAGGGTATTTGGTAACTAAAAGCAGTTGACAGTACTATGCCAGGCCTGAAAGCTGTAACTGTTAAGGAAAATCACATCTCACCAAGTACCTCTGTCTTTGTGATGATATCAGTGACAAAAAAAGGAATAATAGATCAAGATGATATAGTGGACTTACCATAGGTATTCTTTGACATGGAAAAACACTGAAAAGGGATCAGTGCAGGACCAAGCTGGGGCTACTAACAATTGATCTTCATTGATGAACCAGAGGAGACACTAAAAAGTGAGGTCTGGAGATGACATTAAGCCCTTTTCATGATCCCATGCTAATGATATGGAAGGCCACAAGGAACTCAAAACTTAGTGGACAAGAAAAGAGATCAGTCAAATTCACAGTGAACAAAAGCAAGGTGATGCATCTCTGAAAAGGGAACTTAAATCCTGCCTACACAGTGCTGAGCTTGGAATGGGCAGTTATTGATCCTGGAGTTGGGATTGATTGCTCTGTGAAATTAATGCCTAGTGTGCAGTAATAAACATTCAGAATATCTGGGATAGAGTAGGATTTGATTTGTAGATGAAGTTTATGTTCATATTTACTTGTGTTTTGTCTGAAATCAATCTTTTGAAGTAGGGAGAATTCTCTAAGCATCATGTAGGCGAGCACCTTTTCATCCACAGGGACTTTGGTACAAGAAGAGATTCTCTTAGTAAGGCCTTAACTCTCAGCTGAGAATTCAGAAGATGGTATGCTGCAATGAGGCCAGTGGAACTGTCCTTGCCCAGGACAAGGACAGTTAATTTGCTGTGACTAATCGGAAAACATTTGCATATTAATATGCAAAATGAAAGTGCAAGCTGGGGTTTTGTCAAGCAATGGAACCATGTAAAAGATTGATGCTTAAGATACCATGCTTTAACTCTACAATATTTTGTATCCTTTGTTCTATCAGAAAGGGGAAAGTTGCTGAATCAGCGATAAGAGATGTATTTGTCAGCATAGAAAGTAAAAAGATGAACTGAGAAAGGGAAAGACATGGCCCAAAATAGATAATGCATAAAACTTATCTGATTCCATATTCAAGTAGTCCAGTACTGAAGAAATCAAGCAGAAAGAAGTACCCCTGTATACCGAGGTAGCCTAGTCAAGGCCATTGTCTTTGCACCCAAAGGTGTATTTGGATTGCAGCCATTTGGATTTCTGTACAGCATACATAGGCAATAGGAGATTGCAATCAGGAAATTTTAATATAAACAGCCCGAGAGTTAGAGGAGATCTCTCAGTGTCTGCACAACAATTCCTTTCCTTTTCCACTATGAGATCTACACAGGTAGAAAGGTAGGAGATGCATTTGATAAGCATGTTTTGCAATCTGGTGAAGGTTCTAATTCAGGCTTAGCTGAGACTCAGCTGAGGTGAGCACAGTTAATGAAACAGCTTCAGGAAGCTGAAAAGCACTATGACTTGCAATTTTTGTAGGCTCTTTCTAAGCAGGGAGAAAAGACAGTTCTCCTGCACTTCCCATCTGGAACTACTTACTTGTCCAAAGACTCTCCTTGTTGCCAAGAAGGAGTAGGGATATGAAATCCTATTTGATCTTCTTCAAACTGCTTCAGCAATATTGCCCTCCCAGATTTTTCTGTTTGGATAGGTTGTACCATCCGATGCACCTTGAGCCTGAGTGCTGCTTTCTCCAGTAACAGGTGCTGGTGCGCTTCTTAGCAGATAAGGGTTTTGCCATTCAGTGAGGCATCTGCAGGTAAGGAGACTGAATAGAAAATGGATTCTTGAGGTAGATGTTTCCATATGGAAAGTTTCTTGTTCTCCCATGGTATTCTGTCTACACCAGGAGTGGCCAGCGTTTTGAATCTAAAGAGCGCAATATACCAATGTTACTGTAAGCTCTAGCTCAATTCAGGTTTTTCACCTGAAAAGCAAGTTATCTATATGATTTATTTATTGTTAAATGTTGTGACTAAAAAAGACTTGAAACAGGAAATTGCTAAGGCTAAATCACCATTTTTTTTTCCTATACTACTTAATAAATTTTTTGAGGCTTAAGCTGTTATGCTGTGTTGTCTTTAGACTTCGAGTTTGTATTTTTATATAGTCAGATACAGATATATATTTGGTTTAGTGAAGACCAGCAAAAGTGGAATTGTCAAAGACTGGTTGGACATAATCCAAGGAAACTTTTTCAATGCTAACCAGGTTTTAATATACAACCTTTTCTTTCTGCAGTCAAAAAGTGTCTCTATCCCTTAATCTATTAGCTTCTCTATTATCAAGCAGGAATTGGATCAGCTCACTCAACATTATTTCTGCTCAGATTGTAATAATTTAGATCAATTTATGTCTGTGAAAACTTGCAATTTTGCTTGTTTTGATCAGTGTGTGCATTCTGAACCAACCCTTGCTAAAGCACCCTCTGCTGAAGAGCCCATGAGCTGGAAATTATTTCACTTCGAAAAACATCCAGTATATTATTAAAACCATTTCCTTTGTCATATCCCTACCCTGTTACTCACTGTTCTCTTCATGGGAGCTAATTAAACGTTATGCTGCTAATCAGTGTCGATAGATACAAAGTACTGTAATGTCTTCTGGCTTTATGGATTATGCTAGTGGCCATCTGCCTATTATTGATAATTTGTTCTTCAGTTACTGGAGGGGGAGGAAGAAGCTGTATGGTTAACTATAAAAAGGAGCTATTTGGTTTATGATGCATTCAGCTGTATCACCAGTTGTCTTTCGCTATTAAAGTTACTAAAACTGCAAAGAATATAATTTCATCAAGGTCCAAGTTTTACCTAGTAATTATATATGTGATTTGTATGTTCAGATAGCTAGAGCACATTATGAGTGATAAGACCTTGATGGCAATGATCTTATTAAGTACTCAATGTGTTAAACAAAAGGTAGATAGATACATGATTAAATTTCATACTGCAGTTGTCTAAAGTGCTATTAACTATGAAGAGTAAAAGGCCATGAAAAAAATCTAACTACATTCTGCAACATGGACATCTCTAACAAAATCTGTATGTATAGAGTGCCTCAACAAACTGCAAATCCCAGTATATTCCATTGCTGGCTGGAAAATGTCCATTATAAAGATCTGAAAGCTCTGCTCAGAGGTGTAATGTGTATTGCTGTTTACACTGTGCTGTGATAGACAGTATCAGATTTCCTCCAGTATGAAATATATTGGATAACAGTCCTTTAGCAGCCTATTAAATTTTGCAAAGCTGTCTTGGGTTCTACTGAGGTTTTACTTACCCAGTTTGACTGTCTTGTTGCTCAACCAGAACAGAGAGCTCTGACACAGGCAGCAAGAACAGATTGACGGTGGAGGTTATTAGCTCTAGACTTAGCTGAAAAATATGCACAGCTATTTCAAAATATGAAAATACAGTTCACTTTTCTTTGTCACTTTTTGTTGCTTCTTGATGAGCTACTGCAATATAAGGAAAAGCTGAAATGAGAAATTTGAAACATTTTGTTAGGAACTTTAAATAAAACACAATGGAGCTTTTCATTAAAATTTTCCCTAGCACTATTTGGGAATCATGTCATCACTTAAAAATGAAGGAAAGGTTCTAAGCAGTAACCACATTAAAGAATTTACACATTTGTCTTTTCTTTCTTAAGGAATAGTGGAAGTGTGAAGCTTTTGAGCAGATCAATTTTTTTTTTCTTCCAAGACCTTAAAATTAAATGAATCTAGAAATACTCAGTGCAGAAAAAAGGAAGCCTTCCAAAAAGAACTTGAAAACTCACTGAAGAAGACTGAGTATTGTTTATGTGGAAGGGGATAGTCTGACTGATAGAATTGCAGTTTTTGGCAGACATTCAGTGGTGACCATTGCACATTCTGTAGCTATTGCTTTTTGCTAGACTTTACAAGCAGTGTATGAATAGTAAATATCAGGAAGGAGCTCAAGATTCCTTGGAGTAACCAAAACTTCACAAAATCAAGAGTTTGTGTCGTGATGCCTGTCAACGAAGGGCACCACTGAGAGTTCCCTCAGGCAATCTGAAGAAACTCAGTTTGAATTCTGCAACTGCCTTGAAGTGCCATTGAAATGCTGTATCAGTAAACTGAAATACTGAACAGTGAGGTTTTCTCTGAATGCAGTTCTTATCATATATACCAGCAAAGTATCAGTGGCTAGATTTAGCACAAAAGGAAATTATTGCCTGCTTAAAATTGGCTAATATTTTGTCATGCAGTAGCAAAGCAGATCCCCTCTATATTTCTTACAAGCTTACACTTTCACTGATGAACTGGCCTGACTACTTTGTAGAGTTTTTATGTAGTTTTCAAAGCCCTGATGGTGCTAACAGGCTGATTTAGCTCTAATGAGCCACACGTGGAGCTTGAGGACCTTCCAGTCCTCCCAGCCCCACCCTTGCTTTTGGCCCAGGATCCTTATTTAAGCTCAGTCTTGAGCCCGGGTAGTGCTTGGAGGTCTTGGTTAGCAGTTTAGTTATCACTGTGTCTGGTTAACTTCCCAGTTTGACATCGAAGCTCTCTTGTCCCTCTAGACCTGCCTGGTGTTGGCTGGACTGTGCAGCATCCTGACCCGTGGCTTGACTTTGTGGCCTGGATTCACACCTGCCTCATCCCTGTGGAATTACTGCATAACCTGCACTTGTGCTTAAACCCGTCTGCTGCCTCTGGCCTGCTTGGGATGGACCCTGCCAGGTAAGATCCTGTTCTACTGTCTGGATTATCCCCTGGCTCCCCATCATATGGGCCTGTTTCTTGTGACAAGCTGGAAAGTAGGGTTGTCCTGTAACCACCCATTTCTCATTCTCGATATATTTGTATTTTCACTTCTGCATTTTGGAGGGCAGGCTCAAGAAGCTGCCCCTTTATCCCATATTTGGGTTTGGGGTTTTTTGTTTTACCTTTTTTTTTTATTTATTTTTTTTGTCTTGTAGGTATCTTAGATATCCCTAGGTATTTGAAGGTGGAGTATTGTAATTTTCAGTTGTACCTCATATTTGCCTGCTATGGATAAAGGCAAAAACACAGTCATCAGGGATTCCCCATGACTGATAACAGGTTTATGTCCTAACAACACCCCTATTTGCTTCCCTCAGGGTCACTTCTGAATCTAGCACGTTGCTAGTACTGCCATAAGGAAAAAATATTCTTTAGGCTGGTATTGTTATATTAAGCTGCAGATTTGAAGGCTGCCCTGAGAACATTAGTATCTGCTTCTAGAAACTGGAAAAAAAAAGAAATATTGTTTTATCTCATTATTGAACAATGCTTGTCACTTTAGAAAGAACTGTCTTTTGAGATTATTTTTGCCTTTTCAGTATTTACTTGAAACAATCTTTTCTTGCTTATGGAATCTTGTTTTTCTGAGCAGCTGATACTTTTTATAGGTGACCTGCTCTAGGAGGTGTTAAATGTAAATATTGTTGCAGAAGAGTCACTGACTCAACAGTGCTGGCAATTTTTTTTTGTCTTGCTTACAGCTGTGTGGTTAAAAAAAATCCCCAACACTCACAGACATTAAAGACAGAGTCTTTACAATGCCACTCAAGTTTACATTTAGTTACAAGACTGCAAATAATTTCAGGCACAATTTGCATAGCATTGAGGATAGCAGAGGTTTTATTATCTTAAGTTAGAAGAAATAGGTAACTTCTACTCTACCACTGTTCCTAGGTAAGCGCTCCTGTTTTCACATATTTTGAGATCTGAATTGACATGAAAGGGTCAGTTCTGTGCAATGGGGAAAAAGGGGGTTTTCTATGAGAAATTGTTGTTTTTATGTTAGGAACATTTGTGGATGTGGGGTCACTTGGAATTTGCAACTTTCAGAGGGCTAGAGCTATTTATGGTGGTAGGCAATTGCACATAGAATTTATATCTACTTGCTCTGTATAATTTTTTTATTGTTTCAAAATATTTTATGTGCAAAAAACAAGTCTTAAAATATTGCAAAGCTATTGTTCCCTCTCCCCTTCATCATGAAATTGTGTTTCTTCTTTAAAAGTGAATTAAGTGTGAATGAAGAGAGAAGGTATGTTTCTATGCCACTTTCCTCTCTAGGAAAGTTCTTGTGTTACACAGTTCACGTGGAAATTGCAGGTGCTCTCTCAAAACCTTTTGTTCCACTCGGTAGGAAGACTTTACTTTGTGTCCATTTCTCCACTATTCCAGATGCTTTATAACATGCCTTTTTCCCAGACTCTGGTTCTTGGAAATCCCTTGTCTGAGGCAGTTAAGAGGTTCACGGTGCCCTCTTTCTTATCAGGGTGTTTTCATCTGCTTAGGCAGCAGGGATTTTTTGAAGAAAAGTAAATTTCACTCAATGATTGAATCCTAACTTTATAAGTCTCAGCGAACAAACTCTGCTACTTCAAGTTTTGTTGTCTAACCCTTGAAAACAAATCCCTTTAAGGTGAGACACCCACTATTTGTTTCTCTGTTTTGAAGAACAGGTGGAAGGATAACATGTTCAAGAAGCACAAACCACAATGCTGAATGCAGAGTTCAAAGGCTACTAGGTATTCCAGTAACGGATATGTGTTTGTCCAAAACTATGTTCATCTCATTTACATGAATTCCAAACAGACTAATGGAATTCTGATGCATATTCCTGAGTAAAATATAACACCGTGCTACCTATTAACCATTACAATAATATCTAATTACTCAACAAGTCTCTAAGAAGAGTTGCTAGATATGACTGTCGAGGGCGGGGGAAAGAGCAAGGTGGCTTTTAATTGGAGCTCTACAGGAATTTTTCAAAAAGAGGTGAAACTCCTCTCTCCTTTTGTTTCTTTGAGCGCTTGGACTGAGAACCCATTTATAGTCTACTTGTCTGGTGGGGTTAAGAATGTAGCCACATATCTTCTGGATAGCACTAAAGAAATCAGCCCTGTGCTTGTGGAAAGTACCATAAACAGATGTGAAAGGCTTGCTGATATGGGTAGAAGTGACTTCTAGGAGTTTATAATAAAAAGTTGTATCAGGTTACAATAAGAGTGATCAGATCAGCCAGGTTCTTGTATGTTGTTTGATACCAATGTATGACCCTTGGTTATCAAATGCAATAGTCCACTGAAAAGAAGCCAAACTGCAACACATGCTTGTGAAGGTGCTACACAGATGTCTGGGCAGCTGCAGAACTAGTTAGTGTATGTTTTCACAGGGGAAATAAAAAGATACATTATGCCTAGATGAATATTTTTAATTACTTATGACTGAAGTGGGCTGCATCTGTTTTCTGTAACAGTTTAAGGAGTTTCGGTTAAAAGACTGGGAACTTTGCAGTCCCCTGTGCAAATGAGAATCCTAGGGGATTAGTTAAGGCAATCAAGAGAAATTCTGTGCCTGAACTAAGAGAAATTAATGGGAGAATAGGCATGAAAGGATTGTAGAAGGCAAATTGGTCTTGACATGCAGCATCTTTTGTCCAAACCCAATCCATTTATTTGGATACTCATGAAGGACAATAAATGTTGAGTAATTGACTTGAAATCAATTTATGCTGGAAATAATTTTTGTGAAATGTAGCTTTGAGAGGACCTCACAAATTGTCAAGGAACAGATAATGCTTTAGTTGACCATCTGGCAGTAGAGTTTAAAGGCAGTCAAAGAAAATGAAACAAAGTGAGTGGTTTTAGCAATTTGTTGGTACAGTAACTTCATGAGTTGTGTTTATCACAGAAATCAAGTTGTTGGCTCTTAAATGAGGCAACACTTAACATGACAGAGGTATGGCTTCAGTTCAGAAAACCTGTAGGTTCAGCAGGCATGGTTGGTTAAGACTAATGAAAAATAATAAAATGCATCCACACTGTGTTTGAAGAGTATGCTACTGTCATGCCTTCTGCCAGCACTGGAGGTGAGCAGCTGAGCAGCTAACTGGAAGCATATCCCCACGATTCATAGCTCTGTGTTTTATCCTGCAGTTTTTGCTCACAGAAATCTGCAAAAGCACCTCTCTGCCCTCTTTGAGGACAACAGCAGGGAATAAATCCTGTCCTGGACATCCAAGATTTGAATGTAGTTCCACAAGGCAGCCTTTGTTAGTGTAGGAGTCTGCATTCTCACTCTTGCTTAGAATATTCATTGTAAACCAGACTGTCAGGCTACCTTCGATTTTAAAAAAGCCTTCCTTGGTCTAACAAAATGTGACCTTGATGCTCTTGGGTTGTTTTCTGCGTTGGTCAGTGTAGGACTGGAACTTTTTGGCTTTGTGGTTCTGAGCTACAGTCTTGCAAGCACAGCATTGAATTTTAGTAGGAGTTTCTACTGTGTTCTACCTGAAGTGGAGCAAAGCTTCAGAATTGGCAGGAAGTGTGTTCAGCATTCTCAGCATCAGAGGTACATGGAGATATTTTTTGGTCATGGCTGGACCCCATATGTCAGTGTAGTTCACAAGGAGATTACAGGACCACCAGAAGACAAATTTATTTAACTGTTGTAAACGTTATGCTACCAGTAAGTAATAAACTTCCTCAGGGAGCACTGAACTTTGCTGTGCCTTGCTTTGTCCCAGTGGTTGAGGAAATTGTGTGCAAATCCTGAGGATGTTAGACTGAAAAATAACAGGTGAATCCTCAGATTGAAGGCAAGGCTGAGGTGCCATAACTTTGCAGCAGTGAAACCTATTGATCCTAGTAGAATGCAGCGGTTTACCACTGTCAGCATAACAGTTCACAAATTCCTGGATCCTTCTGAAACAGAATGTAGGAGTAAATCACACTGTGCACATTTACACTACAAAGGCACAGTACTTTAGGAGGAGAGACAGCTCATTTGGCAAGCAAGGGAGGCAAACAGCTGTGTTAAGCCAGAAAGGAAATAAATGTGTGGCTTCCAGAAAGGAAATAAATGATCTTAATACAGTATGATGGCAGACATGGAAGTCTCCCAAAGGTGTAAAGAATTCCTGGTGGACAGTTAGACACTTGCCTCCTTTCTTTTTTTTTTTTTCTCCATGTAGTTTCCTTCAGTTTAAAGAGAGTGTTAAATATAATGTGAGTGGTTTTCCTTTATCACTTTTTTCTTTTGGTGTTAAGACAAATACTTTTGTATGTGTTCAACTTGCAATTTGATGCAGTGTGAAGTTAAGTGCATGTGCTTTACTAAGCAACCATTAGTGAGACATCATCTCCCTCCTCTGTACTCACCTGCTAATCCAAAGAAGGCAAAGTTGGTGGAGGATGCGGAGACTATAAAGAGAGAAGTGCTAGACTAAGCAACTGACTAGTGGAGTCAAACCTTGAAAACAGTTAATAATGTAAAATTTTTCAGATTTCAGTTAGAAATAGCTCTGATGTGGGCCTGCTAGAATAAAACATTTCACAGCTCATCATCAGGACAGCTTTTTTTAGTGAAGGACATTTTCTTGGTTGATATTAGTCTATCAGCAGTGTATGAACAAAATTCAGTTAACACTTCTTTGCTGCTGTTCCTAGTCAGAGGTTTTGCTGAGGTGTTGCAGCTGAAGGCTCCAGAAGGAAATTATGTCCCTTTTAGGTCTTTTATAGGTACTTTATTGTTGTATCAGGAAATTGCATCACTTACCATGTTGGCTTTTTTAAAGATGAGCAGTGTTAAAAGCTTTGGACACAAACAGAAAACATAATGATGTCACCACGGTCTTAATTCCTAAACCTACAGAAAAGAGAGACTAAAGCAATAAATCTGTGTCTGACCTGCAACGACTTCCATTTAAAAAACCTTAAATACTGTTTTTCCACAAGAGAGCTACATAAATCTTTGGGCAGAAAAGAGAAGAACAGCCTCTTCAGCCTGAAACTACAGGGGGCGTGTTAGGCAGACTGAATGTAATTAGGTAAAATGAGACATGGCTAGGACATTGGAGTTAATTAAGAATATATTATGGGGTCTTGAATGACCAGAAGTAGCCAGGATCCTGGCAGATGCCAGACTGGAGCGATGGCAGGTCAGTGGGAGCACTGATCTCTTGGCCTCTGTAGGGACACTGACTCAGAGGAGGGTAAGCAGTGTCTTGGCTGATTTGTGTGGAGATGTGGTGGGTACATTTCTCATGGCACTACATGAGAAGTAGTTTTGGACTATTGGGAGAGTGCTGCCTTTTGTTTTTTGTATGCTTCTTCAGAACCTGGAAAAGAGGGCAGCTCACAGTGACAAGATGTATGACTGAAAATGAGAACATCTTAGTTTAGCTTTATTACTAGGCCTTTTTTGGGGGGAAGTACTTGAGGTTTCACTTTGCCTGCTCATAAAACAGGATAGCTGCACTTTCTCATAAAAAATAATCAGAAGCTTAATTCCTGCAAGGTGGTGAGATATTTTGGAAGAAATTTTTCTAAGATGGTAAGTAAAACAGTACTGTTCAAGCATGAATGTCTTAGAGTCATGAGCTGTGAAGTGAAAACCTCTATAGGGAACTAAAGCACACATTGGGAAACTGCTGATGTATCCATTTCAATTTCTGGATGCATTTGATGAGGGACCTACTGATGAGTAGAGCAAGAAATGAAGTCCAGACCTCTAGTATGTCATTTTTCCTGAACATAAAGTTTGAGCCAAGATTAACTCCATGCCTCTACCTGCCTTTATTTCTTTAAACCAACATGCCACAGCTACAGTTAAAATACCTATTTCTGAAGTTTTTTCCCATTTCCCTTCTCATTATTGAAATATGACTTTTTGAGAATGCTGGGGCCTAAAATTTGGTAAGTCATACAAAAAGATTTAGAGAGATCCTATTTTTTTTCTTCCAAATTTCATTCCAGATGAGTGAAGTGGAAAACTAAGTCACTATTATTACATTTGTTCTGTGAGTCAAATCTTTTGCAATTCCTTTATTGCATTACAAATTTGAGAATAGGGCCATACATTTTCCCCTATGTTCTGTCTGCATATGGTTGGGATATAGGTCTGCCTTAATGCAGGGCTTCAGCATGAGGTGAATGCCTTATTTCTCTTTTCTGAACGTGGATTACAGGCTTTTTCTGTTTTGTTCAGAACATGGTCTGAAAGGGACCTACTCTCCTTCTTCTGCTGAGCACCAGAGCCTGTCTGAGCATCTCTTATATTCAGTACTTTCTAAGATGCTTTAGTGCATATAGTTAAAACAAGGCACATATTCATGCTTTTTTAGTGAGCTTTTTCATGTTATAGCCAAGGAAGAGAATTCTGTGTTCCTTTGATCTGCCTCCCATAGATAACAGGTCACACATTCGGCAAGATACCATGTACATTTTGCCTTTTGCAATGCATATCAAATGTGTGGTTATGGTTGTGCTATCTGTTGAAGTGCAAAGCAAAGTTGACTAATTAAAAGTTAAGATTAAAGCCAATTTAAATATTATCTGTAATTCAGCCTATCTATTTTTTCTCTTAGCTTCAGGACCTAACCAACTGGCTAGTAGTTATTTATTGTGGTCTGAACTTGTCCCCTAAACACCAGTTATAATTTCCAAAATAACATTTCATCTCATCTGCTCTGGTAGTTTTCTGTTTTGTAATGAGATTTTGTCAGAATATCTGCAGAAGAGCTCCTTTTCCTCCCACACCAATTCTTGCCACTGTATAAGCTTAATTTAATCTGCTCCATGAACAATTACTATTAAATGTATTGAGGTGGTTTTAGTAGTTTATTTGCTTATAGCACTGAAAAACTTCTCTATGTTCTCCTTGGAGAAGCACTAAAATGTTTGGCTTAGCAAATAAGACACACTTGACTCCAATTTTACTCCTTTTCTTTTTTTTTTTTAAACCATTGATTCTTGTCTTGAACTTTTGTTGCTTGATTTTAAAAAAGGGGAATCCCTTTCTTAAGGGAAATTTTTAGTTGGGAAGATATATTTATCAGCAAGGATTTGAACCTAAGCACAATCAGACATCAGCAATTAATAAAATACTACTTTCTCCTGTGAGATATATCAGCTGCACAGCAAATAATCACTATGGCAGATCTTACTAATCAGCTACAAATGAAATACTCAAGGGTTGTGCAGGCTGTTCAGCTGATGCAGTGCTCTCTCCTATCGTAACTCAATGAGGGTTGTGAGTGTTATGTCAGATGCTGCATTTGGATTTAAAGAAAGAAATTGGGCTCTAGGGAAAGAGAAGAGACAGAGTATCATGTACTGGGAAATAGAAGACTTGGGGGTGGGATTGGCACACTGAGTCTGCTGAGTTTATTCGAGTAGCTGAGCAGCTTGAAGCAACATGGAATAAATAAAATTTTATCAAAACATCGCTAAAATAGGTCTAGAGAAACAGAAATTGACAGTTAACTGGAGAAACCAGACTGCCAAAAAATATTTCAAATCGGGTATGTTTGTTTTTTGTGTTTTTTTGTTTGTTTTTTTTGGTGTTTTTTTTTGTTTGTTGTTTTTTTGTGGGTATTTTTGTTTGTTTTTTGGTGTTTTTTTGTTTGTTTTTTTGTGTTTTTTTTTTTGTTTGTTTTTGTGGGTTTTTTTGGTTTTTTTTGTGGGTGTTTTTGGGGTGTTTTTGGGGTGTTTTGGGGTGGTTTTGGGGTGTTTT
The DNA here is from genome assembly GCA_035047865.1 of Dendrocincla tyrannina. NCBI lineage: Eukaryota > Metazoa > Chordata > Aves > Passeriformes > Dendrocolaptidae > Dendrocincla > Dendrocincla tyrannina. The sequence continues at coordinate 15,018,256 of JAWWMP010000148.1, read as the reverse complement.
TGGGGTGGTTTTTGGGGTGTTTTTGGGGTGTTTTTGGGGTGGTTTTTGGGGTGTTTTTGGGGTGTTTTGGGGTGATTTTGGGGTGATTTTGGGGTGTTTTTGGGGTGTTTTGGGGTGTTTTTGGGCTGTTTATTGTGCTGGGTTTTGGGTGATTTTGGGGTGTCTGGGCTGTTTTTTGCGGTGTTTTTGGGGTTGTTTTGGGGCTGTTTTTTGGGGTGTTTTGGGGCTGTTTATTGTGCTGGTTTTGGCTGTTTTGGGGTATTTTTGGGCTGGTTTTTGCGGTGTTTTTTGGGGTTGTTTTGGGCTGTTTTTTGGGGTGTTTTTGGGCTGTTTATTGTGCTGGGTTTTGGGTGATTTTGGGGTGTCTTTGGGCTGTTTTTTGGGTTTTTTTGGGGTTGTTTTGGGGCTGTTTCGGGCTGGGTTTTGGGGTGTCTTTGGGCTGGTTTTGGGCTGGGTTTTGGGGTTGCTTTTTTGGTGTTTTTGGGGGTATTTTTGGGCTGGTTTTTGGGGTGTCTTTGGGCTGGTTTTGGGCTGGGTTTTGGGGTTGCTTTTTTGGTGTTTTTGGGGGTATTTTCGGGCTGGTTTTTGGGGTCGTTTCGGGCTGGTTTTTGGGGTGTCTTTGGGCTGGTTTTGGGTTGGGTTTTTGGGTTGTTTTTTTGGTGGTTTTGGGGTTATTTTGGGCCGTTTTTTGGGTTGTTTTGGGGTTGGTTTTGGGGTCTTCTGGGGGTGTTTTCTGAGCTGTTTTTGGGCTGATTTTTGGGTTGTTTTTTGGGCTGGTTTTGGTTTGTTTTTGGGGTGGTTTTAGGGTGTTTTTGGGGTCTTTCTTTTTGCATTTCCCCCCCAAACCCCCCCAATTCCAGGGCGAGAAGGGCCCCCCCGGCCCCCCCGGCCGGGATGGGCTCCAGGGCCCGGTGGGGCTGCCCGGCCCCTCCGGCCCCCCCGGGGGTCCCGGCGACGACGGTGACAAGGTGAGGACCCCCCCCCGACCCCCCCAGACCCCCCAAATTTGGGATGGAGCCCCCAAAATCCCCCTTTGTGCCCCCCCCAGGGCGAGGGGGGAGAGCCGGGCCAGAAAGGGGCCAAAGGCAACAAGGGCGAGCACGTGAGTGAATCCCCCCCATCCCAAAAATTTGGGGGGCCCCCCTAAAAATTCGGGGGTCCCCCCATAAATTTGGGGGTCCCCCAATGGCTGAGACCCCTCCCCAAAATCCCCAGGGCCCCCCCGGCCCCCCCGGCCCCGTCGGACCCGTCGGACAACCCGGAGCGGCCGTGAGTTCCCCTCCCCCACCCTGGAATTTTGGGGGGCCCCGGGGGGGTTTTGGGGTCCCCGAGGGGGTTTTGGGGGTCCCACCCCCCCCGGTTTGGGGTCTGACCCCCCCATTTGGGGTCTGACGCCCCTCCCCCCTCCATTTGGGGTCTGACCCCCCCCCCATTTGGGGTCTGA
>JAWWMP010000148.1:14984880-15016712 GCA_035047865.1 Dendrocincla tyrannina | reverse complement strand
TGTTTTGGGGGTGTTTGTTTGTTTTGGGGGTGTTTGTTTGTTTTGGGGGTGTTTGTTTGTTTTGGGGGTGTTTGTTTTGGGGGTGTTTGTTTGTTTTGGGGGTGTTTGTTTGTTTTGGGGGTGTTTGTTTGTTTTGGGGGTGTTTGTTTGTTTTGGGTTTTTTTTTTCAAAAGTGTCTTGAAGACACAGAGCAGGTTATTCTGCAGTTGCTCAGGGTAAGAGAAGGGAAAAATAAACTGAGGCTTTTTGTCCATAAGCTTATGTGGGAGGCCAAGCCAGCCCTTTGCTCATGTATCAACCTGGAAATGAATCTCTGGCATAAATTGCTCTCAGTGCAGAATCACAGAAAACATCATCGCTTTTCACTTAAAATCCCTGAAAAACCACTGTGAGTCAGAAAACGGATATTCATAAGGATGTTAAGAATTTTTAAAAGTACTTCTTGAATCTTCTGTACTGCCTGGAAGACAGCTTGGAAATGTTCAGGTGGACAGCTAAGTCCACACCAGTGTCTACATAGAAAGAAAACCCACCTATTGACCTCCCAGTAGCAGCTACCCATGGATAGGCTGCGGCAGAACCATGGAACAGAAGCCACAGTAATACCCCCATGGGTATATAAGAACTATTTTCTGTAGGGTTAGATGCTGTTGGTTAGTAGACAGTTGAGGTGAAACAAAAGTCTCTGCACCTAAAGGATCTCACACATTCCAATGGCCATCAGGAGGCACCAGAACCAGATACAGAATTATGGCAATTTTGAGAGTATTTTGAAATCATTAGAGGATTGAGGAGTTTTTCAAATATAAATGAGGTCAGGAGGCTTTGCACTGAAACTTTATAAATCTGTATGAAAAGGAAACTGTTTGCCAAGATTCTAGTACTTTTGCCCCTAGATGCTTGCAAATAGCATTATGACATATTTTGAGATGACATATCACTCGATTTTGATAAATTCCTTGTGGTGAGTGAAGTAGAGAGAAATACACTAGTGAAGAACTGTTGATGCAAAACATAAACAGCAGTGAGAGGATGGGTGAACTGAAACTGGAAAGCAGGTTAGATAAACCTAAGGAAATTTAAAGGAATTAAGAGCACATGGTAAAATTAACAAATGAGTGATAGGAGAAATGGGACAAAAGGATCGGAGGTCAACAGTGAGAGAAGACAGGGCATTGTGGAAAGCTGATTATATGGAGTGTAATGTTCTTGGTGAAGAAAAGGCTTTAGGTCTGTGACTTGATTTAGATGTATATTAAGATGGTGTAATTGGACTAACTGAATGTGAGAAAGCACCATAAAAATAGAGCAAGAGGCGAGAGAGGGGAGGAGTGCACAGGGAGTTTAGAAAATGCAGGAGCAGTCAGGAGGGTTTAGCTCTTGAGGAAGAAGATTCCTGACATCTCAGGGAGACGTAATCTCAAACCCAGCCTGTGCACTGAGCCTGTGGGTGGAGCACTCTCACAGGAGATTGGAAAACCTGCACAAGGCAAGACTTGGAGGGAAGTCTGGGGCAACGTGGGGCAGCTGAGCAAGGCTTGCAATGGAACTCAGCTGAGAATTCATTGCAGCAGTCAGTGAAGCCTGGAGGAGTCTGCAAAACTTTGAGGAGTCCCTTTGGGATTGCTGCCTGCCTGGCAATGTCCCCAGGGTCTCAGGCCAATAGGGAAGAGCCTTCCTAAGTGAAAAAAAGGTAACAGTCCCCTTGAGGAGATGTGTTGTTTCCTTGGCCTCTCTAAGGACTTGGAACTATCCTGAGGTGACTGGCTACAGAGCTGAGTACAGTGTCTTGGCAAAAATATGTGGTGTTCCTTATACTGCTGTCAGGAAAGGCATGTTTTAAAAATTCAGGATTGTGGCAGAAACAGATCTCTGGACTGCTTGACTCCATGATCTATTTCAAACATACTTGACAGAGAGGCACAGTATGAATGTTTTCAGGTTTTTCCCCTAATAATTTTTGATGCTGTCACCTTATTTATATAGCTGAGGCTGGCAGCTCATATGTTTCCATGAAAATACTATAGAAAGTGTCATGAAAAAATGGGTATAATTCAGTTTAAAAAGGCAATCAATCGAGAGACTTGAATCTATTGGAAACAAGGCTTCATTACTTCCAGTGCTCAGGAACAACTTGTTCCCTGAAGCAATCTGCTAAGTTTTAAAATATAAAGCATGTTATATTACAAATGGAAGAAAACAAGGAAGACCACACTGAACTGATATTGGTCAACTCCCTGAAAAACTCTTGTCTCTTCACATGCCAAATCCAGTACAGCCAGACCCAAAAAACTGCAGTCTGAGTGAACTTGGGGTTACCAGGCTGGGTTAACAGAGACTCAGATATTCCCGGTGTTAGGAGGCTGTTTTCCTTCTCAACCAGCCTAGCAATTCATGAACCTGAAGGCAAACTCCTAGGGAGAGCTCATTTTTCAGGCATTCTGCAGTTGTCATCTTTTCACTTTTATATGTTTTATAAAAGTGCACTACAGAAAAAATTTAGAAGAGCAGCTTTTTGAAATGCAAGGACAAATCAATCAATTAAAAGTGGTTCTGAAGATGAGAGAATGCTGCCTGCCTTTCATGGTATCTTTATGCAGCACCTAAAACCAAGAGGCTCAGGTCTAACTAGTCTCAGATGTGGCAATTTGGATTTATAGCTGTTTGTGGCATAGCAGGCTGTGTGGAAACTGGCTATATGTACAATCTGAAAGGAGTCCACTGAGGTCTTGGCATAAAAATCTGTTGGAAAAGTATTTGGAGAAACTAGTTTTGTATTCCATGATAAAAGTGATCATGTGCAACCAGTTCTTAGTTCCAGTTTTGTTTTTCAAATTTGTTTCCAAATTTGTTTCCAAATTGTTTGATTTGCCCTTTTAAGGGTGTTAAAAAGAACTTAAAAGAGAAGGATGTGTTTTAATGTAAACAAAGTTTGAAGGCATGATTATTATGTTTCAAAGTTGCTGGAAAATACAACAAGCACAAATAAGTGAACAGCATCAGGATTTGCTGCCTTCAGGGTAAGCACATTTTAACAACAGAAAGGGAAGAAAAGCAAACCTATGCATGCAGGAGTTCTGCTTTTAGCACTGACCACCTTGCTTATTGCCAAAACTTTTCTGCAGAGATTATGACAGGAAAAAGTGCTAATTACTTTAATTTATTGAAGATTTTAATGCCATTGCATATGTATTTAGTTGAGTTTAAAAACTGTTTTGAAGGACAACAAAACGAGCCTTTGTGATCATATTTGTGAAGACAACAAATATACACATACCTGTCTCTTTGAAGCTGAGAAGCTTGGCAGTTAATATGCAACAATGCTGGCTTTGTTCAAAAACCCTTAAAGTCAGGATTTGCTTAGAAGTCTAAATTTGGAATGGTTAATTTTTCAAGAAGCTTCCCTTGTAGAAGCTTTATAAGAACACAGTCTGCTCTGAAAGAACATCTTCAGTGGCAGACTTCCATGATACAGCTGATCTACACCATTAATTTCACGTTTTTGTGTCTGCTGGTGAGTGTCTCCATTCATGTGGGGGTAGCCTTGAAGAGCAGAAATGTGATGACCTGAAGCTGCATGACCCATTGTGAGTGCAGGCATCCTGAAAGCTGGCATGGTTTTAGGATCACATCCCACACTGTGAACTGTCCTTACCAGGAAAGTCTTTCACTCAAGTACATGTGAAGAACACAATTCCAGCAGTGCAAACTGAAATAGGCCTTCCTCATCTGAAAATTCAAATCCTTTTTATGTACTTCAGGGAAGTAACTAATGTTTAATTACCTACAGTAGATAATCTAACATTTCTTAAGCCCCAAGTTTTCTGAAGGAATTCAGCATTCATCATGTGGAGTTGGAAATATTTTCTTTTATGGGTTTTCTGTGACAAGGCTAGCTGTTCTTATGTATGTATGTTCTCACAATCTTCAAACTTCCAAAATAGCCTAAAACCTGACATGCCATGTGCACTGTCAATGGGTGGCTTGTCATTTCAAAAGGCAGGGTAGGAAGGTTGTATATTAAATTTGAGTATGGATGCCTAACAGATTAGCTAAGTTTGCCTCTTACCCTTAATCAGGCAATATTCTGAGTTTATAGTATCACAGACTTTCAAACCAAGCATCTTGTTCAATTGCTTTAAAGTATTACCATGAAATGAATGGGTTAAGAAACTTATTTCTTTCCCTAAGTTCTTCTGTCTTCAAAAAATTACCAAAAGTACCATAATGAGGTTCTTTTTAAATTAGCAGCAAGATGATGGCCATCATATCTTTGATCTGATGTGATTTATCACATCAAGAGGGGTTATATCAAATTAGAAAACTATCCAGGGTTTTCCCTATTCCACAGGGAAGAGAGGCAGAGTGGGGATAAGTCACGCACATCACGCCTTAATTCTGCATTTTGATAGTTCGCACTTCATGAAACAGTAGCAGATTCCAGATAATGTAATTGTCATAGTCTTTATTCTAAAATTACTATGTAATTGTGGATGTGTGCACTATAACCCCCATTTAGGGGAAGTCACTGGAATACGATACCCCGCCTGGCATTAGTGAGAAGGGGCATTCAAGCAGATCTTTAATCTTGCGCAGTGCCTTAGGATGCTCAGAGCAATGCAGTGGTGATATCCAGTACAAATCCTGCCACTACTGCACTACGATAGGCAATGATGAGGTGCATTTTTAAATGTACTGAACTTTAGGGATTTTGTGGTCACTCCATTAAATTTGATCTGTCTGTGGCTGCTCAAGGATTAGGTAAAGGAGAAAAAAATATAACAGAATAAGATGCTAAAAAAAGACAGGAAGTATTTGAAATATATTAAATTATTATGTCACTCTTAGATTTTGATCATATTTTTTCCTACTTTGAATATCTAGATTACCATGCTTTGCTCATTTTCTGGTCACAGAATCGTGGAATAATTTTCTATAAGTGCATTTCTGGAGGCCATTCCCTCACTGAAATATGTGTTTGTTTCAAATTAACCTGAGACTGTTCAAGGGTCTGACTAAATAACCTTGAGTTTGACTTGTGAAGAATTTCCCCTGTTTCTACCTGAAATGTCCTGTGCTTCAGCTTATTGCCTTTTACTTTAATAAAGTGCTAATGTTTTACATTACCGTGTTTTCACTGAGAATTATAAAGATTCATTAGAACCTTTCTTCCTTTTCCCATTTGAATGAGCTGTTTTCCTGGGATTCTTAGGTTCTCTTAATATCTAGTGGGAACATTCAGTAATTGCTCAATAAGTAAGAAAACATAGAATTTAATCTGTTTTCTTGTTCATCCAGATTAGGCAGTTGCTCTGCAATTTTAGATTGTCTTAATTTTGTACCACCACTCTCAGAAAAGAAAGAATCAAAGGAATATTTAAAAGGAAAATTAGAATGTTAAGTTCTTACTGCTCCCATTAAACTGAAATGAGACATAAGCATTTTTTATCTTTGGAAAATCCAGTAGATGAGGAATGATCTTGGGGGGCAGAAGCTGGTCACTTGTGCTGTTCTGAAGGCCAGAAGCAGTGAAAGCCAGTAGGATGTTCTACTGTTAATTACTATTCCTGTCTTTGTGATTTGCAATCAGTTATTGTCTTATCTTGACTGTTTTCTTCTAAATAAATCCCCTCACTCCTTTACATCCCTCTCCTAGTTTATCAAGAGCTATAATTGATAGGTCTATTATTTGTTACAAGCTCAACTTAGTCTTTCATCATGACAAAAACCTCAGCTTGTGCATAATTAAGTGCAAGGCATGGTTCTGAATTCCTTTTCTGGCAGACACTCTTCTTGTTACAGAAGTCTGAGGGTACACAAATCTCTTCTCGTTTGTTTTATAAAAGTGTTGACTATTCTATCTTTATTGACAGTTTTGGCAGTGTTATATTAGGTTAATCTACCCTACTTTCTTTTCTTTCCTTCTCAAAGCTGTATTTGTGGGAGTTTATCCACACTATCAAATAAAATTTTGTTGTAGGGAGGAACAAGGGATGGTCTAGTTAGGCAAAGTGCAAGCAGAATTTCTCTTCATAATTAGGACCTGAAGGCTTCTCATTCTCTAGAGAATACAGTAGAAATAGAAAAATAAAAAAGGAAAATAACTGTAAGAAGCAATTGTTGTATGTCTTGTGTGCTCAGTTTAAAGACAGCCATTGATAATGCTTTTTTGTTGATATAAATCCTGTAGTTAAGAAAATGACTGGATCTTTGCATTTGGGATCTTGCTTTATACTTTGTGTAGGCATCATATTAACAGCAATTGTTTTGTAATAAGTCTATTTAAAAATGGAAAATGTAGTAGATTGTCTACTTCAAGGTTCTGGGCTGAAAAATGAGATGATTACATCTGAATGGAGAATTTGAAAGGTACTTCTTACTAGTTTTATCCCCCTGCTTACACTTTCTCATCTGTGGGTTATGGTTTTCAGTTGTACCTCCATACCTTATCTTTATCCATAGAACAATAGTCCTATTTCTTGGGAGTATCCAGTCATAATTTTTAAATAAATTTTCAAAGACTTAGATTAGAAAAAGTGCCTGGGGTGAGTACTCTGTTCCTTTTTCTCATAGCTAGATTGAATCTAGCTCTTCTGACAGTTTCCATGTATGCTTTTTTTCCACTAGTGTCTCTCTGAATACTAATACTGGTAGAAATACAGTGATAGAAATATCTGGCTTTTTTTCTTTTTTTTAATTCTCTATTTTCTAATCTGATTTTTCTGGTACATATCTAAATTATTTCTTTGCGAAACTGTTTGATTTGCCTCACTTGAATGTGTTGGTGTAGTGGCAGCTTGTGTAATGAAGTTGAAGTGATTCAGTGAAATCAAGAGGAGACAAAATGTCTTCATGAGGATTATATGTAATTCAGCTATTAAGTATGCATGTAGACCCCAAGTTAGACTTAGGCCTTTATTTCAGCGATTTACTACTTCTTAGTAAGATGATAGCTAACAGCAAAATCCAAACTAGCTTCCATCTTATCTAAAGTAAATTTTTCTGTCAGTGCATGTACTTAGATTGTACTTTAAAATCTATCCAGACAGGTTGAACTGACAATTTGGTACAAAGTCTCTTTTAAGTGTGGGTAATCTCTTTCAGCAGCATGGCAACACTGAGTCTGTTGCTGTTAGTACTTTCAGATCTGTAGAAAGGCAGGAATAAATTATTAGGTTAGAACTACAAAGAAGAATGAACTGATTTTGGTCTTGACTTCATATTTGCAAAACACAAGACAGAATTAATACATTAGTATTTCACTTTCCTTTTTCTTTTCTTTCTTTTTTTTTTTGAAAGAGTTTCTTCATCTTATTTTCTCCACTTTGAATTTCTGGTTTCAAGTCAGTCTGCACATAGCAGAACAGCACTTGAATGTGAACTGTATTCTAGAACAAATACCTGTTACATAAATAGATGTGACAGGAGAGACACTGCAATATTTGTGATTGTGGAGAAAAAACTGCCTAGACTGTGTTAATTTTTCTGAAAGACTGCTTTTAACTTTTATTTTTTCAGAGTTCTCTTTAGTCAAAAATGGACCACCCACACGTCCTGCTAATGCATTTCCTTCTCTGCAGTAGCTGGTTGAGTTCCAGCCAGTGTCATGAGTGGATGATGCCAATGTCTTTTGGTGCTGTTGTACCTGTTTTATGAAGGAGAGAACAATGATCGTTAGGGGGTCTTTCTTTTTCCCTTATAATGTAGATGTGGAGTTTTCCTTTCGGTTTTGTAGTGGTCCATGCACTTCTCTTCTTCCCCCATGATGTTAAAAAGCTTTTTTTGTGAGCTTGTCGCTTCCATCAAGTAGCAGCTGGCATTGTTGATTTGTCCTCCCAAACGTGTACAGCAAGGTTGGGGCTAAAATGTGGTGGCTCTATGCTCTGGTTGTTCTGCTTTTACAAAAATAACCCAGGTATGCTAAGCCTAGGCACCCTCTAATGCATTTTCTTTGGTAGTTAAGTGACAGAATAACACATTAGCACTTCAGTAAGGCACTGGGTGATTCATTCTCTTCTTGAAACTTCTTAATTTGCATATATCATCTTGGGGTTTTTTCACTGAAATGAAAGCTGTGAAGAGACTGAAATTTATATTTCATTCTTGTCAATGTGTTTGTGTTGTATTGCATGTTTCATTTTTCTTCTATCTTCTTTATACAGTGAGTGCTTTATTCACTCAGTTCTGCTCATTTTTCTTTTTTTTAATGTTTCAAGATGCCTGAAAAATGATTCTGAATTTTCTGACAGTCCTTTGAGATCTCCAATTCATTCTAGAACAGACAGTCTGAATTCTGAAAGTTTGAGTTTGTTTCTGGAATCCCAAAACTGAGCCTGTTTATGCCTTGGGAGGAGAAATTTAAAAGGTTCAGGAGAACAGAGACAGACATGCTCCACACAAAGGATAAGAGGTTCTGACATAATTCCTCTTGAGCTTCCAGCTGCATCCAGAGGCTTCAAGAGAATGTCAGCATTTTAACTAGAACTAATGCATAAATAGCCAAGTAATCTACAGCTGGTACATGTTTTTTATGAGGGAGAGTTTTGTGCTTCTATAACACACAAATTCAGCTAGAATTACACTTACTGACCCACTCTCCCAATCCTCCTTCACTTCATGTTCTTTCTCTTCCTGAGTTCCAGGTTTGGTTGGGTTTTTTTAATAGGCCTTTTGCCCTTGAATAGATTAGGCCAATTAACTTTATGAGCATTCTTAGGGGGATTTTTGTGTTTTCCCCCCAGCTAACTTCATAGACAGTGCTGCGAGCCAGTCTTCAAAGCTGCTGAACACTGAGAGTTCCTTGTAGAACAGAGAAACAACTGGGGAGTTTAGCACCCTTTGAAAACGTGGCTGTGTGTTTATCTCTTCTATTTGATCAGCGGGCTTCTTATGTCAGGATTACACTGATATCAACTGGTAACATTATCTTGGCTCTGAATGCAGCATAACTCAATTAGCCAAATTTAATTTCACTAGGTTTGCCTGCTTCCTTTCTTCTCTGAGCTTTCTCTGTAGATCAAACTCATCTTTTGGACTGAGAGAGCTAAGAAATTGAGCTAGCTAAATCCCCAAAGTAGTTTCATTCAGGATTTTGTTGTGATTCATGCGACTTGACAGAATGAAAAACAGATAAATAAATGAGCTTTTCCTGAAATGCTCTTTCCTGAGCAACTTGTTTCACCTCTCACTAAGGTGCAGAGATAAAGGAGATCTTAGGTTGTCTATAAATTAAAAGTCTGAATTATAGGTAAAGTATTTTTTTTCTCCTAACATTTCCTCTTTCAAGAGCTGACTGACTTGCTTAAAGAGGACATCCTTATCTATACAGCAAAGAGACCAATACTGAGTAACTAAATCATTTAATACTAAATTACATGCAGCTTCTCTGGTGTGCTTTCTTTCTCAACACTATTTGGGTGTATTCTGATCGGGCTGTAGAGTTGCCTTTGGGTAATCTTAGAAACAGATGCAAAACATTTGCAAAAAGTCTGTTTGAAATATCTGCTTTAGAGCTGCTACAGTCTCCTGCCTGTAGGACAGACAATACTCCTGGGGCTGACTGGCATCCTGGATTGCTCATTATAGAGGAAGAGAACATCCACAGCATCAAAATGCAATTTTTTGCCAACTTTGTGAAAAACGTTGCAGATCAGAAATAGACCTGCTAACCCTTCTGGGGCTTCTTTCAATGCAGAATCCCACTGGGTAGTACAGTCTGCTGCTTAAATAATGCTCAGGGTGACAAAGGTAACAAAACAGTTCCTCTACCAGGTGTGGTGAATATGAACAGGCTGCCTGGTGTCCCAGAGAAGACTATTTTTTGGTGTGTTGGTTTTTTTTTTTCTTTTTCAGCAGTCCCCTTGGACTGACAGGAGGGCCGTTGTCTTATTTCTCTGACACTGACTAGATAAATGAACATCCAGCTTTGGGATTGTAGCTAAAACAGGAGGAATAAAAAATCTGACCTGTCCTATATATCCCTTCCCTTTGAGGAAGCAGAGCTTGCCCTCAGTTCTCACTGGACATTCTGTCCTTGTCACAGCAATCTGCTAGTTTCACCTGCATGAGCCTTTGGCAAGATAGAGGAGGAACTGCATTTGTGTTTTGCTCCTTGCTTTTAAAACAGCTGGCCAAATGATATAAAAAGTTCTGCTACAAGATGATGTATTTTGCTTTAAAAATATGCACTTGAGGAGTGGCCCATTGCAGGAGCTGGGGAAACAGAGCTGTACTGTGCTGAGCATCCTCTGTCTCTGCTGTGTATGTTGAGAGGTTCTGCCTGGGGAAAGGGGACATGGGCTGCTCCTGGCTGAGTTCAGATATCGCAGGTACAAGCACATGCTGTAGCACTTGGTCTGCTGATCCCTTGCTGCTCCTGCCCTCTTAGCACAGTGCCCTCTCTTCCTTTGAATTTCCTTTTCCTCTGCATGCCAAGTGTGTGCTACTGGGATCATGACCGTGCTCATGTGGGAGTTGCAAAGCAAGAGTGGGGTGAAGCATTAGGGTCTCCAGACCCTCTGTGAAGTACAGTGTGAGGAGGCTTCACACTGTCTGATGTGGAATTACTCATGAGCAATGTATAAAAATATATATAAATAAATTCATAAAAGTTTAAGCTTTCTCCCTTATTTACCCCCCCTGCCTCTTCTCTCTGGATCTAAGACAAAGAACCACCAAAGAGAAGAATGGTAGCCTTAGGCAAAGTGCTGTGGGGATGAGACTGTAAAGGAAGAAAAGAGAAAGCTGGGAACTTTCAGCACCGTCTGTCAGCCTTGGGCACAGAATATGAACCAAGCAGGTCTGGGAACACTTCATCAGTGACTAGTGATTGTTCTTCTGTCCAAACCTTTTGTAATATCTGCTGCAAATTAAGTTTTCATAGTTAAATAAGCACACAGGGCAACTGAATTTTTGATATCTCTTGTGGATGTGCACTGTCTGTATTTTTTTCATGGATCACTTGCCTGTACTGGACAGGTTCAGTATTGCTATTAAACAGTGTCTGTGTGGGAGCTGCTGTGACACAACCCTTAGATATATATTTTTTTCTTCTTTAAAGAGACCTTATATACAGGAGAGCCTCAGGGTGAGCTATGGAAGCATAAAAAGTGGCTAAAGTAAGTCGTTCAAACTAAGGCTATTGTAATAAAATAATTGTCTGGTACTGGTTGACTTAAACTGCTGACTAAATTTGTGCTGCATCAAAATGCTGTGACACCACTATATCAAACTACTGCCTTTGAAATAAGGTCCCTTTGGAGCTTCTGGATCATATTCTCTGGTATGTTACTTCTGTTTATACTGGTGTGAAATTAATTATAGACCAACATTTATAGCAGTATGGTAGAATGGGATGACTGGCTTCATTTATTAGTGAGACCTCAAATGTAACCGCATTCTTCTCTGATGATGTACAGAAAGCAAAAATGCACTTAAAATCTCTGAAAAAGTCCTTTCAGGTCTGAATGTACTAAAAAGGTGAGTTGAGAATGTTGATGGATTTTTGGAGATCATGCTGTCTAATTGCAATATGGATCTTCTGGAAAGCTTTGCTCTCTTGGAGCACATGCACATTCCCCAACACACTCTTACTAGCTGATTACAGCACCTGTGCTATAATCTCTTTTGCTTAAAGAGTGTCTGACCCAACAAAAGACTGAGAATGTAGGGTAAGAAATGCATAGCTAGGCATAAGTAAAGAGATAGTTAACACATAATACCATGTAGAAAGATAGAAATTATTTGCTCAGAGGCATAAGAAATAACTTTTTTTACTACCTGGGTCAAATGGCTAGTGTGAAAATGAGATTTTAAAGACTAGATATTTACCCTAGTATTATTGTGCAATATTAAGTAATTAAATATTTGGGTATTGTTAAAGGGTAAAAAAAGGCAAATAAAGCGCCATAAACTCATTAAAAATGAATATTAAGTGGCTTCTTTTCACCTGAATATACTTGAAGAACCATAAACTCCTAAAAAAGAGCACTCCTCCCCCAAATTACCCTTGGAATATTTTTTGTTACCTCTTTTCTTAAATCTATTAATTTGATAGCTTATGAAGTATGTAAGGTGTTCCTGTTTTTTGTTGCTTTTTCTTTGTACTTGAAGCAGTTTGAGTAGAATAAAGGAGGGAATCTTGTGTTTTATGCAGTGATAATATGATGTGGTTGATTCTCAAATGCAATACGTATGCAAATCAGAAGTGCTTGAAATAATTTCAACTACTTTTAGAATTACATCAGGGAGAACAACATAAAGAAACTTGCCCAGAGTCACGGCACTTATTAGGAAATGCCTCAGAAACCTCCCCAGTGAAATGCAAATGAGATTCATAAGTCAACACTGGAGATGTAACAGAACCAGCTCTATGAAGACCAACTTCCCAGAGACATCCTGACATGTCAGTGTTAACTTCCCACTTTTAACTTCTGTCGTTATAAATTCACCAATCTCCAGTATGTGGTATGGTTTGAATTTGTAAATTGAGACTGACCTTGCCAACTTAAAGCAGCAAAACCCACACAGCAAAGCAAATTTTTATAGACTTAGTGATTGAGATGTAGTGCAGTGATGAAAATAAAAGTATGATATGGTTTTTCTTTTCCTTCCAAAGGAAACCTTACTGTATTTTAAGCATACTCTTTGTTAGTAATATTTAAAGTTATTGTGTTGGTTTCCAACTTGCATGACAGATGACTGTGAAATGTCATATTAGGCTGTGGATGGTAACTGGCATTCTCCTGTAGGCTCAAATGAAATATTAACAAGGCACTTGGATGACTCCATCCCTTTACTCCCTTAGCAAAGAGGTAGCAACCTTTCTCTGCCTATCAAGATTTAGCAGCTGCTGTGACCAACACCTGAGCTGGTTTAGAACAGTATTTCTGCTTTTGTTTTGCTTTCCCAGGAAGACTTATCTCTGGGTAACTTACTGACAACAGCAGACATACAGAAAATCATGTGCAGGCTTCTTTCTGAAGTTATATTTGAGATTACTGCTGGTCATGTATTTTGAGAATCTCTGTGAGCTTTCTAATTATTTACTCTGATATGCATAGCTGAAGGAAGAATAGAAAAGGATTTACAGTATAGTATCTAACACTTGATCGTACTGTGAGTACATTGAGGAAGTAATGAGGTAAAGGGCCTGTCTTTCTCTCTGAGCTTGTGGCAAAGACTTGGCAGCTGGAGCAGATTGAAATGTAGAAACAGAAGTGGCAGTACTTTACATACTGGTCAGCAGGCTTTATGTAAATTCTAGACTAGAATCAGGGAAAACAGGTTCACAAGCAGTGTGTTTTGGGTCAGGGCGAGAACTAAACATACCCCACTGATTTTGGTTGGAGCGAAAGGCTGTGATGCTTAAAGCCTATTCTACATAAGAGAATTTTTGTGGGGGTGTGAAAGAATTCTAACATTAGAAAATAAACAACAACTTTGGCATCTCCACTTTCATATCATGTTCAAGTCTCTGCTCACCTTAGGAAAAGAATTCTAACCTACCTCTAGATACGCCATCAGATAAAGCCTCTAGGCTCTGCCTCAAAGAGGTTTGATGCTACTGATGGAAAACCAGAACATAGTACTTTAATTTCTGTTTATTTAGAGAAAAAACAGAAGAGTAGACTTCCTGTAAACAGTAATGTCTTTTGTGGATTATATCTTATTTACAATATTTATTGCCTAATTTATATAAAGCTAACTACTGTAGAGTGAGGAGATAAGCTGCAGGAGATTTAATAATAATTGGCTTATCTTCAATTCAATGACACCTCTCTAAAGTAAACCAAGTAAAGGAATATCAATGTCTTTAAAAATAATTTCCATAATGAAAGCTGATTATCTGATTGTTTAAGCAAACTGAATATTAGCTTGAGTTTTCAGTCAGAATATGGTCCCTGAGATGAAATCCCCTATATCAAGTACATACAAAAAAAATAGTAGCTATATAAGTAGGTAGGTGACCTTCTCCGAATATACACTTTGTGCTGTAGCAAGTACACAGGTGTTTAAATAATTGACATAACCTAAAGGAGAGTAAGACTAATGAAACGATTAAGCAAATCAAAACTCATGCTAGCCAGAGTTTGGATTGTTATATATTATCTTAGAGCATCTTCTCCGCCGCTGGGAGGGCTGAAGGATGTAAGTGAAGAAAAGGGCATGGTCAGACTTGCGTTGGTTTAAACAACATGACATTTATTCTCTTGATATTCAGCTGTCTGAGCTCTGCTAATGCTGAGTTAATTTAATGTCACTGTGAAAATGGTCAGAGGTGACAAAGTAGTATCTTTAAACTACTTGGAGCAGTGAATGAGTTCTGTGTGCTTTCATCTGTTTAAATGCAAATTAGCATGAAATATGGATGTTTACTGCTTACATTCTCTTAGAACACAACCTGTTGCTTCTTATTATTCTCCTAAAGATGCTTCTTTAGTATTATTATTCTCCTAAAGACACTTCTTTTTATAGGGCACTTTGCTATTACTGTACATATTAGGAATAAAATGACCACATACACTGAATAACTCAAACACAAGTCTCTGTGGAACCAAACGTTTTCTGACTGAAGACAAAAAAAATCTTTTAAGTAGATTTTTATAGGTAAAGTAGTATCTTTGTGCCAGGGGCTTTGAATACATGAGATTTCCTTCTGAAAATACTACCTTGTTGAGAGATTTTTATTTTTTTTCTCCCAAAAGATTAACTGAACTTGGACTTTAGGACTGAGTTTTGTTCCTTGGCAGGGATGCACTTTTTCCTGACTACTAGTAGCAATTATATAGCTTGGAGATGTATTCTGGAATTAAAGGTCATTAAACACATCATATATTCTGTGATGTATGTTGTTCAGTACAGCCCAGCTTCTGGAACAATGCCACCTTGATTACAAGTTATACTCTGAAAATAAGAATTCTGAATGTTCAAAAGCCCACCAGGAAGACTAAGAAATCCTTGTGAAATCTGAGCCAAAATATGTCTTTTTAAACTGTGTGCAAGTACAACCACTCTTGTGGCACATTTAATTTGAGGTTTTTTTGTCTTGGGGAAATCAGGTAAGTTTGGCTGATTTACTTTATGGAAGACAAACAGGGACTCCAAAAAAGAAGTGAAGTACAATGCTGGGGGATGCTTCATCTTGAACCTCCTCCCACCTCTTTACCTTGTCCAACAGCAGATAAGCTGGAAAGCTTTGTGTACATTTAACATAAGTGAATGTACACACTGTAAATTCCTCATGGCAGGAATCCTTCCTGCTGCTGTAAAATATTCTGCTTAGCAGTGAGTCTGTGCTATCTAAATAGCAACAGTGCCAGTAGAAGCAGTGAGAAAACACCCTTATTTTGGGTAGGAATCTATCAAGGGAACCGAATGGAAATGAGAAGAAATGGCATGCCAACTGAGAGAGCTTTTGATGAATCACTGTTAAGTGAAGAACCTGCCAAGCCCTTTCAAAATGTGGAAGAGAAGGGATAAGGAGCCCTTGGAGACTTGGGTTGCTGTTAAGAAGGGCAGGATAATGCCACAACACTCTGCTTCTCCCAGTAGCCACAAACACCATATGACTGCAAAGGAGACTTAGACACCGGAGAGCTCTTGAGCTGCTGGGTGGGAGATATTGGCTGTACCAGCAGATCCCAGCTCTTTGGAGAGGTGCACAGATCAAATCATCAAGGCATCTGGCTTGTACCATCCAACAGAGCATCAGAAACCGATCCTCTTACGCTGGACTGTCCTGTAATTTCGTAATTAATTTCAGGAGCCTAAATCCTTTGGGCCTGCAAAAGCCTGGGCTATGCGTTACACTGATTATCCAATTTTTGTGGAGTTACCCTGATCAAAAGTTTATCAGAAAACCAATGAGAAGACAAGCCAAGTGTTGATGTTTTCCTTGTTATAGGCCAGATGTTGCACCTTGCAAAAACCTTGTCCCATTGAGGGGACAACCTTCCCAGAGCTGGCAAGGGGGAGTTTGTGCATCAGAATGGCACAAGGACTGCAGATTTTCATTCTCCCTTTTACTAATAGGCAGGGTCTGAAGTAGAACAGGTTTTGTAAAGAGTTCCATTCCTTATTGACCTTGTCAGTGCTGCAAGGAATTGGCCTCTAATGGCAGAACTAGAGACTAAAATTCACAAAGACTGACTTAAAAAATTTAAGAACAATTGCAATTTCAGTTCTTAATTTTTATAGAAGAGCCTGATCCTTCTTGATTAATCTAGGAGTTTTGCTGATTGGGTTTTTTTTGTGTGTGGGGTTTTTTTTTATTTTTGTGGGTTTCTTTTTTGGTGATGGTTTCAAACTCAAAAAGACTAACTGCACAAGCGATTTTCTTATGCTTTTGATTAAAATTTTAAAGAAATTAGATGTATGCATATGCCAGTTCTTTAAAATGCAGCCTCAATAGTATTTAAGATACAGCCTACACTAGAGGAAATCAATAATAGGAATTTAATTACAATATCTACACTTTTCTCTCTGACACACATACATTCTAATTAAAAATATATGGTATTTATATCATAGAAGTAGACTAATTGAAGGAAGTATTAATGTATGCATGATGTTTTTTAAGGAGTTTCATTTGACAGTGTACTGGTAGCAATCCATTTGGATTGCTGAATGATACTGAGTAAAAGTTGCTCTGGAGTTCTAAGCACAAGGATGAACTAAGGGGATTTTTTTAATAGAGCATGTGTGGATAAATGTTTTGACTTCTGTGGGGGGCAGATGTGTGTCTTGGGATCATGTTAGTTTTCCCCAAAACACTGGTCCAACTAAGAGTCTCTAGGACTGCAGCTTCCTCATGGACCTGGAACAGACAGGAGAGCTGCAAATTTTGAATTCTCCATATGCTCAGATTTTTCATGTCCTGATAATTCTGTGATGCTCTGTCAGTGGAAGTAGGTATGAGCATGTCTTTCAGATTTTCCTCTGAGCTCTCAAGATAGTAGAAACTCTGTGTCCATGAGACATTTATTTCAGATGATTTTCAGTGTTTCAAAGAACATTAAAAAAAGTCAGAGCCTTCTGAATCTGCCTTAGTGCAGTAATTGTTTACAGGTCTGAAAGAAGATAGAACTAAAATTCTGGCTGAACAGATGATACACATTGATAAGAATTATTTATTGAAATTCGTTCCATCTCCCAGGAATGCTGGAGTAGCAACTGCAAAGCAGAGCAAACAGGCTATCAAATTTCAAGAAAGTAAAATCTGAAAGAAAAGCATTTTTGTATTGGAAGTTGGAGCTTGTGGCAGCAGGTGGCTTGGTGCATGGTGAATCCCTAATCTACAGAAGGTTTAGTCTTTGAGGCTGTTTCCCAGTAGAGCTTTTCTTGTGTAAGCACTTATTGGCTGACCTCAAATACAGCAAAGCATCCCTTTGAAATAGCAGCTTACTTCCAGGGCATTTTATCCCTAGGTGATTGGTGTAACCACAAATGAATAAATCATGGCTATATCATGTATACTTCCTTCTATGGCAGTGTTAAGAGCCTTCTTTACAAATACAAGAATGCTCTTGTTAATGGTCAGGAAGGACTGTGTGGGAGAAAAGCTGAGATGGTAACTGGAAAAGATGACAAAAGACAGAATAATACGGCTACTAAACACATTGGTAGAAAAATGATCATAATGCTCATAACATTATCATCTGTCCTTGTCAGCAGCAAGAAAATTACTTGTGCTCACAAATGTAAAGACTTTGAAAAATGCAAACCAGAAATAAATAAGACAAATTTGGATGTGGTGTCAACTGGTAGTTTTTAAGTGTCTTCTTTTTCCAGGGAGTTTGATTAAATTAGTTTCAACTTTGGTGTTATTGAGCTAAACTTCAGCCTAGAGGTTTCAAAGTACCTCCATGCAACAGCATGTACTGCTTTGTCAGGCACTAGGGCTGTCACCTTCATCTTTGTTTTGAGCTGACAGTAACAGACAGAAGGAAGGAGGTAAGAAATGAAGAGAAGGAAACTATAGAATTGCTTAATGTAAGAAAGGACTTTTAAGCACAGTAAAAGTAAAAAATGCATCAAGATGACTTCTCTGGAAGCTAACAGAAGTCTCTGGGGACCTTGCACAGTTATGAGCAGAAAAAAGGGAGCCAATATGCTCATGGACAGAAATCTGGAGTCAGAAGTCTGTTATCCCACAGAAAAACACAAAAGTTTGAATGCTCGTAAGCATTCAATTTATATACAGAATGTAAATTTGGACACCAAGTTAAACAGTGAATTTATGCAAACCTTATTCTAATTCTGATTAGAATTCTAATCCACTTCAGATGTTCAGTGTAGACTCAAATAGTTTGATTACACTTGTCTTGCAGGGTAATAGAAGAGTAAAACCCTAATCTAAGGTACTTTATTGATCTTATCCAAAAGCATTCAATAACTATGGGGTTTAACATTTTTGAAGGCAGTTTAATTGGGTTTTTTCCCTCTTCACATAAATTTTTATGTTTCAAGCACTGTGACTTTTTTTTTTCTGAGAAAGAGTAATAAAGCCTGCAGCAATCTAGTTTTAGAAGATGCTTTAAAGAATGTAGTTTTCCTGAACTCTCTACATTATGGGTGACAAAGCTATGAATTATCATTCTGATTACACCTTACCCTGGCTGCAGGATGGTTTAGCGGCCTTTCTGCTTGGACACTGCAGTCTCTGAACAGCTAATGTATGAGATGCAGTGGCACCAGCAGTGAGCAGGGTCTCCAGAGCCAAGTGTTGCCATAAGCACGGTACAGGCAGCCAGGCAATGTTCTAACACACAGAACTGCAGATGTAGCTGTGGCTCTGAGTGACAGTCTCTTGCAGACTAGGAAAGGTGATGGGCTGCGTGACAGAGAACATGATGAATCTACTCAGGGCACCTGAGCATTGGGAGAGTAGTTCATGTGCAGGAGGGAGTGACTTCAGGGCATCCTATCTCTGCAGCACCCCCAAATATGCTACTCAGCCTTAAGGTACATTTGAACCATTATAACTATTTCAGAAGACAAGTTATTAATCATAATTTTGAAAATTTTTTACCTCGCTGAGAATCTGTAATTATGGTGGTAAGAACAGCAGCACTCTAAATCTTTCACTTTGAAACCATTTACTTTGAACAGGTACTTTAGTGTTTTAACACAGATGTAAAAAAGACAAGTTTATTTGTAACTTTGTTATCCAGAGCCAGCCTGTCATTATACTAAGCATTATGTAATGTTAGCAAAATAGAGTCAGTGCCTACACATCTGCTAACTGATGCACTTCACAGAAAAACACATATCAATTTATGACAGCAAATATCTGCAGAACAAAGGGTAAAACTGTAATTCCCACATTGCAATGCCACTAAATAACAGCACAGGTACTTGTGAACTTGCAGGGCCGTTCCAATGCCAGTGCTTATCCCCAGCAACACAAACAGCTGTGTAGGTGCTGAAACAGAGCAGTGAATCCATCCAGCTCATCAGTGCCCTCTTTAGGCTGGTACCACAGTTACCTGCAGCTGCACGGACTGCACACTGGAGGCCAGCTGTGGATTAGAAGGGTACCACTGCTGTTCCACCATGATTTCACATCAGGATACAATTCTTGTATTATGTGAAGTTCTATTAGAAAACTGGGTGTTATTATCAGCCATTATTATTCTGTGTATTTTAGCCTTGGAGTGGATTCAGTCTTCAGTGGGTTTCAAGTTTAGAAGCCTGGTTTTGCTACCCACCTAATCTTACATTTGATGTTTGGGTAGCACCAAAGAACAGAAGAAAAGAATTAGAAGTGATCATATCTGTATATGAAATAGGAATGAAATAATTCTCTGTATTTCATGGCAGTATTCCCACACAATTGCCTCCACCTTTTTCTCATGACTCTTTCTGAATATTCTTACATTTTGTCAATTTTGGAATATTTGATTTCCTCTCTCTTGAATTGTTGATCACTATAATGTATTATGTAGAGAAACAAAGTTGCAGAGAAAAGGGAAGGACTTTGAAGTTTTTTTCTTACCTTTTAATGTGTTCCCACTGTACATAAGATAAAAGCAGCTAAAAATATTTCTACACCCAGTTGCTTTGTACAGTTTGCTTGATTCTCAAGAGGAAAAGAAAAGTTTTTGTACTAGGTCCCTTTTCCCTTTTTAGGAAATGTAACAAGATTTTTCCAGGATAATAAGAAAATAGACGTTTTCTATTAGAGTGAACGTGATGCTAAGGAGTCCAAACATGTTTTAAGAATAGAGGAAAAAATATAAAGTTGAAGTGTAAAAGTGAGCCACCCTGAATCTAACTTTCAGATTACCTTCCTACTCCTTTTGCACATTATGGTGGCTCAATGAGACTTGGGTCAGTGCCTCCTAAATTCTGGGTTTTTTTGTCTATTCTTGTATATGCGTGCTTGGTCTTGTTACTTATAAAAGGAGTTCAAAGATTATATTGATCCTGTATTTTGCAATGTGGTGGGAAGCAAAAGTAAAGGCATTTCTGCTGCTTCCTTCCACTCCCTGCATACAAAAGATGGATGATGTGAGAAGGCATAGAAAGGCCATGAATAATTTGATTAAGGAACTGAACTTATGCATGGTCTGTGAATGTCCTGTATGAGTATTTGGGATCTGGATTTTTAATATAGTGGTATAGCAGAGTCTGTTAAAGGTTCCACTCTTTTGCCACTTCCCTCCTCTCCTCAACTGCTGATTGTAACCATTAGGTTTCCTAAGACATCTTATTAATACAGGTACTTCCACTGACTTTCCTGAACTGATCAATAGAAAACCTTATTGGCACTTTAAAGCCCTTATTTGTAATTACCATGTACTAAAAAAACGAGTATATATAGGAATGGCTTGGGGCTCTGACCATGTCCCTGGGGATCTTGTTCCAGTATCCAAAACACCCTGTGGGTAAAGAACCTCTTCATAATATCCAACCTAAACATGCCCTGGGACAAGTTCATGCTGTCCCCTCCAGTCCTGTCCCTGGTCACAGAGAGCAGAGACCAGTGCTGCCCCTCAGCTTCCCATTGTGAGGTCCCGATGAGGTCTGTCCTCAGTCTCCTCTTCTTCAACCTGAACTAACCAAGGGACCTTGTGTGTAAGCCAAGGATCCTTTCTTTGCATGGCTCCCCCTCTAGACCCTTCATCACCTTTATAGCTCTCCTTTGGACGCTCTCTAATACCTTTATATCCTTATATTTTGGCAGCAAAACTGCCCACAGCACTCAAGGTGTGGCTGCCCCAGTGCAGAGCAGAGTGGGACAATCCCCTCCATTGCCTGGCTGGTGATGCTGGGTCTGATGCCCCTCAGGGTGGCTGTCCTGGCCGCCAGAGCACTGCTGCCTGATGGCCAACTTGCTCTCAACAAGGACCCCCAGGTCTCTTTCCACAGGGCTGCTCTCCAGACTTTCATTTCCCAGGCGATCTGTGAGCCAGTCCTGAGGTGTCACCACAGAGGATGCACATGTTCTAGAGTAGGGGGTTAGGCTGTCTTGGTAAATGTTTGAATTGGAAACATAAATACAGATATTTCATGCAAACTTGCCAGTTTTGTAATCGCTATTAAATTCACAACTTAACAGGCAGAAGTTCAATTTCTATTTAATTAATGTACTGTGAAACTGAGAGTAATTTCTTTCCTCTTACAAATACGTAACTAAATCCTTCTTAACTGTGTTTGTCTTAATTCCATTACTCAAGTTCTCACAATGGCTGAGTTTCAAGGAAACATTCTTTGATAAAATACTTAATAATTTAGCTCTCCATAGTTTTTTTGGGGGCATTTTCAGCCACTATTTCATTGTGTTTTAAGATAAAAGCAAAGCTTAAAAATCATAATTTTCTACCTGAGAGAATATTGAAGTGAAAGTACATATAAGAAGGATCTAATTACAACATACAAAAATAGAATGGTATAAATCCTTCATTTTTAAAGAACTTTGTTTTGGATTGAAGTTTAATCAAATTGCACTTGAAGTGTTTGAGTTCAAACAGAGAGGAAAGCTCGGAGTATTAACCTCGATCCTATAAACCCTTTCTCCTGTGGTGAGTCCTTTTTCACCTGAATAATCTGAGTGATGTCAGTGGCCTGAGTACTCATCAGCCTCCAGTGATATAGCACAATTCACAAGGAAATGAGCCTTGGAAACTCTGGCAGACTATATTATGGCCACATAATATGCCTACATTATTCTTCCCTCTCTACATGACATAGTGAAAAGTTTCTAAGACTGATGTAAAGAAAGTGGAGAGTGTGGCTGTCTGGAAGGATAAAGACAGGGATTCCTTTGTTTGGATTGTGAGGCTTACTATAAGTTGGATATTGTACAAGGTCTGATCAATGTATATGTGCCATGAGTACGTTTTCATTCAGTGCTTGGGTTCTCTGCAGCATGTTGGGATTTCCAGACTGAGAGCAGGTGCTGTGAAAGTATCTGATGAATCACAGCAGGTATTCAACCACTATACATGAATAGTAGTGGTTTGGGGAAGGTCCATTAAGAAAAGCCCACAAAACCAAACCAAACAAACACACAAAAAGGGAATATGATTAATCCGGATCTTCAGAACCATTCCAGAGATATTTCCAGGCAGAAAAAGTGACAAAAACCCGGGGGGGGGGGAACCAGATGTATGACAGAACTAGTCACAAATGCCAAGTATAAATAGGGACAGATTTGTTAAGAAGCAGTTATTGATTCTTCTGCTTGGATTGATACCTCCTATTTCTTCTTCCCGGACACAATTATTCATTTCTCACTTTTCTTACAGCAGTATTCCTACTTTCTGCTGTGCCTAAAGCCTGACCCCTAAGGTTTCAGCAAGGCTTCCACTTATCCTTCAGATCCTCTGAGCTGCCTTCAAGTAATTAGCTGACTAAAACTGAGCAATGTGTGTGGAGAAGTAACGAAACATGAGATGTGAATTTGTATGCTTTGTTCTTCAGATGTCGCCTGCATCCTCTATGCATGCTGCTTGTCAGTGCTTTGTATAAGGAATAAAAACAACCCAGTTAAAAAATCTGGCCAGAAGGTGCTTAACTCTGATGAGAGATGGGGGATAGAAGCAAGAAAGCAGTGGAAATTAAAAAAAAAAAATAGATCCGGATGGAAATTCTGCCAAGCATATTTTGTTCTTGTTTCTACTTTTTGTTGTTTTGTTGAAATAAGAAAGATGATAAATTTAAGATCATTCTGAAGCTCCTTGTTCTAGATGGAGAGCATGCATATTTGGGTTGTTTTGATCTATTTTAATGTTATTCAATTAAAACACTGTTTTGAAGTGGAAACTGTAAAATTCAGTCTGAAATGTTTCAAAAATTTCCTTCCCCATATGTTCAATGAAGTTATCCAGTAAACTGATCTGAATTTTAATTTTTTCAAGTGTCAAATGCTCTTTATGTTCAAGAATTATTTATGGTGTCAAAACATCCGAGTGTAGTAAAACACTTTAAAACCCCAAATAATTAATAGCTAAATACAATCCTAGTGTTCATGCAATATTTCCAGTGTACTAGAACATAGTGCAAATGCTTAAATGAGATGAATCACCCTGATAAAATTGAACTGAAAAATTGCTTTAACCTTTTTGAAACAATGCATTTTGACATTTCCAAAATGAAACAAGAGCCAAGATTTCATGTAGACTTTTCCCACTGAAGCTGTCATAAAAATCAACAAGTTCTTATGACGCACTTTGAAGGAAAATGCATTATGTTTTCAAGTGAGAAAATGGTACTGCAGTTTATCAGTAGTTTATCTTGACTCTAATGTTAAAGAAATTTTGGAACCAAGAGCATAGAAAGGGAGCTTAATAACAAATTGCATTTAAGATATAACTATTAATGCCATTTGCACCTGTGTACAGCTGTTTCTCTTGACTTTTCCTCTGTTAAAAAACCCCCCAACCAAACAACAAAAACCAAAACTGTTTCCATCTCAGTAGCTTGCTCTTGCAATCAGATACAAGCAAGTTTGACAGAACATCACTGAGCCTGATTCTCTTGTCTGCTTTACTTGTCTGCAGCAGAAGTCGTTCCACTGCAGCAAATGCAGTGACGTTATGGCACAGCTGGTGTTGGGTCAGATTCAGAGTGACAGAATAGAAAGCTGTTGATCTGCTAAATCCCAGAGTGGTGTAGTACAGGGAGGAGAATGATATGTGGCTTTTCAGAGCTAAACCAGGGTGATAAATCTTATATTGGCCAGATCTCAGCAGACGAATAACAGTGGTCACAAAATGAGTGTCAATTGAACAGAGTAGCTGGTTTTCATCTCTGAATAATCAACTGCTATTTCACATACATAAACGGAATTCTACATTTTACTTCTGTTGACTTTGATGGAAATAGTTTAAAGAATACTCTTTTTTTTAAAAAAAAATTTCTCACATGGTTTCATTATGACAAAGGCCCAACAACAAAACCAAACCTCCTACCCCCGATGTGTCACCTATATTAAACTGGCACACCAAGGAAGGTATTCTGGATCAGATCCAAAGTCCATTTTGATGAATTCAACTCTTTCCTTGACTTCTCTTAAGTCTCAGAAGCTCTTACTCAAGAATGAACTTGAGAACACTTGCTTTTGTAAAAGTTTCAAAATATTTCTTTTTTCCTCTCCTGTTTCTTGTTAAGCTTTTTAATGATTTTAGGTAGACCTATGACTGCCTTACTGAAGAAGGGAATGTTGTAGGCCAGAAAGGACAAGGTATTAAAATTGCAAGACGTAGATCAATATGAATGATTTTTATACAAAAACACACTTTTGGAACTGAGAGATGAATTACTTCGTTTGGGAACTATTCATAACAAACCTCAAGATCTTCAAGATATGTAACTTTTACATATGATGTTACTGGAAAGGAAATTAAAGGTGGCATGTAATTCAACTGTCTGTCAGTGATGATTTAGGTCAGAGGAAGTTGAGTGGCATCCTCAGTTATGTTGGATACAGTAATTGTGAATTGCAGTGAGAAGAGTGGAGTGGGAGATCCCCTCTGTACACATCAGCTTTGAACTTGGCCTTGGAATGCTACATTTGCTCCATGCTTGTGGATTTGTGAAAGCATGGTAATAGAACCTTGAGTAGAGAGAAGAGCCTTAAAAATCATGTGATAGAAAATCAAAGAAGTCAGTTGATAAATTTATTTGAATCAACCCAAAAGGTGTCTTGTCTCCCTATCCTCCATTTTTTTACATTTGTGCTATCTCAAAAGGAAAGAAATTACAAGTTTTAGGTGGACAACAGCAGAAAAAAGCATTGCAAGAAACAAAGACTTGAAGCTAAATTAGAATCCACGGTCTGCATGTTTAATGAGGAATGAATATTGCCAATCAGAGAAAACAAAGAATGTTAACTATTATTTGAAGTGGTGGATCTTTGAAATCAAAATTCAACACAGTGTAAATGGAGAGGTTCAGTCCAGGAACATCTGAATCTGCTTAGCATGAGGACTCAGTCTAGGTGGTCTTGCCTTAAAAGCTATTCAGCTCTCTTGTTAAGAGCTACAAAGAAAGGATTGCTGTTAAAATAACCTGTGTTCAAGATAAAGACATTCTTTAATAATTTGAGAATTAAAATTATTTTTATAAAAAATATGCCAACAGGATAAATCTGTTTTTAAATAAGCCTATTGTGCCCTCTAAACTAAGCAAAGCTGTTTTAACTTGTACCAGATCTCTCAGGCACATCAGTTACATATTGATATATGCCCTTGGAAACTTGAAAATGCTATATTAGTTGGGGTAAATTTGATCTGAACTAGACAAATTGTCTTTTAACTTGGTATTATGTACAAATGCTATCTCAGCAGTGAATGTTTCATATTCATATAAAGTTTCCCCAGGATACAGAGAGTGGTATAAGATAAACTCAATGGAATACTGAAGCTTCTGGTGCTTTATTGTGCTTGTCTCCAAATGCAAAATGAGGTTAAAAACAGTGTAGATATTTCTATTATATTCTGACTGAGGTTTGAAACTCCATTTTGTGTTTCAATCTAAGAGGTTTCAAATACTAATAAGCTTGGGTGTTTTGTCTGCCTAAGTTGTTTTCAGTGTTTTTTTTTCCAAAGCAAAGGTATTGTAAATCTTTTTTAAACTCCTGATACTTAACAAATTCTGTTCTTGTAAGGACTTCCAAATTGGCTTTTGTACTAAAAGAAACACACTAAAGTGAGTAAATTCATTCTATATTCATGTAAAGATTCTGAAAGGTCAGAAATTGTTCCCCAATACAGAGACAATACACCCTCTGCTTACAAAATGAATCCAGCCCTTGACCCAAATATGCCCCATGGTTAACAGTAGAGAGCAAGGCTATTCACTTAATTAGGCGAATTATGCTTTTAATTGGAAGAAAGTAAATAATTAATGTATACTTGAAATATATAAAATTAGTGCAGCCAGAGTTTTATGACATAAATATTGCAAATTAAAATTCTTACCCTTCCATATGCTCCTTAGGGTGGAAAAATGTTAAGTTTCAGGCTTCTTGACCCCCTCTGCCTCAGCTCTGTGACGTGAGCTCCTGGCAGAGAGCCCAATATGATAGAGGACATTTTCTTCCCTTTAAACAGCTTATCCTGTTGACTCCTATACTTGTTTCCTCAAGGGCATTGTTGGACTGGAGTTATTCTTTTACATTGTATAAAAGTCAGTTGAAAATAAAGACAAATTCTGAATGCGAATGTTCATTGAACAGTTCAGTGCTGTGAAAAATGACAGTTGCCATTTTTAAAATTCAGACTGATTTCCGGAAATACAGAAAGGTTGCAACTGCAATTGAACCTCTGCTCTGTCATTCTTCCTTACCAAAATACTTTCCCAACAGTACTCTGATGCATTTTTTTCCCCCCCAGCATGGAAAGCTATTTATCAATATGTTGTCAAATTTCTATCCTTTTTTTTGTGTGTGTGTCTCAGAAACCCATTGATTGTTAAGGTATAATTTAATGCCCACCTCTGCAAGTAGTTTGTCATCATAATTTGATGAATGTAATGGAGCCATACTCTTCATACCCGTTCTCTTTGCTATTCTCTAGCTTTCCTTGGGGAAAAAACAAAACAAAACAAAAAGCACAATATAGAATCTAGGAATATATGAGGATGTATCTCAACAGGCCCCATGGAGTTGTGCACCTTCAGGATTCTTATATCACTTGAGCTTAATCTTCTCCTGCTGTGGATGGTCCTTCATTCTCACAGACTGAAGATGCTCTTCCCTTTCTCTGACAGATGGACCCATCAACCTCCAGTGGACCCAGTTTCCCATGGTTTAAATAGTTGAACTCCTGGCTGTGGCACCTGTCTTGTAACCATTTGTTGATTCACCAGATTGGACTGGCCCTTCCAAAATTCTTCCCTTTGACTGGGTGGATTGATGGAAATACCACCTGCCCTCCAGAGTCCCTTGTCACTGCTCCCAGGGCTCTGTAATCCTTCCTGATACTCCTCAGACCATCCCTGGCTCTATCCCTAGTGCCCACAGGAAGGTGCTCAGTGGTTGGTGTGCTCCCTGGGAAGAAGCACAGCTCTCTAGAGAGCTGTCAATCAGCAAACGAGCACCTCTGCACCTCTCGGGAAAGTCACCTGCTACTGCCCCCTGTAGCCTTTCTTACCTGTGCTGCTTGATAGAAGGAACGGCTGGGGCTGCCTGACTATGCTGAGATAAGAAAGCAGTGAAATGCTGAGCTTTGGCTACAGTGTATTTCTCTTAAATACATACAGCTAGACAAACTTTCTCACACATTCTGCTTAGATCTTCTCTACTGATCTCTAACATTGTTTCATTTTCTTGTAATGACAGTTTGCTGCCTCTGTGTGCCTTTTTAAATTCAGTCTCCGTGCGGCAAAATTCTGAGACAGGTGCACAAGTGTCATCCAGGTACTTTTCTTATATAGGAATTACATTTCTGGGTTTTTTATGCAGTGTGGTGGAAATGTCTGCCATAAGCACACATCTGCTTAACTTTTTTAAAGGAAGAAAAATTACAATTGTAATAATGATACTTTGCATTTGCATAGATTTGAAAACATTCCTTAAAGGTATTTTCAAATTATCACATCTCTTTTATCAGTAAGGAAAATAAGGCATTGGAGAGACTATGGGAATTGCCTAAGACCCAAGAGGAATCTGCTATTCCAAAGAACAGAAAGAGTTAATGTTCAAGAGCTTGGATGGTATAAATTTTCATAGCTCTGCTGAAGTCATCTGTGTCCATTTCTAGTGACTGGAAAGATAATATTGAACTCCAGAGTACTGATGCAAGCTCCAGTTCCCTATAATGTTAACTACAATATTAACAATAGTGCAGTGTTCTCCCACTCTGTAAAATCATTAGCTTTAAAACTGCTCTCAAAGTTTTAGTTTGTTTGTTTGTTTTTCTGTAAGTAAGGGCTTCTGATAAATGATATTGTCCTCTGGCAGGAAGCTAAGAATAACATTAGCAACAACAAAAAAGTGACTAGACCTGAAACATTTGTTTAAATGATGAAGCAAAGAACAAAGTGCAAGGTTTCTTGGATCCCAATTTTTTCCCAATTCTTTCCTCTCCTGATGTGTTCTAACGTAAAGTGCCTGTGCTGGACCTATATTTGGTTTGGTTTTGCAGCAGATGCAATTATAAAGTTGTAATTTCATTCTGGTATTGTCCCGTCAAGTACACCATGGACAATATAAGTAAGTGTTTACATGTGGGTCTAACTTTACGAGCTGGTTTGTTGAGGGAGAAGAGGCTCCACAGATTTGGAATTTGTAAATACGTATAATGAGCCGAGTTGCAGCTCAGCCACTTTCAGCGCCTCTTAGAAAGAATGCCTAGTTTTACAGATTTAATATATACAGTGCAAGGAAAATCTCCACTTTGCAGAACATCTAAGAAGATCCTTTAATGCTGTAGCTTGTGAGACAGACTAAATTTTTTCTAGAATCCATACTAATGAATGATGCCTGTCCATGGATCACTGCGATAGAAGATGGGAAAGGCTGCCACTGTTTTCCTGCTTGACTGGTACCTTTTCTATTATTGCCATTGTTTCTTAGTGTCACTAGTTTACTTGGGATGTGGCATCATCTCCCCCTGCTTTGTAGTGAAAAAGATGAATGTCCTGGGCTTTTTACCTCCTAGAAAGCCTGACATCTGTTATGTGAAATGAGTTTTGTTACGCTTGTCTCTCACACAGCCAAATGCAGCACAGGGGAACTCTCAGTGGCCAACCTGCCTGTGAAAATTCTTTCAGCTGCTGTTTCTCAGGTCTTCATTCTTGCTGCAGTTCAAGGTTTACTTAAGGATCTCTGAGCCTGCATCTCAGGCCTCCTTTCTCTGTGATAGACTTAAGTTGCTCAGTCTCAGTTATAAGGAGCTGCTCAGGCAGTTTCTCCCTTTTTAATCTTTTATTAACAACCAGTGAGCCTGACTTCACCTGACCTTTCTGCCTCTTCTCTTTATTTATCTGCTAAACATCAGCCGAGCTCTGTCAGTGAGTCCTGGGTCTGTTTTGAGGAATCCTGGAAAGAGCTAGTTGGGATAATATTCTTCTTTAGATGCTTTCCCTGGTACTTCTCTTATCTCAACCCTTCAAATGGATGCCTCAATACAGGCAGAAAACCTTAAGGTTAAAAGTTATGGTTAATGCATTTTGCCTTAATTCTGTCCACATGGTAGATATTTTGACAGTACCATTAGCATCTTGCGGTTTCCACCTGCTGAAATGTTTGAGAAGTGACACTAATGAAGGACTGTTCCTCTGGGACTATTGAGGTACATTATTCCCCAAAGGATAGATTTTATACAGCTTTGCAAGAACACAGAAGGGTTAAGCTGCAGGCCTTTCCGTGTCTCGCTCAACCCGGTGATGATCAGATTTCTCTATGTAACCACAAATTTAATTACTTCACAAAGGCTTTGTTTTGACTCAGTTCTTTGCTCATCTATGGCGTTGATGTCAGCAGGGACTTGGCTGCAGGCTGCTGGGAGCAGACAGTCCTGCTTCTGGGGCACTGACTGTAACCAGGAATGGAAACAGCGCTCTCACCTGCAGCAATTTGCTGACGTGATTTATTTTCTGGAGGCAGGGCTGGAAGTCAGTAATTGCAGCAGTCTCCCCACACTGCCCTGTGATGCAACCGCCAGACCAGGCTCATTTTCTCCCACTGCCACTTGGTAACCGTTTGGGAATAAATCCATTAGAAGACCTTTTGGATGTAAGAATTATAATTTTGCAAAACAGCAATCCCTACAAGCATTACCCTTTAGCTACTGTCAGCAGAGTTCAAAAATCTCATCATGTGCTGGTTTCACAGCAGCTGATAAAGGTTAATAAAATGGAGGTTTAAAAGGCAGTGTTTCTAAACTTTTTTATGCTCAGAAAGGATGATTCTCATTATATTGCGTTGACTTAACCCACATGTCCCGTTCACATTCAAACTGCATGACTCTCACATCCCTTCCTGCCTTCCATGGAACTGTAAACTCCAGGCCTTGCTGGTGTTACAGCTGGCAGAGGGCAGATTGCGCTTTCGGAGGAGAGCTGGTGCCTGCAAATATCATTACAAGATAAGGTTTGTGCAGTGGCCTCTGGAGAATGGAACATCTGCTTCACTGAGTTATTGATGTTAATTTATAATTGGGGCCTCTCCAATATTTCTGATGGGAATTGTTAATGGACTGGAGAATTAAGATTTTGTAGTTTACCTTTATTGTGCACCCATGTCTCTGAACATATCAATATATGGTATAAGTCAACAATATGTTGCAACAGGAAGGATTTTACTCATTTTTTTTTTTTAGAATTCTTTGAATTAAATTGGTCCTGCTCTTTAGTTACTGTTAGTTTTATGTCAGTTTGAGAGATGTGTGCCTTCTGTCCTGTTTCTCATTAGTAATGCATCACAAGACACATTGTGTGCATTTTTACAGGATGTTAATTTTACATATTCCTCAGGTGTGTACTTTGAGATTGTTCTATGTGTTTTATGTAAAAAGATAACTGTAAATATCTTGAATTTGTGGTACTACGCTGAATTTCACTGATTTATGACAAAAGTAATGAGTTATTAGATTGGCCCCATTATATTTCAAATCCACTCTCTATCTTTTTGGCTCTGCTGTTGCTAGAGATGAGCCTGGTACGAATTACTAATCTAAAAACAGGTTCTCTTATTTTTATATGGCGGGCCATATGTAAGCACCAAAATGCTAATAAAGTTTAGGATAACTATACTGAGATTCTATGTTTGGGTTTGGTTTTGTTCATTGTATTTATAAAGGCTTCACGTGTGGGACAAGTCTGTAAATAAAAGGCTTTAAGTTTAAATCAATACTCTGATCTCAGAAGTGGTTGTCAATACTGAATTCATAGTTGATAAGATACATGAGACCATTTCAATTTTTACATTGAGTTCCACTTGAGATGTCTTGATAAATATTTGTGTCAGAAGAGAATGAGGGCAGGATTTAGATGGACTGTGGGGCGTGTGCAGAGGGTTAGGGGTGGGGGCTTAGGAGGGGGCTTAAGGTGGCGTTTAGGGTTCCGGGGGGGGGCTTAGGTGAGGGCTTAAGTGGGTTTTTAGGGTTCCGGGGGGGCTTACATTGGGGCTTAAGTGGGGGCTTAGTTGGGGGCTTAAGTGGGGGCTTAGGATTCCGGGTGGGGCTTAGGTGGGGGCATAGGGTTCCAGGGTGGGGCTTAGGTGGGGGCTTAAGTGGGCCTTAGGGTTCCACGGGGGGGCTTAGGTGGGGTCTTAAGTGGGGGCTTAGCGTTCCCGGGGGGGAGCTTGTTTGGGGGCTTAGTGTTCCTGTGGGGGGGCTTAAGTGGGGGCTTAGATGGAGGTTTTACGTTCCGGGGCAGGCTGA
>JAWWMP010000148.1:14931479-14977845 GCA_035047865.1 Dendrocincla tyrannina | reverse complement strand
TCCCTTTCTCTCTTCTCCCTTTCTCTCTTCTCCCTTTCTCTCTTCTCCCTTTCTCTCTTCTCCCTTTCTCTCTTCTCCCTTTCTCTCTTCTCTCTCTCTTTCTCTCTCTCCTTCCTCCTTTCCTTCCTCCTTTCCTTCCTTTCCCTTTCCCTTCCCTTTTCTTTCTTTCTTTCCTATGCTTATGGCATAACCCTTAAAGGGAGCACAAAGAAACTTCCAAGTAATTTCTGACCAATACCTTGCACAGCATTTAAGACACTAACACGTTAATTTCCCTTATGACTAATGTGAGCCTTTGCCTGTCTCCCACCCCAAAAATTAACAGCTTGTTAAAAAGAGAACTCAAGAGATTTATGTCTCAGATGTCTCTCATTTCATTCACCAGGGCATCTGCCTGCACAAGGAAGGCTGTATTGATTACTACAGTGATCTACCCCTCCTTTTGAATGAAGATTAAGCATGAACATCAAGCATATTAAATTCTTTCAACCATCAAAATGAAACTTTTTAAATTGAAACTCAGCTTTGTAGAAGATTGTAAGCAGCCTGAATGTCTGAAATGTGGGGGGATATAAGGAAAAGCCCCTGTTTGGTAGGGGAAGTTAGGTAAATAAAAGTGAAAATTGGATTATCCATAAGCAGAACCAAAATTACTCAACTTTTTTTTTTTTTTTTTTTTTTTTTTTTTTTTTTTTTTTTTTGTTTTTGAGCAACACAACATACATTCAAAATGTCCAGAACTGTGCATATTCAAGAGATCTGTCTGAAAGAAGAAATCCAGTGAGGGCTCTTGGAATACACTGCATAGTCTGTGTAAAAGGTCTGATCCTGCAAGATGCAGTGATAGGACAAGAGGGAATGGCTTCAAACTGACAGAGGGAAGGGTTGGATTAGATATTAGAAAGAAATTCTTTCCTTTGAAGGTGGCGAGGCACTGGAACAGGTTTCCCAAAGAAGTTGTGGCTGCCCCATCCCTGGAAGTGTTCAAGGCCAGGTTGGATGGGGCTTTGAGCAACCTGGTCTAGTGGAAGGTGACCCTGCCCATGGCAGAGAGGATGGAACCAGATGATCTTCAAGGTCCCTTCCAACCCAGGCCATTCTGTGTTACCTCCTCTAGCTAATGTTATCTACCACAAAAAAGCTGCTCTAGGAAGGTGTAGGGAAGAGTCAAAAGACACCAAAGAAGGAGGCTCCTGCCAGTTGGAGAAACTGTTAAAAGATGGGGAGGATCTTTCCTGTCCTCCAAGCTTTATGAGACATTTTGGAGGTGCAGAAGAGGCTTCAAAGAGCTGGTTTAAACTTCCCCTCAGCTTTTGTTTGCACATATGTACTTTACACCATCACAAGGATTCTTAAAATTCATGATGCAAAGTTCTTACAGGTAAATAGGTGCAAAGACATGGCATCTGTTGATCTCACAGGCTGGAATGGCTCTGGAGGGAATAGTTTCTACTGAGAAAGTTTGAAAAGTGTACTTATTTTCAGACATTTCCATTAATCAGCAAAAAGCTTGGAATAAAAATTCTATCTGATTATTAGCTTTAAATCTTAATCCCCTTAACTTGTCGGGTCCCTGCCATTACTTTCAAATGTTTAAATATAGATTAATAGAAAAAAGCATGTCTACCCAGTGCAATCATGTAGCTATTAGAAGAGCAAATACCTTATGAGCTCAAACAGATGTGAACCCCAAGAGAGACAAGGTTTAAATTCAGAAGAATGCAGTTTTCAATTTAGGTGAAAACAGGGTGGATTATGAATTGTTTGTCACTACCACCTCACTGTTTATTTTGCTGAAGATTTTTAGTGGTAATTAAATGATCACTTCCAAGTAGTATCCATGGAAATAAATCGAGCCTGTCTTTATAGACACAGAGGTGAAACCAAGGTATTTGTGGAGTGGGAATTTTTTTTTATTTATTAATTTATTTTGTAGTACTGTGGGAATATAAGTCTTAATTTAAAATAATTGCTTATTTGCAGGTCCTGTGTTTTCATTTTTTGTTTCACAGTGGGAATAAATCAGACTTTCAGGTGCTTAAGAGAACCCACAAAGCTTCAACTTTGAGCAGACCCCAGTACTGAGATAGTTTTAGACTGAAATTACCAAGGTATTTATTTGTAAATGATGGGCTAAACTCTTCAAAATTATCCACAACTTTGATATCAATGAGTTTGCACTACATTGTTCTGTCAGGATAACTCTTTTGCAATTGAAGCACAGCAATTTTTTCCTCCATTGTTGAATTGCTTTCTACACTCCAGTTATCTTCCCCATGTTTTGACCTTTGTAGTAGGAGGCACAGTCGATATTTGCATGCTCAGTACAATGGTATACAGTAGGAATTTTCCTTTGACTTGGATTTTTGACACTTAGGTTGAGTTTACATTAAAATGCTGTTCCAGTTTTATCTGGGGAAGTCTGGGTTTGACCATAAAACAGGGAAAATTTCCATTTTTTCCTAAAACCAAAACAAACAACACAGCAACAAAAGCCAGAAACACTGGAAGAAGTGATAGCTTATGTTCAGAGCCAAATTCTATGCCTACTTTGTGTCACTGTTAGTGCCTCCTATTGCATATGGAGCACTCCTGAGAGAAAATCCATTCTCTTCCTCAAATTAGCAAAGGAAGAAAATATGAGCAGCTGGTTTATTTTTCTGGCTCCCATCTGAACATAAAGCTTCCAGGGCTTGTTTGAGACCATTTTGATATGATTGTTGTGGTGCCCTCTTTTCGTTTCTCATAATGAATATACATGAAAGAGTGTTTCCAGATTTCTGAATAATCTCCTGGTTTGGTAACTGATTTCTTTCTTTCTCATTGCTGCTATATTGGCAGTGTCTTTCAAAGCATTTCCAAAGGCAGTCCTTACAGCACTGTTGAGGATTAAGTTAAGTAATGAAGAATAAAAGTAGAAAACATGATGCTAAAACATAATTAAGATCAGCTACATTGTTTGCACTTGTGACTGGGGGCAAACTTTTTTGGTTTGGTTTGTTTTGGTTTGGTTTTTGTTTTGTTTTTTGTCTCCTGTTCCTTCAATGATCAGAAAAGGATAAAAGGAATCAGAAGTAACCTAAGTGCAAGAGTTAGGTAAAAGAGAGCCTGACTAACTGTGGTTTGTTGGAAACTGATGCTAAACTTGGTGTATATTTAGATGGATAATACAAACAATACGATGGTCTGGTTTTACGGTCTGGCATTTAAATCTTTTCCTGAACTGAGTTTCATCTACTAACAGTCATTGTTAGCAGTGATGTCATGGGTTTAAATACTTCAGATAAGACTCTGGACTCCTTTTCTGTTTCACTTTGTATTATAGTGCAGTGGCTGTTGCTGGGCATGCAAGGCTCTGGCTGAAATGCGATTGCTTTAGCTGTCCACACTCAGTTATTTTCATTTCCTGAAGAGATTCTGAGGCTAGTTAAGCAATTGAACTAAATGTAAAAATAACTCTGATGGCTCAGTGGTTTTCTCATGAGAGTGTTATCCTACTGGGCCAAACAGTTGAACAGATATACTTCTGTTTACACTCAGTCTGCCTAATGGGTATTTCAGGGTGTTCCTGGAGATTCAGGAGAGCAAAACATGATTAGCAGCTTCACACTGTGGTTCTAAAGCATTGCAGTGGTGGTGTTCCTTGGTGCAAATGAATGGCACTTCTGAGTTAGGGTTTGGCAATTGAAAAGTTTTCATACAATAAAAAAAGGACATGCTTTGGATGCTTTTGGGCGTGAGAGTGAATAAAATTTCAAAATTAATTTTGCTGGTTAAAAAAGGCGGAAAATCTAAAGATATTGCTATGGTATGTTAAGTTAATAATCAGACTGATCCTGCATTGGAAACTAATGGCAGTGACGTTAGTTTGAATGCTCTGTGTCTGTGTTTTGCTCTCCTTGTTCGTCTTTGCATACATAACTGCATGATGTTCACTGCCATGAGGGAACTCCATGGCTCTAGTAATTGTAATAGCAGTCAGAGTAGATCTTCCATGTTTTAAAGCAGGAGCTTTGATTTAGATTTCTCTTCCATCATCAAGAAGCAATGCATCTGTGGGAAAATCTCCCTCATGTCTGTGTGTGACGACCCATGAAATGACACCCATGATCGTAACAGAAACACACACAGAAGATGTAGAGTATGTTTTTCTTTCTGACTTATCTCCTTTCTGATTTCTCATGACATCTTTCTAAACACTGAAGCAATTGTCATCCTACACTGATTCCACATGGCTGATCTTTAACTTTGGAAAAAGTCAGCACATGGAGTACAAGGGATTAAGAGAGCCAAGAAGAGAGAATTCATTGCTTGCAGTCTCTCTGGATCAGCTATTTCAGTGTGTATCATGGATTCACTGTGGAAGCCACAGAAGATTAGTGCAATTTTAGAGGTCCACCAATTTGTCTATAAAATGTGGCATTTGGTCCTGTAAACTTTAACAAAGCCAAAGAACTTTGCTTTGCCATGGTTGACATAATGTGAACTAAAGTTCTGAAATGCTAGAATTATAACAATAACTAAAGGTGGAATTTTTATGATCTGTTCCTCAATAAAATTAAAATGACACATGGATGTGTCATCAACCTGCAATCTTTCTTTATAAAAATCCCAAATGTTAACTAAACACTGTTAACTCCTGATGAGAGTTAACAGCATTACATTGTCAAAGCAAGTAATTCAAACCCATCCCAATTCAAGCAGAATAAGAACATATTAAGGGATGCCATGTCAACTTTTTGTCCAAGTGGAAGACTGAAAATCACTGAAAAGTGGAAAACCACGTGATGGGGAGGGAGAGAGTTTCATAGCTTTGGAATTTTGCATCAGAATACCAAAAATATTCATACTTACTCCTGAAACCTGGACTGTGCTTAGAAAGCACAAATAATCATTAACCAAATAGGTTAACAAGTAGGAAACAACCTTCTAGGTAAACATTTGACTTAATTTCTATGCAAAAAAAGTAGAATTTTCTAGAAAGGTCTGGATTCACTCCCTTTTTCCAGAGGCATATTTCAGAAAAGGGTTGTGAGTGGCTGTAAAATCACTGAACAGTGCAGTGGGAAAAGCTTCCTTTGAGTCTGCCTGTTTCATTTTTGGGTGCCTAGTCTGGGTTCTCCACAGGCTGACTGTCATCGGGACAATTGATCTCATTTTCTGTCTATTTCAAAGACACCTTATGCTCTGCTAATAGCTATTTTTTCCCCAAAGAGGATAGTTGCTCACAGCTGCTATCCCTATCCTTTCTAGATGCTTGGCAGCCCCTCTTTTGTCATGCTGAGAACAAACACCTGGTCCTATAACTGAGAGGCCACCGGGCCCTTTGGAAGGATGACAACTAAGCACCAGCTGTTATCACTAAAAGAGTTCATCCATCCCTCTGCTCATCATTTCCTGATATGTCTAAAGGAAGAAAGGTGACCAAGAGCAGACTGAATTGTTCTGTTAGCCACAGCCTACTCCTAGCTGTCTTCTTTCCGTGGGAAGCTTGTAGCATATGTTCCCTAAGCCAGTTGGTTTCAGAGAGAACATGGTCTTGCTGTGGCTTGTACAGTATAGTTTAATTTCTATGGGTTAACCAGGCCATAACATGTCTACTTCAGATCCTAAAGACTGAGTAATCTGTACAGTGGAAAGACTGGGTGCAAC
Source organism: Dendrocincla tyrannina (assembly GCA_035047865.1). Lineage (NCBI taxonomy): Eukaryota > Metazoa > Chordata > Aves > Passeriformes > Dendrocolaptidae > Dendrocincla > Dendrocincla tyrannina. The sequence goes on along the minus strand of JAWWMP010000148.1, from coordinate 14,972,193 downwards.
TGCTCTGTTTCGTTCTAGACCTTATGAAATTTCTGTTCTTACAATGTTAGAGAATATTTACCATAGTTCAAACTTTCCCCAAAAAATATCGCATTTTTAACTCGCATCTTAAACACTCACTTGTCATCTGTAAGCAAGTTTAACCTATTAGGACTGATAGAAAATGAGACAAGGATTCTGTGTTAAGTCATAGTTAACAAAATGGCAGCTCAGGCCACATGTTGAAACTTCAGGAAAATTTAATTACACTTTTTTGGTTCAGTGATCTGCTTACTAATACCAATCAGTGGCTTAACTTTCTGTATTTTATCAAATAGAGAAAAAGAAAAAAACACTGGAGAGTGGTAAGATGATGTAACTGTCTTATGTGCTGTAGCTGTAACTATTTCACAGTCCACTTCTCTAATGAGATTATGAGGCAACTGCTACATCAGCTGGTTGCTTTCTTTCTCTCATGAAGTTACCTCATTCCTAGTCTGATCTTCTCAAGGTGCTGCCTGGTAGCAAGCCCTTATCTAAGCAGCAGCTGATCCCATGCTGTGAGTGTTTATCCTCTGTCACCTATTCCTTCCTTCTCACACTTCTGTCATGTTTAGTCAGTCATTCCCTATGCCAAAAGTTGTCCCTTGCTGCCCATTCTCTGATCATGTGCTCAGCGACCTGTTCTGTCTAATGCAGTTTTACTAATAATTTTTGTTAATTCAGCTCTTGTAATACAAACATTGCTGAAGGCTTGCACAACCTATACAACATCACTAATTCAGCTTCCACTGCTTCCCTGGAAACTCTGAAGTAAAATATGTCATTTTTCTTCCAGCACATAACATCCACACCACTAAGGAATTGCTGCTTAAGGTGGGCATTTACCTCAGAATCAGAACTGTGAGCTGGCCTGTATTTTCCTCTATCCTTACAGCTCCAGACTTTTCTCTGATTAGCTATGGACCTCCTTTTCAGTAACTACCAAACAATAAAATAGCATATATTAAAAAAGGTCATATTTTATTAGTCACTTTCATTTCTCTTCTTTTTTCTCTATCACAAACCCACACAGCAGTGTTCACAGTCTTCTATGCTCTCTGAAAATCTCCTGTGATTTTCTTTTAGGATCCAACCATCAGGTTTAATTGAGAATGCAGAATTTCTGCACTGTGAGTCTAGGACTATAGTAGTGTATAGAATAGGATGAACCCCATTCTCTAATCCCAAAACTAATTTCAAGTGTGGAATTTCTTTTTCCTCCTTTCTCTTTGAATTATTTGTGCCATTCAAAATTCAGAAGACATCTGATACAAAAGTAGGTTTCCATCCAGGAGCAGTTAGAAAAGCAGCATCAGAACAAAGAACAAAGCCACCACATTTAGGCCACACTCTGACTTTGTAACTAATCTCAATTTAATCAATAGGGGGAAGACCTACACTAAGAATAGAAGTAGAAATAGTTGGTCAAAATGTAGAAAAATGAGCAAGGAAAGAAATCCACTTCAAATGGATGAAACAACAAAGGAGGAAAAATCTTGATTTTTAGGAAGGTTTAGCATGGTAATTCACTGCTATATCTGAATGCCTAAAACATAGGCAGGTGTGGGCAGCAAGTAATGTTAGTCAGTTTAAGAGAAATGGAGTTCATCAGCATAGCACCACCATTCTGCTCTGACAGCTCTGTGTTCTCGGATAGCATCAGGAAAAATTCCCTGGCCATGTGGGTTTATCATGCCACTGACAGTCAGCACAGCTTGATGTGATTAAAAGTGGTGACACTGTTTGCTGAAGAAACACATTCATTTTTGAAAGTCATTAGCTTTCTCCTCCAAGTTTGTGTGGCCCAGACTATTCTGTGAAATTGTTGTTGCCTCCCTGGTAAAAGACTAAGCACTTGCTTTTCATACAGTTCCATAAATGTCTCAGTAACTTCCATTACTGCTGTGATGTATCACAGACCTATTTGGTGCTCCCTCTCAAACAGCCTCAAACCTTTAATGGATTAAGATATTTACAGTTTATCACACAGAAGTAAACTCCCTCCCTCTCTTGAAACTCAGAAGGTACTGCTGGATATCATACTCCTGGCTGTTCTCTAATGCCATGTTCCTTGCTCTGTTAGCTGCAGGTACTATTTTATTCTTTTCTTTCTCAGTAAGAGATAATCTCCAGTTTCTGTGGATCTATTTTCTTTGTTCAGGTGCTGGACTCTCATGCTGTGAAGAACACATCTGTTAAGTCATCTTCAAAGTGAGAGCAGGGTTTTTCTAAGCAAAAGCTGGCAAATAGGAGCTCTGTGTTCACAGTAATGATTAGTGATATTTTTTACCTCAAAGAGTTTCTTTTCTTGAGAAATATCTTTATCATGCGTGTGCATTAAATAAAGGCATTGACTGGACCCATCTTTTTCTTGGTATGAGTTGGCTGTTATACCTGTGGGTTATGGACAATAAGCCTGACAAAAGCAGCTGCTTCTGTCAGTCTTGAGAAAGCAAAAAGGCACTGGACTGCCCTCACTTCAGCCTTGACAGAGGGAGCACCTCATAGCATGAGGACTGCTATGTGCTGTTTCCATGCCATGTAAGAAATAGTGACAAGAGAGTTTCATTACCCCTGAGGGTGCTGATGTTTAACAATGGGCAGACCCAATCAAGAAAAAGGGGTAAAGTGCTTTGTACTATTTTTCTAGATGGTTTATTATGTTGAAATAGCTCAGTCTCGCCCAGAATCTAGTATCTTATAAGCTGTGTACTTGAAATGTGTGATAGTGTTTGTTGAGCAGATACTGTTGAACAGAGCATTCACAAATGGATGCAGCTGCCATGTGTGCCAGTGGCACTTTGTAGCTTCTACAGATTGACAACCAAGTTCTCTGAAGATCTGCCCTAGAAAAAATTATGTAAGTCTGTTTGATTTTGGCCCCTTGCACTGGTGAATGCTATGCTCAGAATGGGAGTCTGACATTCAAAAATATATTTGGACTCTTACGTTCAAAGGACAAATGTTGAATCTTATGGTCTGAAATGAGTGACAGTGGGCTGAGGCATTGAAGTGAACAGGTGTTTGGTAAATATTTCTTGCAAGGAAATCATATTTCTGGTACACGCTTGATGGTGCCATGAATACTTTAGTAAAGATCTGTTTGAAGCAGGCAGTGATGTGGAAGCATGCTGAAAATTTCTCAGAGGTATTGAGAGAAACTGATATACGATGCCATTAATGTCTCATGAAATGGAGTTTTGGGTTTAAGTAAAGCAATTCTGGCTGAACTATATGTATTTAAATTGGTTGCTAGGCTAGCTGTGAAGAAAAAATATCTTCTTAAAGATGATGTTGCTTTCCATTCTTCACAAAGTTCTTGCCTTTTGAGATCTCTTCTTCAGCACACTTGACTTAATTGAGTTTATAAGAGTAAAAAATACATTTTCTTGAAGATGTGAGCTACTAATAACCATTTAAAGTTAAGATATATTTGGAGTATGAACATGCAGCATGGCACAGGTATCTTAACTCAGCTGCATCTCCTAATTTGGAGGAAATACTGTTATACCTATAAAGAACCTGATCATTCTTATAAACTGACACTTATCTAAAGCAAATAAACAGTTGCTAGTATGTACATTTGGCTGGTAGTAACCATGAATCTGAACACGGATTTCCCTGGAGTATCATCCACTTTGAGTTTGATCTCTTATAGCAGAATACCATTTGATTTTTGCAGCAAAGAAGTTTAGCATAGTCGTTCACAGTGCTCTCAAAAAAATGTAACTCTTGATCAGTGACTTCCAGCATGACCTTGAATTCTTGATTATAAAATTGTTTTATACTATTCCTTACAGAAATGACACTAATTAATTTCTCTGCCTTGCTTATTCTCAACATATTTCTCACCAAAGGATGAGCAATTTTATTTGGCTACTTATTATCTTGATTTACAGGTTGCTTATATAGATCACAGACTGTCTCTATTTAGGGCATTAAAATTTATCACTTATATGCAGCAAATAGTTACAAGTGTGTGTTATTTACTGTCCTGTAAATGATCCCGTTTGTCACAGCAGTTAGATTGAGCTGGGGGGATGTAACCCCTGAATGCTACATGCTTTCCATAGGAAAACTTGTTAACAGGACACAAGTGCATATTTTTGCCTGCCCTGAATGGATGTAACGACAACAGTAATACCCAGTACCAGCTTAATAGGATGTCACCTATGTTAGAAAAAAGGGAAAGGGAAGAGGACTTGTGAGTAAGTGTGAAGAGCTTCAAATGTGGTTCTTCAAATGTGGTTTCTTTTCATTCTAGCCATGTTTTGAAAGGAGTTTACAAGCACAGGAGGCTTGAGAAATATATTTGCATGAAGTATATATTGAATTTTTCTTGGTGGCCAGTGTTTTCTGCACTTCTTACTCCGAGAGCCCTGAGGGATTCAGGCAGGGATGAAGTCACCACTGCTTGCTTTCTTGTCAATATCAAACAGTTCTGTTCAAATGGCTTTCTCTTTGTAACCTTTATATTTACTCTCTCATAAATTCATTGTGTATTTACATTTACATTTATTTACACTTCTTCATTTTGTTTGGCATTCAGTGCTACATTTTCAGCATCTAACAAAAGGCCAGGCACCCTGGCCAGCCCCAAGGAAAAGGGCATTTTATTCTAGGCTGGGCAAAAGGGCAAATATAGGGACACTCACATGTATTCTTTTTTGTATTCCGTCTCTCCCTTCTATATCAAAAGAGATGCATCACTGCATATTCACCCCAAAGCTTTGTTTCATCATCATCCTCACCACCCAAGAGACTGAGAGAATTGTCTCACAATGTCCAGCAAGGGAGAGCAAGAGATATGGTCAAACCATCACCCTCTACTAGAACAAGGCACTCTTTTTTTTATTTCTGGAACTGGAGCTGGATGCAGGGCTCTTGCTTTAATCATATACAACATAAGCTATTCTGGGATTGTAATAATATGTTGTTGCTGCTTACCTAGCAGTTTTAGTTTCTGATTTATCAAATGAAATACTGTACTTGTTGAACTTACCTGTGACTGTTTGACTGGGGTGCTGAGGTTATGAAAACTGCTTACCTGCACTTAATACAGAACATTTGCAGTCATTTTATGAGTATCTTGGCTATTTAAATCTTGCCTTCTGAATATTGTGACCATTGAACAAACAAATATGAATTTTCCTTTTAAAATTTCATCAAAGGCATAGTTCTCAAAAGTTACTATTTTTTTGACAGTCCAGGAGTGCCATCTACAGGATGAAATTCATATTTTTATGCCACAATTTTTTTGATACTTTTGTTGAAAAAAAAATAGTTAAAAAAAAGTCAGCAATTTAGTTTTGATATCACTTACAATGTAATCAAATAGAAAAACCTTTCTCTTGGCTAATCTTTCCCTTTCTGCTGCAATTGGCTGACAGTAAAATACATTATTTAGATTTGAAATGGTTGATAATTGACTTCTAACAATTTATAGAAAAATAATGGTACAAGTAGACTAGAGTTTGTTCTCCTACCAAAATAACTTAACTATGGTATATTTTATTTCAATACTGTCCTGTGGTATTGATGCAGCTTCTATATTTGTTAAAATCACTAGAACAAATATCCCTTTGCCCAAAGAGGGTTCATTGGATATTAAACCCATGAATTTGTGCAGGTCTGGGTTATCTAGCTAAGATGAAAGCATATAAAGTTAATTTCCCAAACTAAGGTGATATTCTCTGAGGTAACTGCTTAAATAGAAAACAGTAATTTCTTAATGTGTGTATAATGTATTATACTCAATTGAGTATAATATTGCCTTAATATACTATAATGCGAATAAAAGAAAGGATTTTTTGTTGTTGTTGTTGTTAAATGTAGGAGGAAAAAATTACTTTTCAAGTAGAGGAAAATCTGCAACCAGAATGGAATATGTTTATTAAAAGGTAACTGTGTAGGAAATACTGTAAATCCTCTGTCACATCTTTTAAAATACCTGTGAGTTGTTTTTTCCTTGAATACTTTCATAGTATGAGTCCACATACAGAAGATACTTAAAATTGTATTATTTTCAACATGAGAAAGCACTGAAATGCAGTTTCATGTTACCTTTTGTTCAGTGTTGTTAGCTACAGTGACAAAATCAGGCTTTGGGGGGAATCATAAATGATCTTTAGCAGTCCTGTACCATCAGTGGTATTTGTACCATAGTTCTGGAATTGCTGGCCTGAAATTTTTGTGAGCCTTCTGCCATTATTTGCAATGAAATAAGAGGTGGACAGCTGCTCAAGGTCTCCTTATTGTCACAAAAAATTTTCTGTGTCTTTTCCTTTCCCTATTTTCTATCTCCCATTACTGTTTTCTTTGCCTGTTATGATTTGCCAGCTCACTCCAGCACACTTTCTTTCCTCCCATCTGTGCAATTTATCTGTTTTACTACCTTTTCTGTTCCTGCTAACCACAAGGCTGAGCTGCTCTGAAGAAGTATATGTGAAAAAATGATGAATAACCTCAAGTTAAACCTCTCTGAATTTCTTAATCTCTTTGACCTTGAATGTACTTAGTACAATTCCTAACACAGTAAGGGTAATTACCTCCCTACTGTCCAAATTTTTCCCCCACTGTTATGCTTTTTGTGTAGTTAGGTCAAGCACATTAAATTTTATTTCCAGTCTACAGAATATGTTCCAAAAGTTTCCGAAGCAGAAGTGATTTTGATACAGTTATCATTCTGTTTGGGGAAGGGAGTGGGACTGATTTGATTAGAATAGTTTTGGGAAAGTTATGCCAGAGAAGCTAAAGAACAATAAGCACTTCAGATGCCCAGTACAGCTTGCAGAATTAACCTTCCATGATTAATTACCATTCTGTTCTCTCAGCTGAAAGTAAAATGGAATGGGATGGGATTACTGAAGTGCAACTCTACATGCATGTAGAAATACAGATATTAGAACTGATAGAAGAATATATTATCCAGAGGGTCTGATTCCTAGCTGAAACTGCAGGAAATGTATTTTCAGATTGGTTTATTATCATCAAAGATGATGAGGAAAGAATGAACAAGAAAACCCTATTGGACTTGTAATTTTATTGTACAGAGCAGTAGTTGAGAAAATCTTCCCTGAAAAGTGTTACCCAGAAATTTATGCTATTTCCGTAACTGCTAGTTACCATTTAACAGGTCAGTGCTCAAAGAATGCATCACTTCAAGGGTTATTCTCCCTGCTTCATTTCTCATGGAGAGTAAGTTCTGGTACAATGGGAGTTATTTGTTTATTCTATTAATCTCTAAAAAGTTCACTGCTGAAAATGGAGAATAATTCTGAAGTGTGGATTTCAGATATTTTTCAGCTTTTTATTTTTCCTTGAAAAATCTCTATAGTGTTTGCTCACTAGACTAGAAACTCCTTATGTCTGAGTGTTTCTTTCTATGCCCTCTGCAAACTTATTCTTTGGTACCCAACTCTGCAAACAAATCTGTTTGTTTAGGAGTATTAAGTTCCTGGTATATTGCCATCAACCTGTATTAAGAAACCAAAATGTCTCATTTTCTCTTTGTTTTCCTATGTTTGTCATTATTGCCAGTATCACACTTGTCCTGGAGCTTTTTATAGATGTGGAGCTCTTTTCCTGTATTAACACGTTACTACTGCAATGGGATCTTGCATAAAAATGCAGATGACAGCTAACACTGATAAAACGACTGCCAGAAATAGTTAACTCTTCTAGGGTCATAGACAAAGGTTTGAAAGAGAGAAATAGAACAGTTTGTAGACACAAGACTTAAATCAAAGGTGCTGTGAGATAAGTAGTGGATGCCCATCCCTGGAAGTGTTCAAGGCCTGGTCGAAGGGAGCTCTGAGCAACCTGGTCTAGTGAAAAATGTCTGTGCACATCAGTGGGGTTCAAAATAGATGGTCTGTAAGGTCCCTTCCAATCCAGAACACTCTGTGATTCTATGATTATGTTCCATATGACGATGGTATAGGGGCTAAGAGAATAGCATACCTTCTACTGTGTCACCCATACACACTGAAATGGTTTGCTATCATTTTAACCTACAGAACATAAACACTGCCTACAGAACATAACCTACAGAACATAAACCTACAGAACATAAACATGCCAGCTTTGAGTTTCTAAGCAAGCTGCATTCATTGCCTGATGAAATATTGATATGATGAGAGGTCATGCTCCTTTCTGAAATCCCATGAATAACCTGTGTATTGGGGCAGGGTGGAGGAGGAGCTCCAGTAGCATTTTTTAATTTGTTCACTTCCAAAATTCTTGGCTAAGATACCTAAAATACATATCTCAGGCCCAGCCTAAAAAATATCAAATTCACTCTGAGCTGCTGGTCTTGACTGGAAATAGATTGCGAGTGGTGGAGGAGGTATGATTTGCTCAGACTTCTTTTTCAGGACAGCTCACAGCCTTATGGAACAGAAAAACTCATGACTTTTGGAAGGTCTCATTTGAGAGTTAATCTTCAAAACTGACCTTCCCAAACCTGACAGGGGAGATGAGCCCATTGAATAATAACCAATTTCTGAAGTAAGGGCAAGGACTGCTAGGGGATGGTCTCAGGCTGCAAGGAATTGCTATCTTTATTCACAGGGTTTGAGGCTCAGTAAATAAGGAGGAAAAATGAAAAGAAAAATGCCCACTAGGCCAAGGACAGATTTATTTACTCTACAGGCAGTACAGAGCATGGTGCATTGTAAGCATGTTTAACAGGTCGCTTGGGAACCATCTCAGACTTTTATAACATGATATGACAACCTTTGCTCAAATTTTTGCAATACCAGCCTGGATGAAGCTGTTCCAAGGGATTCTTATCTTGCTTTTCCACCTGGTCTATGAATGCAGCAATCATTAACAACTTTACTGACCCCATGGCTCTTGCTAGTAATGATAACTAATAAAGAAGTTAATATTAACATTCACAGTATTATTATTTGTTCTAAACACAAAGCAAAGGAGTGTGAGGTCCTCTGTTACAGACCATTATTGTCACAGTTCATTTGAATATCTCAAATTTACAGAACACTTGTCTCTGTAAATTAAACTTCATTTTATGAACTCATTAGCAAAAAGAACACCAAACAAGACAAATAGTGCCTCAATTCCCTTTGTTCAGACTCACATGTCTATGAGTAAAATGGTTCCCTAGACGATGGTGAGACTGCTCATTCCCCATCTTCCTTCCCTCCATCACTCTGGGAAGCACAAAAGCTTCAGCAGTCCAGCTGCTGTTGGATCTGCTTCAAAAGCCTTTTTCACAGAATGATAGAAATCATTTAGGTTGCAAAAGTCCTCTGAGATCACTGAGTTCAACCTGTGACCGATCACCACCTTGTCAACCAGTAAATGCCACATCCAGTCATTTCTTGAACACCTCCAGGGATGGTGACTCCATCACCTCCCTGGGCAGCCCACTGAAATGTTTAATAATCCCTCAGCTGAAGAAACTCCTTCCTGATGTCCAGTCTGAATTCCCAGTGGTACAGCTTGAGGCTAAGCTGGTGTACTTACACCTTCCATCTTGTAAGTTTGGTCTATACCACATTCATCAGTTACTGGATTTCTGAAGAAACTTCCAGACAATTACTACGCAGGAATGCAGGAGGTGATATCTTCAGGAGAGGGAAAGATGCTGGTGATAATGGCTGCATAGTGACCTCTATCCCTTGCCATCCATAGTGTCTGGCCAGCATGTTGTTGCGGCTTTGACTGGAGCATCCACCAGGTGTTAGCATCATTTGTGTGTTAGGTCAAAACTGAAGCTGGAACTGAGCCAACAGAGTTATGCAGTCATGAGGTCTTTCAATAGCCCAGGTCCTGGAAAAAGAGAACTGGCAGGTACACAGGTTTGTTCTGAATGCAACCTAATGCAATGTAAGGTTTAAGTTATGTAGAGAGTAAGATCAGTCAGGAACATAAACTAACAAAAACAGTGTTAGTCAAAAAAACCCCAACCAACAAACAAACACAAAAGGATCATATTTATTTCAGGAAATCATCTTGAATTTTAATGGAAACAAAAGTGGAGAAAACCTTTCGTGAATAAAAATATCTAAGTGAAAACGCGCAAACAAAGTCCAGGGTCTTGTCACGCTGAAAACCTGACTGCAATGTGAAGATATGATTGACCTTTTACAAGAGTCACATCAAATCACAGCTCATTCACAATGCACATATTTAGTTACTTCACTAGGGGAAAGGAATATGCTTTCTTATTTTCTCTTCACTATTGCACATTTTTTAAATGTTTAGTGTGTCTTATGCCTGATCCAATACCCTTGTGTCTATCTGTAATATCATGGAGAAAAAAAATAATGCTAGCTGAAATCTGATGATGCCAAGTAAGGGGGTTTTTCGCCTGTTTTTTCAATTCTTTTGTCATTGTCCAGAAAACTTAATTTAAATTAGAGAAAGAAAGGAGAAAGGGATAGAAAGTTTTCCCAAGTTAAATAGTGTCACTTAAGTAAGAGAAAAGCAAAATAATGTCTTTTTTTCCCAGTCTGAGCTGCTTTATTCTTTTACATTCATTACTGATTCTACATGTTGAATTTTCTCTCTCTTCAAGAAGATAATGTGACCTATTATTTTTCCATATGTACATCTTCTGGATCCACTTACTCAGTAGTAAGCTGATTGTGGAAGAAAAGTTGTTCCTGCTACTTCGCAAAAGGTAACTAAGTTCAGTGTGTTTAAAGGATATAAAAATATTCTTTTCATTCTAAATTTATCTATTAACTTTAGCAAAAATCAACTTTCCAGTATAAATTCAAGTATCTCTGGTGTTTACTCAGTTTTTCTTCTGGTTTCTAGAAAATATTAGAGTGCATTGGTATTCTAATCACTGCCCCAGAAATTAAAATAGGGTATGATTTATATCTAGAACAGACTATTTTCTTACTGAGGCCAATAACAAAAATTAGGACAGTCTCACAGAACCTGCTTAGAACTATCATTAATATCTTTTTCTCATGGGTGTTACTGGGAGCGCCACAGGGGAAGGGCTGGCACTGCCCCAGGCAGTCCCTGGGTGATAATGGGGGGCTGTGGGGCTATTTACAAGCTGTCCACTTATTTTCCTATTTTTCTCTCTTATTTTACTTCAAATGTCCTTGTTATTGATGATGTCAACAGCATCTGAGATGTCAAGGATGTTCTGCAGGTGATTTGTGGCTGTTTAGCTCTCCATGCTTCATGTTCAAATGTTAAGAGAAGTGAGCTGAGTTTCCTTATTTACTGATTATATGCAGCCTACCAGCTTAAAATCCATTAGCAGTAAAAAAAAAATGAAATAGAATAACTCTTTACTAGCTGTCTGTCTTTCTCCTAATGGCTTCTGAGTGTGGTCCAACATGGAAACATCCAAATGGAAAAAAATATGTAAAAATCAGAGTAGAATTTGTCATTGAGCTAAAAAAAAAAAAATAAAAATCACTGAATTTGAAGGCAGTGATCTTATTGGAATTGAGCAGAGGATGCGAGAACAGGGCTAAAAGGTAACAATACAGAAGTGGTGCTGGGAGATGCATCAAGTTGAATTTTAAGCCTACTAATTGCCATGGAAAAGTTCTAATTTAATATCAGACCAGGTCTCACATTTGCAGTTTTGGGAAGTGCAAGTGGTGCCAATACAGAATCAACAAATCTAGAGGGATCCTTTCAGCTACCCAGCTTACAGTTTCAGTATCCAAAGCCTTTAAAAAATTATCATATGAGCAACATTGAGTGGAAAATGACAGACAGATGTAATCAGAGTACAATTGGATTCACTTACTTTTGTTTGAGAAATGCTCCCTAGATATGATTTCTCAAGAAACAATCTAATTTGGCAATTAAACTAAATTAACTACCTAGTACTATCAGTTCACAAACAGGTCATCCTTATTTTTATAATTAACACCCTTTTTTGAAACCTGTGTGACTGGATCAGAGTTTCAGGACCATAATTCTTTCCCCAGGACAGCTGTCATTCTCTTCAGCCTAGGAATAATGACCTACACAGAAAACTGCTTTGACATATTGTCTTGTTTCCCATCTACTGCTGTTGATGAGTTTGATTAGACTTGGATAAAAATCCTGTAGAGAAGACTACATTAAAGTGTGCATAAAATCACCACCACGCAGATGAACCACCTTAGAAAGCTTTGTGGGATATTTTGGGGTTTTGTAAACAATGTTTCCATGAAGCTTTATTTTTCAGTGCTGAAATCCTGAGTGATTATAATCCATTGTACCCACTTCACACATTTGAAGTTGATTATAGAGCAATATTTACATAGGTAGTGGTAAAGCAGAACCTAAGAAATACTTGTCTCATAATAGCGTTCAGTCAGAAGGTGAGAATTAATGCCGAATAAAAGCACCCCTGTTTTTCTGAATAGAAAAGCACTACAGCTTTTGCTGCTTTTTAATCTTTCTTAAAGTTTTCAGCAAAAAAAATATGAATTAACTTTTTCTGGTATGTTATTTTTTTTTTCTAACATATGATTAAAAAGTGAATGTGGCAGATACATAGGCACATGTGTTGCTGAAAGATTCATGCCCAAGGACTTCATGCAGCCATCTGGAATGCATTGCTTTTCCTGATCTTTTTAGGAAGAGGCAATCCTTTTATCAAGAAACAGAATTGTTCTAGCATGCTATATGTGATCATCAGTTTCCAAGTGAAAAAAAGAACCAAGTAATTTTGGTAATTACTCAAAGACCAGAATGTGATGCTTAAAGCATTAGTAGAACAATTTCCAGTAACTGCAGTTTTTCCCAGAAACAAAGTTTGTTTGCAGCAGTTTTCTAAAAATTCATAACTGTAGCAATAGTAACAAAAGAGCAACAACATTGCTCTGGAGCAGGAAATTGAGTTTTTTGTTAAATTCTATTTTGTGTAGCTCAAACTTAGTTCTACTGTTTCTATCAAAGTTGCAGGATGCAACTGTAAATTGTTGAAGCACTGCCAAAAAGTATTTGTATGTACATGTGTGCATACAGCTGCCTGCCCACTGGGTAACTACATCCAGAATACAATTTTGGGAACATTTCTGTGTGTCTTCCCTGTTCTAAGCTGTCACTGCAGTAGCAGGAGCAGCAGCAGCAAAGGTGCACTTTGCAGAGCTGCACCCCGAAGCATAGCTTTCTATGTATGTCCTTTTTTCCTTCTAAATAGCAGAGGAAAAATATGAGCTTGGTGAAGAGCAGCACTGCCCTCCAGTGGGCAGATTGATCCTTCTCAGAGGGAAGCCTCAGATTTTCCTGAGAGGCTTGGAAGTTTATTAGAAAAGCGGTGTCTAGAACTCAAAAAAAAGTACGTGTTTGGATTGAAACTTTCAAGTTAAGGTTTTAATATGATTGTTAGGGCTTTCGGGGTGGGTGGGGTTTTTTGTTTTGGTTGTTTGGTTCGTTGTTTTATTTTGTTGGGGTTTTTTGTTTTTTTTTTTTTAATGTTCTGGGTGGGGGTTTCAGGGGTTAGGGTTCCGGGGGGGAGGGGGAGGGTCTTAGGTGGAGGATTAGATGAGGGCTTAGGGTTCCGGGGGGAGGGGGGCTTAGGTGGGGGCTTAGGGTTCTGGGGGGAGACTTAGATAGGGGCTTAGTTTGGGACTTAGGTTTAGGAGTGCTGGCTTTGTTGGGGGTTTAGGTGGGGATTTAGTTTTAGGGGTGAGGGATTCTATCAGAACTTAGGGTTAGGGTTGGGGGCGTAGTTGATTGTAGTATAATTATTGTGTAATCATTATACATATGTTGCATGGTCCATCGAAAACCATCAGGCTCTTATAAAGTAATGGTCCAGACCAAGCCTGCTCTGATTTGTACTCTGAGAATCTACAGGTCCTATTTTTTATTAAGAACCGCAGTCTGGCCTTTTTGGTGGAACGAGCTATTTCTTGCTCTGATCCTGAAATGATCAGGGCACTTCTCAAAGAAATAGGATTGTTGTGGGAATGTGGAGCAGGTGAAACAACTCATGTGCCAGAGGTCGTTGTACTGGTAATTTCAGTTCTCTAGAACATTCCTAAAATCATCATGCATGACACACTTTGTTTGGTAGATTTTATGAGGAAACAAGAATTTGCATTGAATAATGACTTCCATCTGTGCCCTCCAAAAGTACTGAATATTACTGTCTGTAAAGTTATTATCATGCTCATATACAAGATGAATGTAGAGATGGACAGAGATATTAAACAACTTGCTCAGGGCTGTATAGTGAATGAAATAATCCTGAGAAAGCCTAATGTACTGATTTTTGAACTGCAGTCTTAAGAGTAGACTACACTGCTCTCATGTAGCTTTGATAAAAATAAATTAATTATTTTAGTGTATTTTATATTTAGATCAAATGTGAAGAGCTGACTGAGCTTGACCAAACTGAGAACCTAATAAATACAGAGGGATTTTTTTTAATATACAGCAACTTGATATCTATCCTAATAAAATTAAAATAAGCAATAAACCTCTCAGATACTGTCATCAGTAGCACATGGGGCTTCAGGTATAATAACAGCAAAAATGTAATAATAATAAAATGCAGTCAAAGCACTCTGGCAATGAATAAATGCTCTTGCCCATAATAATTTTAAAGAACATTTACATTTTTAAGACTAGTTCCTTTATTATTTAGGCCTGTTTGCTGGAGTACAGGAGGTGCTGACATTTCAAATAATTGCTGTGGTAGCAAACAATGGAAGCTTTTATCACAATATACCAATTAAGATTTGGAGGCTATTCAGCACATTTAATGAATGCTGAAGATAATCACCCCTGTTGTGTATTAACATGTCCTGAACATCCCTGCCACAAGTACTGTTTTGATCTTTAAGAGTCTTTTTCTTTATTTAAAGGTTTTGATTTTGCCGAACTTGGAGAATTTTGATGCATATATAAGGTATCTAACCATGTAGATCAGTTCATGCTTGGAGATAAACACGCATACGATGAGCAGGTGTCAAAAAGGGGAAACTGCTTCCACATCATTGCATAATTTGAGGGATTTATGTGCTGGTATGATGGCACATATACATCCTGCTCTTTCTGATGCTGTCTCATTGAGTGCACAACTTAATGACATTTGATCTTTTCAATTTATAGTGTCTCACATATCGTTTATGTTTGCTATGAAAAGGATAATTTGTAAAGCGAATGTTCTGTTGATCTGAATTGGCAGAAGCATTTTTCAATCTGCCAATTTTTCCATTTAAATGAAAAAGAATTAAATTTATTAACCTATAACATTCTTTTTTTCCTTTAATGGTGGGTTTATCGTTGTATTTAGCATTTGTTCAGACAGTGGAATAACTCTTTAAGACCAGAAAGTGGAAGAGTGAAACACTTGTGTCTGTTTTTATCCCAATGTCTCAAAAACTGTAAATTGGGTTGACTCTTTTTTTGGTTATGGCTTATCAGAGCAAGAGCAAGACATTGCTGATACCACAGCAGGAGTTTGTCCTATTTCAGATACATGCCAAGACCCAGCTGTAGTTGATCCAAGTAGGAATGGACCCAATGCATATTTGAGTTGAGGCGTAAAGGGTACAACACATTGCTGTACAAGAGCTGTCACACCTTAATTGCAGTTGTTTGTTTAAACCTGAGTTAAGTTAAGGCTGATTGATGCGAAGTTTCAGGTGCTTCATTTTCTTTTCTTTGGCTTGTTTGTAGAGTCTCTACCTCTGTGGTTCCACTGCAGATCTACGGCTCCCTGGAGTGACACTGTCATGTGTTTTCCTCTATCAGTATATAAGTGTTTGTTGTGAGTTGTTTGTAATGTAAATGTTTTTCTTTATGATTTTTTTCCAGACTCTGGATATCTCAATAGTCCACTGCTGCTTCCTTACATCAGTTACAAACAGAATGGAATGTTTGTTGGGAATCAGGCAGCTTAATAATATATTTATGAATTAATTCTTCAGAAAACAGCATATTTTATCATATTGCATGACATACAGCTTAATGCTAAATACAAGTGGTGAAGACACACTTTTATTGACTATAATTACTAATATTTCTGAAAGAAAGTTAACAGAGGCATCAAAGACAATCCAGACCTAAGAGGTTCTGCAGCAAAATGCTTCTATATATGGAGATGTCATCTTTTTTGTTTTTAATGAAATACCAGAGATGTTTTAGGTCATGAATAATAAAGCCAAGGAACTAAGGCCAAGAGCCAGAAGTATCAACAACTAGAAGAGATTCTGCAGGCGCCGAGTGCTGCTGAATGATGAATGACCCCAGATTTTCGTGCCTCTTTCTTGCATCAGTAACTGCCACCCACTGTCCTTCCAAACAGCTTATCTGGCTTTGCTTATCTGTACTCTATTATCTGAACTTTATTTCCAGAGGAAGCAATCAGTGAAATTGCCCACACATTTCTGCTTCTCCTCCCTTGTATCTACTATGATATTTCATGGGTTTGTGCTTCAGTATTTCTGCTTTGGAATGAACTGATATACTCCTCAAGTTTTCTCAAATACATTCAGACAGCCCAAGTGATCTTTTTCAGTCATGCATTGCAAGTCCCCACAGTGGATGAATACTAGGCAGTGTCTTCTTAGTGCAGTGCCCAATTGCTGCTGCCAAGTCATCCAACAAGTGTTTGTGTGTCAGTGACTTGATAAATGTTTCAGCCACTTCCCAGAAAACTTCCAGATCTTCTTTCCAGGGATTTTTCTCCAATCTGCCTTCCTGTAACATACAGATGATAACTGAGTATTATAACATCAGGGTATGTAACGCATATTTTCTCTTAACTATCTGAACATCACCATCAAATTAAATATGTTTTTGATTACATATATTTAAATTAGAATTAACCTCTGGATTTTGAGGTGTTGGATTAAACTCATCTGTGTTGAAAATAGTTGTAATCCTAGTTAGGTAAATTTAAATTGTGGTTGTGTTTTATGTGTTTTTGTCAAAAACCTGAATTTGAACTGATACCAAATCCAGACATGAATGACGGATACTAATGGTGCAAATGCAAGACAGAAGCAGGTCTGGTACAGATTCCAGTGTGACAGGGCTGTATCTGCAATATTGGTTTTTTGTCATGTGATTGGAAGATGGATGAGACACTAGGTATTAATAAAACAATAACAGAACTTCTGCTAGACTGCAAAGAAGTGCAAACTTCAGTTTGACTGGGACATGAGGGTATTTCAAAAGCAATGTTTTAAATCCTTCTTTAAAAGGACAAAATGTCGTAAATTCCAAAGTGGAATATGGGGTCTTGCTGAAATGTAATCACAGGTAACTGCAAACATCTATAGGTAAACATGAATAAATCTGCAGCAGAAGCGGGTTACACATCTCAGGTTTGAGGTATAACTCAAATAATAACCTGACTGGTTTTGTTATAAAGGATGAAAAAGGACAGGTCCCTGTTTGAATTATATTCTGTTGGATCTGAAAATCTTGGGAATACACTGTTCCGGAAAGTTTAGCATTTAAAAACATAAATCCATGGGCTTTTTATGCAGAGCTTGCCTGGCAACCAGAAGGCAGAGGCGGGTGCCCACAGGGACTATAAGAGAAGATTCTGTGCTGGCTCAGCTCCCTTTCCAGTGCTCCTGTTTAGACTAATATAAACATTTATAGCCAGAACTGTAATCACCCTAAAGGGACCCACAGTCACATGCTGTGATCAGAGACATCACAATGATGTGACAAAGTACCAAAAGTTGCACTTTTCCAGTAAAACACAGAATATGGTCTCTCTATGCAAAAGATTGTTTTAAAGATTAGGATATGAACTTCTAAAAAATTATACCTTAAATTAAACACTCAGAATGTTTTCAGTTATTTAGCCTAACCCCTCTCAAATTCAGAGACAAAATGTTTGTACTTAACATGCCATTCTGCGTGGTAATACCAAGCATTTCTGAAATAGGGTGCATTTCTGAAGTGCAGTGTTTTTGCACAGCTGGCAGGTTAAACTCTGTTCTCCTGTGTTCTGTGCTTCAAAAGTTCTAACCACTCAAGTCACAAATCAAGTCACATTTGGGATAATTGATTTTTCAAAACATGGCTATACAAAGTAACTCGTCTTAAGCACATTTCAGTGATTAAAATAAATAACAGCCTAGTGGTTTTGGTTTTGACTTTTTTTTATTACTCGTACCTGGGAGCCTGTCTTCTCTTGTCCAGGTTGATATGTGACCTATCAAAGTAGTTTATGGAGTTGTCCATATTTATTTGGTGTGTATTTGCTTTTGTTTTTCAGGCTAAAAAAAGAAAAAATAATGTAAGTTATTTTTATGAGCATAAAAATGAGACTCTTTAAATATATATCTAAGGCATGTTAACACTCTCACTTACATAAATATTTAAACAGCTGTTGTTGAAAATGACAACTTCTTGCTAGGATATATCAGGTCTTGATACACCATGGAAACTTCTTGAAGGGCCACCAATTTACCTGGACAAAGACCTTTTTGCCTTGGGGGACTTTAAGATCTACAAGTTAAATTTGCATTTGGGGACTGTTTTAAAGCACTTTAAATTGATATAACTTGCTTGATCTGATCTAAACTACTTCACAGTACAGAAAAGCCAATTGTGTCTGCAACACGAGTTGTGTTCAAGAAGAATCAATCTTTGCCATTTGACAGTCAAACAAAATGTGAATTTCTCTCTCATTATGAAGTGTGGGTATAACAGCCTACCGGATGTTAAGGTTAGAGATGAAAGCTACCCATATTTAGGTAATTATTTATTTAGATCATTATTTATTTAACCTGTCTGCTCAGTGCTCTGAACACACTTGGGCCGAGCCCTTCATTTGAAACTTGCTTTAAAACAAGGGAAGACTTTCCTTGAAGCAGACCAATACAAACCCAAATATTTTTATACAAAATCTCTTTCAATATACTTGCCTCTGCCTCTAGGAAAAGAACATAAGAATTTTGTCCTTTAAAAACGTTTGTGCATAGGTGTCAAATGTCTCAATTAGTGTGACCATATACCAATATTAAGAAATGGATAGGAAAAAAATATGCTTACACATAGTAAGCATAGTGACAGTAGAAGGCAACTGTGAAAAGGTTCTGTTGTAATGGTTTCTGTGTGGGATCTAGATTGTTTCCTATAATGGCCTGTTTGGAAGAACCATGTTCCTGACTTGAGTGGCTTATCGAGGTGCACAAAAGGATCTGGGTCCTTGCACTCTTTTCTTATATGGCACTATGGCAAAGTGTTGGCTCATTACTCCTATCATTAGTTATGCGGGGTGGGTAAAAATGGTATATGTATGTCTTGAAATTTCATTTCATTCCCCTATTTGCTGTCATCCTTGAGAGAACATTCAGACACTATTCCCTCTTCCTGTAGACTGCTACTTTCATTCATTCATCTTCGAACATGATTTTTCCCCCTTCCTCTTTGATTATCAGCCTAAACTCCCAGCCTACAGTAATGAAAAGTTATGGGGAGAAAAAGATGTGCATAAAGAAGTGTAGGACTGGAGATTAAACTCCCTATTGTAATTCATGTTATGCTAATGAGGCACATAAGATCATTCAGAGCACGGTAATGCAGCAATATTACCAAGAAACCAACATAATTTACTATGGGGAGCCTTTACTTAATACATCATATTTCAGCCAGAAACTTAATAAAAAGAAGCTTAATACATAAATATCACCAAGAAGCATAGAAGACAATGCAGCATTTGATCAGACTAATACATAAACACTACTGTGAAATCTAATTTCCAACAAGTTACCCAAGAATCAAAACATAGATATTGCTTATTGTTGCTGCTGAAACAATAGCTTGATAACTAAGGATACCAGAAGAGGCATAATAAGAATTTCCTATTATTTATATTCCCCAGTTGCATATAATGACCATATAACTTAATATTTGATTGAGTGGTCTGGATATGAAAGCTACTTCCCTTGCAAAGTAATCCTAGCACTCAGCAAGAAGTGTTATCATGGTACTGTCATGAGGCTTATCCCATGACATTTCTCTCCAGTGTTATTGATGCTTCCATTTTTAAAGCCTTTCAGTTTCATTGACTAATAAATAAATATTGTGCCATAACTTGTTTTGATTTCTGTCCCATCAAGGGTCAAAAACCCCATCATTGTTGTCTTGTTATTTGTTACTATTAACATTATGAGAGTGTTTAATATGTCTTTGAAGACCCAGGATGTCCATTTGAATGAGAGATTTTATCATGTCTTATGTTGGTATCTTCTCTGAAGAAGTGCCTTTCAAAACCTTGGCATAGAAAAGGTAGGAAAAGAAAGTGAAAAAAACTTAATGACATGATAGCTTCTTGATTTAAGAGTTCTGACTCACTGGCTGGGGCCTGTGTTTCTCTTCTGTCTTATGTCTTTCCATGTGGAAATGTAGCTGGTCTGGAGGTGCCAAATGTGCAAATTGTTTCAGAGAAGTGCAGAGCCATACTGGTTTATCAATCTATTTTTGAGGGTATTAAACAAACTCTATTGGTGTTACGGGTCAGCAGAATTTCCTCTGGAAAATTCAAATTGATAATTTTTTTTCCTCCACTACATATTTTTATTTCAGTAAATTTCTAAAACCAAAGTTTAACAAAGATTCAGAAACTTGCCAGGTTGGCTTCTGTCTCACAGCTGCGAATACGGATTTTTGGGGCTGATGGATTTAGTCAGTCCTGGTGGACACTCGTTTATTTCTGTGTTAATAGCTATTTACACAGGAGAAGAAGACAGCACATAATATTTATGAAATATTATTCTCAGTGTGCACAGGATCGGGGTATGTAATGGTAAAACCCCCTGAAACTCCACTTCCCCATTCCTGCCAGTGAAGTCTGCCTTGCACCATTGTGCTTTGGCTTTCTCCACTGACTCTCCCATCCATTGACCAGCTGCTTTCACACCCCTGCCCTGTCACATCCCTGTGCTCTAGAAGGGCCCTTCTCCAGGTGCTGTTTGCTCCTGTCATCTCTTCCATGTCACTCAGCCCTGTTTTGTGACATGCTTCTGCACAGAAGCCTCTCATACTGAAAGAGAAGGAATTCAGTGCACCTGGCTGCTCACACAACCTCTCTGGCAGATCCTTTGAGAGGATTCCCATTGAAGCTAATGGAAAAACCCCTGACTCCCTGAGTTTGAATTGTGCCCATACACCCCTGCTGACAAATTTCCTAAGCTCTGACTCTATGCTAACTATCCAACCAAGAGTTTCAAAAATATATTTAAATTTACCCTCTTAGTCCAGGGAAGCATCTTATCCTTAAGAGCTTCATAAGACTGAAAAGGGGTCTAACAGATTGATCTGTGCCCAGGCCCTCACCTTTGTCTGGTTACAACCTTCCATGAGAGTCTACTTGGCAATGAAAGGGCAGACCTGAACTAAGAGGATCATGCAGGGGAAAAGTGGCAGCAGGCTGGGCATGGTGATGCCCCAGTGCATGGAACAATAACTGCTATCAATACCAAGGGCTTCTCCTGCCAGGGGACTGGAATGTCCTCACTCAGGTTGATGGATGGTTTACAGTTACTGTGTTACTGTAAACTAAATAATTCATATGAATGGAATCTGCTCCTTTTGCAATGTTAAACAATGCTTTTCGGAATATGAAATGCTGGGCATTTAGTCATATCTCCTTTAATTAGTTCTGTATGTTTGGTTCTGCTTCAGCTTTCACTTTGCCACGGGTTTTCTTCCTTCTTCCTATACATTTTTACTCAATCTTACATGATTCTTGTTCACTTCTCTGTGTTTCCCCATGGCACACTAATCAGGCTGCCAGGCCACTCTGTCCTGCCAGGGCCAACATTCCTTTAGCTGCACTCCAATGCTTTACCCTGTGTCTTTCCCAGTGTTCCTAAGATGTTTTGCTTTGACTCTGTGTTGTGCCATCTTCAAAAAACCTGTGTGACTATGCACTGAAAAGGCATGCAATGAGGCATCAATAAAGGGACAAAGATCAGGTACCCTGAGGAGGTAGAACATCAATAAAAAAGAAGGAATGAATGCCTCTGAGGAAGATAAAGCAGCATGATTCACAGCTCTGGAGAATGCTGGGCAGGCATGAAATGTTTGTAAGGTAAATAATAGTCCAAGATCAAAAAAAGCAAACAAAAGCAGATGAAACACAGTACCAAACAGAATTTAATATAGAATTTAATTTAATATAGAATTTAAATAAATCATTAGAAGGAAAACCTATTTCTTGAACCATAGGACACTAAACAGCATTTAATTAAAAATGTGGTTTTGATCTTCTTATATGATTAGTTTTGCATTACATTGCCATTTATTTTGGTGGTATTGAGGCCAAAGGGGCTGGTGTCCTGGGCTGAACAATATTTAAATAACAAAACTTGTGCTGAATTACTGAAAAAACTTTGATTTACTTTGTTGGAACCATCAACTTGTCTATTCTTAGACCTGGAAAGCAATTTTTACTTGACACCTGCTGTTTTATCTCACTTTCTCTCTCATTTGGTGTTGTAGCTGGTAAACACAGGGACTGGAGCTGTGTATAGTGCCCTGTTGGGGGAATCCTTGACCCCTTGCATAGGCAGGACTGCCTTTGGATGGACAGGAAAGGTCTCCTCCAGAGGACTGTGCAAAAAAAGTTAGATGAAATCTTGGCCATTGGTCGTCTTTGCCTTGGGTTTCATCAGCAGCAAAATTAAAATAGCTCATATTAGTGAACAGCTGAAAAAATAACAGCTAAATAGGTTTTAATCTTTTCAGAAATACATGGTGATTCTTTTTAAATATAGAACTATCTAGAGTAATTTTTTCTCTTCACATTTCTTCTTCAGCTTACTTCTGTGATGGAGATTATTAAGTAGGCCAAAGATCTTTACATAGGTCTTTGTCTGACAATGTTACAACATCAACCATATATTACCTGCAGGATAGTCCTCATTTATATTATCCAAGCAGTCAGATGATTTCTTACATAACAACTGTAGGAATTGCTTTTTATATAGCAAATGTTTTACAAATATTGATAATGATTTAGCTCTCGGGCTTAGCTAGCATGTTATAGATGAGAAGAAAAAAGTGAGTAAAAGGGAAAATGTACCAATGTTTGTTCTACAAAGTCAAATAAGTGATTTAGTGATTGGTAAGACCCCTATAAATCACTGCAGACTGTGTTTTCAGCAAGCTTCTGCAAATGAATCTGCACTGCTGTTTAACACAACCAGGCCTGCCCAGAGCACTTGCCTTACATAAATCAATTCTGTTCATGCCCCAGCTGCTGTGAAATGCAGCTCTTGATCCTCAAATTGCCAAATCCCTTACCTTAGGGAAGGAGGGCTGAGTGCTGTGGAGAAGGCATTCCACAAAGAGCAGCACAGAAGCTCTGCTTTGTAAAACCCTTGGAGGAGAGAACAGGTCTTCCATCATCAACCTTTCTACTTATTCTACTGGTGCTGATGATAGTATAAAAAGGGTGGTGTCAGTTCCTCACTGAGTCATAGGCGTATTTGTGTGAGGATTTTTTTTAAATTTTGGACATAATCAAAAAATAAAAAAGCAAAATAGAAAGCCTAAACGTAGACAAGCAACACTGGAATTCTTAAAACTGAAGAGAATGTGCTTCAAAGTGCGTTTTTATGACACAGCTCCCATTTTTTCATTTTCTTGTGGAATTGTTGTAAACAACAGTCTTGTCCCAGCTGACACTGTCAGGAGGTAGGGGCTGGAAAGCAGCTAAAAGTTCCCCCCCACCACCAGCTTAAATTGCTTTTTGAAAAAGTCAGTAAAATCAGTTAGATGGGTATGATAGTAGCGCAGTACTACATGACAGAAAATATTCTGTTAGATTAAATACCATTTTTGTAACTGCAACAAAGTGTGTGCTTCTCAGTTTCTGTAACACTTGCTTGAGGTACATTACCCATATAATTAAGCACGATTAAATGATAATTGCAGTATTTCTGCAAAGTAATTCCGTGGTTGTTTATGCTTTGCAGAAAGTAGATGGCATTTATTTTACATGTGTCAAGGAAAAGCTCTAAATGTTAAAGAAGTTGCTAAGGAATAACTGCCATAAATTTACAAAGGAATTACTAGGTAACATATGCCTGAGATTGAATAAAGTACCACACAAATTTCCATCAGGATGCAATTGTATTTTCATAAAGGCATTATTTTTGAAAAGAGTCATGGTAAGTGGAAACATCTGTATTTGGTTATGGGTGATGTATCATTTAAGTAAACTACCATGTTTTTTTGTTTATAAAAGCTCTTCTGTCAGCGCTACAGAAACCCCTTTTTGCAATTAATTCTAGACACACAGAAAACATGCACTAAGGCTCTTTTGCTTTGATATTTCTTCTTTTGAACAGAGATAATAGAGCAAGCAAAGGGTAAGAAGGTCTGTACCACACCATGTCACTTTTTGTGTTAGAAAAAATGCTTATAAACACTGGCTTCATCTGCATTAACTTCCTGATTTGGATCCAGAGCGCACCTGTGAAGCAAATCTGATTATTTGCACTTACTGTGCTTTGTTTCACATCCCATGGCTCATTGCAGTCTCATTGCTTCATGGAGGATATTTCAAAGGAAAACATATTTCTTTTAAATCTGAGGGACACCACCATAAAATAATCCTGGAAGCAGAATTTCTTTGAAATAGATCTGGATATTTCTCCGTGTGCTTTATATGTTCTTTGGGATAGTTGCTATTTTTGTAAAGAATTGTTTACTTCCTCTTTGGAAACACCCTGCTCTCCAAAAGCAGTTTGTATTCAGCGAGTCCTTCCTCCTGATTTAATAAATATTCAAATGTAGGCTCAATATTAAGCTGATATTTTATTTCAATTTTATTAGTTGTCATTCGTATTGGTCATAGAGCATCTCAGCATGTGACTGAGACCTGGGGTTGTTTGGCCTGGAGGAGTCTCAGTGCAGATCTTATGCAGATCTTATCAATATTGATCTCTGTCTGATGGGGGCCACAAGGGTGGTGCCCAGTGACAGGGCAAGAGGCACTGGGCACAGACTGAAACACCTGGAATTCTTTGTGAACATCAGAAAACACTTCTTTTACTGTGTGGAAAGTCAAATACTGGAGTGGGATGACAAGAGAGGCTTCAGTTTCCCTCCTTGGGGACATTCTAAACCCGATGGCTGGGGCAGCAGCTTGGGGTGAGTGATGCTGCTGGAGAGCAGAGGGGTGGACTAGAGGATCTCCAGAGGTGGCTTCCAACATCAACCAGTCCCTGATTCTTTGATATATTTGATTGGACATGTTTCCTCTACCTGGACCATGACATTGGCTTGGGGATGGTACTTTGAGGTGTCCAACTGTTGCAGAATCTTACTGGAGAATGGTGTGGAATGCAGAGGTTGGAGCCCTCTTTTTCTGTATATTTCTTTTCAGATTACTTTTGTATTGGAGTAGGCTTATGCTCTTTCTTCTCTAGTGCTTCTGTCTAGTGAAATGACTTTTTTTCCCTGAAGACTTGTCTGCTTGGAAGGGATGTCAAAAAATTTACAGAAACCAAGACGAATATTAAATAGATACAGTCTCTGGAGGTGAGATATGCTGTGTATATCCTGCCACAGTCAAGTAAAAAATTACCACCCAGGTGCCTAAATCAACTAATTAATCCATACTACATTAATTATGATAATGAAAAGCTAATCATAGCTTATTGGCCTAAAAACAAATGCAAGTGAATGAGAGAATTTTTCAAGGCTGGCTGGTGGCCCCAATCCAACATGTTCCAAAAGTCTGCTGAAGGTACCAAGCAGAACTGAGCAGTCACTGCAGGTAAGAACAAATCCATTAATTTTTTTTACCATTTTCAAAGGCAATGGCAAAATTGTCAGCCTTGTCTTGGTAACTGGCCAAGGATTTTGCTAGTCTTCATGAAACATTTATGCAAGCTTTTGACCATTTCTATCTTTGAGTGACATTTATGAGCTCCTCAAATATTCTTATAAACACTTATATTTCATAGAAACAGTGCTAGACAAAGCACATTTATCTGGAATATTTACAAATTTCAATCTCTGTTGAACTGCAGGTTTACAGCTTTAGACAAGACTGACAATCTTGAAGTGATTAAGAGAGATTTCTGTGTTGGTTTTGATTACTGTGGCAGCAAAGCATATCTGCAAGTGACAGAGTCAAACGTATCTCAGCCAGAACAGAAGGGATGTTAAAGCTGGAATGCCCCTCTTGGTTTACCTTTCCATCTTTCTGTTTATCTCAGCAAATTATAGTCCTGCAGAGACTAGTTTGGATCTAAAGCTTAACCTACATTCCCTTAACATCTGTTCCTAAGGAGTAAAAACATATGAATTTGTACACGCTGATTCATTTTCAAAGGGAGACACTTCCCATGAAAAACGTTTCCACTAGGTCACTGCAACATAAACCAAACACCATCTAAGAGACAAAAATGAATAATATTACCAGGCTGAGATAAAAAATGAAATAAAAAAGTAAGTGGAACAGGCATTTTCAGAGCAATTTTTCTATTCAAAGCCAGTGCTGGTAAACAAATACAAAGCTAACCCAACATAATGCATAAAACAGGAACAAAGGAAATTCTTGAAAATAAAACTCAGATGGGAGAAACTGAGTTGAGAAGCAGAGCCCTGTCATGTGTCAGTCAAGAATAATAAACTAGCAAGGGAATAATAGCAAAGTGCAAATTCTGAAAGTTAAAGCAGGGTAGAAAGAAATCAGCCTAAGGGCACCAGAAAATCATCTGACTTAAATCAATTTGTAAATAATATTGACATATTCCATAAAGGTAGTGATAAGACTAGCTAGGTTTATGGAGAAGCAAATTTGTGTAGGATAATAAAAATAAAAGTGTTGTCACACATTTTCATCCAGGGACAATTTCAACTCTATTGCTGCAGGACATCACAGAAAGAACGCAATGGTAGAGAATCCAGCCGAGAAATTAAGTAGGCACTATAATAAAAGCAGAAGCTGCATGTTCTGTACTGTTGTGGGTTATATCTTTGTTCTCACCATAATGTATGAGCAAACTGCAAATATTTGTACTTTTGGTTGTTTTTTCATTTATTTTTTGTCCAAAATGTTCTTACACAGGAGAGATCTTCTTACGTCATTGGGGGATAGGGAGCTTGCTTTCTGTTTCAACTAGGAACGTGGTTTCTCTTTTTAAGCACTGCATTTTCCTTCACATCTGCTGCCTTTATGTCTGAGTTTCTGGTGGCTGGGAAGAGCTCTATCCTTATGTCGCAGCTGGAGTGAGAGACAGTGTTCAGAGCTGCTTTCTTCCTTTTGAATGTGGAAAGGAAATTATATCTCTTTCCCGAGTGGGGGGTAGGAACCAGGCTGCAGAAGGGGTTGTGTTCCTCTTTCTGCGAGGATCACTTTGTTAAGGGCCTCCAGATGGAGTGTAACAGTGTTAAGTGCTGTGGAGACCACAAGTGCCATACCCTCACAGGCATGGGGATAATGAGCTTGCAGTATCCAGGACATCCAGTAATGCGTGTTACTTCCAAGTTTTCCAAGACATGGGAAAGAAAAATACTAATTGCCAGAGGAAAGGACACTGGGTGGAAGGAGATTGGAGATTACCAAGAAAATGTCATAATAAATTTAATGGAGCATGAGAAAAGAGAATGGTCTGATGGTTTAAATTTATTTTACTATGAGGCATTAGGTCATAATATAGTCTTCTTATCCACTGAATTTTCCAGATATGAAAATGAATGCATGTAAAAATTGAATATATTCCTGAAACTGCAAGGAGGTACAAATCTGCCCTGAACAGCTGGTTTGAATTCAGGGAATGGTTTGGGGAAGTTTTCAAGAACTGGCTACACCAAGCCTTAAGCAGGCTGGTCTGCATGCATTTGGATTGAGTCTGCATGGCAAGTTTTAGGTAGTGGAGGGGCTACAGGGGTGGCTTTTGGGAGACGCTGCCAGAAGCTTCCCCCATATCTGACAAAGCCAATGCCAGCTGGTTCCAAGACTGACCCACTGCTGGTCAAGGCTGAGCCCACCAGTGACACTGGAGATGTCTGTGGGGTAATGCCTCTAAGAAGGAGAAAGATGTTACTGCTCAGGAGCAATTGCAGTGAGATGAATGAGAATATATGAGAGGAACAACTGTGCAGAGATGCAGGTTCGTGCAGGAGGAGGGGAAGGAGGTGGTGCAGCCACGAGCAGAGATCCACCTGCAGCCTGTGGAGGACCCAGTGCCAGAGCAGGGGCTGCCCAAAGGAGGCTGTGACCTCATGGGAAGCCCACGCTAGACAGACCAGGCTCCTGGCAGAGCCTGTGGTCCTATGGAGAGAGGAGCCCATGTTGGAGCAAGTTTCCTGGTGGGACTTGTGACCCCTTGGGGACTCATGGTGAATCAGCCTGTTCCTGAAGGTCTGCGCCCTGTGGAAAGGACACACACTGGGGCAGTTCCTGAAGAACTGCAGCCTGTGGGAAGAACTTGCATTGGAGATGTTCATGGAAGGCCATCTCTTGTGGAAAGGAC
The DNA here is from genome assembly GCA_035047865.1 of Dendrocincla tyrannina. Taxonomy (NCBI): domain Eukaryota; kingdom Metazoa; phylum Chordata; class Aves; order Passeriformes; family Dendrocolaptidae; genus Dendrocincla; species Dendrocincla tyrannina. The sequence goes on along the minus strand of JAWWMP010000148.1, from coordinate 14,943,763 downwards.
CCCACACTGGAGAAGGCGAAGAGTGTGAAGAGTCCTCTCCCTGAGGAGGAAGCAGTGACAGAGACAAGGTGTGATGAGCTGACCACAGTCCCCACTCCCCATCCCCCTGAGCTGCTGAAGGGAACGAGGGAGAGAAATTAGGAGGGCAATTGAACCTGGCAAGAAGGTAGGGTTAGGATAAATGTGTTCAATATTTGATTCTATTTCTATTGCCTCACTCTGATCTGATAGGTAAAATAATTTCCCTAAAAGAAATCTCTTTTGCCCAGGGTGGTGATTCCTGAGTGCTCTCTCACTGTTCTTATCTCAACCCACAAATCTTTGGTCACATTTTTTCTCCGCCTACTGAGGAGTTACAGGAAGTTTAGTGGGCACCTGACACCCAGCCAGGCTCAAGCCACAACAGCTGTGCTGAATTTTTTAGTGGGAGACTGACCTCCTTGATTTCCCAAGATGTCTTCCCACCAGAATTGTTCTATTATTCTAAAACTGAAGTCACTTTATGGAAAAGAAGTATTTGTCTCAGAAAAACTAACTTGTCTCTGTTTTTAATTACTGGGCCACTGACTTTTTGCTTAAATTCACTGGCTTTGTACCAGTGTAGTTGCTTTAAACCTTTTACTACAAAACCAATGTAACAGAATGGACAACTTGGCCTTCTCTCCAAACTTTTGGTTTGACTTCAGGTCACTGAAGATGCATAATTAAGATGCATAATTATATATGTACCTGTCCAGGCAGCATGAGTCTATGCAGACAACAAGGTTTTATGTCTACTGGAGTATTTCAGTTTCTTAAGGATAACTAATGGTTCTGGCAATGTATCTGACCTGCCTTGGGTGCTGACACAGACAGAACTGAAATATTTGCTGTTAGCAGCCAGAGACATTATCTTAATTCAAGTGAATTTCTCTTTGGCTTCCTAGTGATTTCCAGTCAATATTCTTATTGGCAAGTTTCTTTATTTGAAGTATTTAATACTTCACCTTGCTTATGGAGATATTTTTAATGCCTTTTGACAAAATTCAACTTTTTCTTAAATACTTGTAATTCCTCTTAAATTCCCAATTCTATGATAAAATTAAAATTTTATTATAGAGCAGTGTCCTCACTCCTCTGTGTGATCTTGAGCAAATCTCTGTGGGATAGCTTCTCCCCTAATGAAATGAGAATTTAATTGCCTTCTTTCTGAAAGTAATTCACATTTTCAGGTGAACATCACATGAGAAACAGGCATAGTGAGTTATCAGAGTTCCTGTAGGGGAAGATGCCACATTTGTGGACCTCTCTGCATCAGGGCAGTATGCTTGTCTCACTCATTTCTCTAATATATAAATGTGGTTCTGTTGGCTGGATCTTTCTCAAATAATCATTATGCATATTGTAAATAGAACTGTTGGTATGTCTGTTTTTCTGATCAGACAAACTTACTAACGAATGGAGTTGAACTTTGTCAGTATTTCATGGCATAAATTACAGTGATTAAACCCCCAAAGAATCTGGACAGACTGTAGACAGCACATCTCTTGTTGAATTCAGTGCAAGCAGGTTCCCCACCTTCTCTTCCCTCACCATTCTGTTTTTCATTCATATTTCTTGAGTAAGTGAATACAGCCTTGCTGTGAGAAGTATGTCTTCTCTAGCAGGCACAGAAGGTAGTATGATTTTTCTCCCTTTTGTAGATACAAACATATCCATGGAATCTGAAATTTTATTTATTTTTGCTCCCTTTTATTCCCTTAAAATGTACTTAATAATTTCTTTTCTTTAAGCTGTCCTTTCCTTTTGTCTGTGCAACAAGAACATCCCAATTTTTCATGCTAATTTATCATGACATTTAGTTATTGCTGTAATATAACTCTCTGAAAGCTCAGGTATTATATATATTTGTACTCAGTCTGATACTATACTGGATGTCCAGTGAATTTATCCTAGTCACTGCAAGCAGTGTAGTTCTTTGTCAAGCCTCTGTCTACTTCAATAAAAGAAATAATGAGCATGAAGATCCTTTCATTGGCTGAGAATTTATTCACAGAACTGCTTTTTACAGTGAAATTACTGGAATATTAAAGATTTCTTCAACTTCATGGCATATGAGTTGAATAAGCTAGTACATCTTTATTAAGTGCATTTTTATATTTTGCAAGCCATTTCATGCCTTAGTTGAAAGCATCTACGATGCCTTTTCCTTACAGGGAGTGAGAAAATAGTATAATTTTACAATGAGCTATTTTAGGGTCAGCTTGTAGAAGACTAAATGAATTGGAAGTTGCAGTTCCCAACAGATGGCAGATAAAGTGACTGATATTGAAATGTCTGCTTGGAGGATTCTGTTCATGTTTCCATTGACTTGCAGATGTTTTGTGAAACAACCCAAAGCTTCCCTTTAAACAACAGTATTAAACAAAGTTATAGTGTTTTGGTATTTTTAAGTATTCTGACTGAAATATGCCCTTGTTTGGGTGCCAAATAATAAAACATCAAACATTCTGTACCCTTTATCCCTCTCCACCAGACTCTCTGCAGTGTTCCAAGTTTGTTCTGCCTCTGTTGAGTTCCCCAGCAGCTCTGGGTCCTGTTCTCCTGTGTTTTCTTATGGAGTGACTAATTGATCTCTGTTGCAGTATCTTACTTTTCCCTCATATTCCTATTGTTCACTCCCTCTCCCACACCTTTTAATGGTATTTTGGTGTTTTGGTTTTTTTTTTTTGCCACTACAAATCTAATCCAGCAGATGTTTCAGCCTCATTTTCTCTAGAAATATTGCCCTCTCCTCTTTTTTTTACCACATGTCCAATATTACAAGTTGTCCTATTAGGAGTAGTTATTGATTCCTTCCTTCTCATTTCTGTTATCTGCCACTGTGTTGACCCTCAATTCCTATGTATTTTTCTTATTCTCTTAGTTATGCCAATTCTTGTTGATTTTAAGGTCTTATTTTTAAATTTTTTAGAAAGCGTGTTTTATTATAAACAAGAGCAGAACAAAAGTACAGTATTATGGACTAGGCTGAATGTCCTCCTAGACAGCTAATTACACAGGTTCTCCAAAAGTCCTTCTGCCTCTCATTCTACTTTCCTACCAATGCCTCAAAGTCTTGTCCATGCCTTTCAGACCCTCTCTTTATGCATCTATTTTACAATTTCCCCATTAAAATGATTGAAAGTTTTTTTATATTTATCATATGTTCCTTTTAATTCCTAGTTAAATTTGCTTTTGTTTACTAATTAAGTTGATACAAGGAGGCAAAACTTCTCTGTTTTGGACAGAGATGTCTCCTTTACATGGAAGTTCTTGTTGGTTCTTTCTTATGAGGCTTAGAGTAGCTCTTTATTATCAAGAGTGAGTCTTTGCAGCTAAAACAAGTAGTCTGCTACTGTCTGATGCCCTCCAAATCTATCATATTTTCAAAACACATGGGGAAGCTTTGAGTTTTGGCTGTTCCTGCCACTTACTCATAATGGACTATTAGATTAAAAGCTAAGCCAAGTAAATTTCCTCTCAATGTAACTTTTCTTCTGGCAAATGTTTAATGTGTATGGTGTTTGCATTATAACAGTAAAGCCACAATATTCATTTAGGTTTAATGATTTATGGCAGAAGCTTATTTTATGTTTACTCTAAACAAAATTCCTCACTGCACAGAGAATATATGGAAATTCACCCAACTTCACTGCTTTCCCAGCTAGATAAAAGTGACATCTGTGAAAGCTCCATGGGACGTGAAGGGTTTTTGAGATGTGAATGAGGCTGAGAAATGTAAATGAAGCAGAATGAAAAGCAGCTCAGATGAAAAGTGGTGAAAGAAGAGAAAGAAAAGTGAGAAAATAATAAAAAAAAGGAAACCCAAATGTGACTGAGATCAGCAAAGAGGAAGAAGGGAAGCCCAAGAGAAGTCACTCAGGATTAATTGCAGAAGCTGTTAAAAGCTGGAGTATGATTTCTTTGTGGGGAGAAGATGCAGCCAGTAGGAAGGGGGTCCTGGGAAACTCAAGGAAAAAGTTGAGCTAACATTAAAAGAGGAATGACTTGCAGACTCAATCTGCTCCCTGTTCCAGGATATCAGGAAGGACATTTCTTTTATTATAGGTATTTTATCTTGAGGCAGAGGAGGCTTGATGTTTCACGATCCTGGTACTCCAAGGTGGATGTTCAGTTAAAACAACACTATGAATGGATGTAAAAAAAAAATCCCAATAGAGTTCTCTCACTCAGGAGAGTAGCTCATGCAAATGAGATTAAAAAGCCCACATTTTTTCATAGTCTTCAGAAGAAAAGAATAATTCGTTAGACTTTTCATCAGCTCTACAGAAAATGAAGTTGAGCATCATTGCAAAGTGCTGCAGGAGCAGACAGTGATAGGAATGTGCTCAGGTGCTTGTTAGGAATGACTGACAGATGCTGATGTTTTTCACAGACTTATGTAAAGAAGGAAGGGGGTTTGGGTTTAAACAGGTTTAGTAGGATAAATAGAAATTTAAGAGAAATTAACAGCTAATACACTGAGTGAGTGCAGTCAGGGTAACCTGAAAGTTTACATTGGGATATCCCAGAAGAGGAAATCCTTAAGTAAGGTTGGACATTTCCTATCCTTTGAGAAATAAATAGTAAAACAACATTTGAGGATAATTCAGACATAAATTATATTGGTTTGCTTTATTCTTTCTAAACAATTATTTAAACAGTTAACTATAAAATTCTTGAAAGGTTAGAAAGAATCTTCTGAATGGCCAGTGCCAGAGATAACACCTGGGCTAACCAAAAGTGCCATGTCCTGAAACCTCCAGGTGATAGAGTTGTGACACTAAACCCACAGTTAGGAAGCTGATCACTTGTGTATAGATTAGTTAGGATGTTCAAGGGCTTGGAGACTGGGAAAGAAGAGGGTGAAGATCTTGACTGGAGGAAAGATCTTGGAAGTGGAGGAAGATCCTGGAGATCTGAGACTTGAGATGAGTGTTGGAGGATGTCCAAGGATCTTGGCTGGCAATGTCAGAGCCTGGTGGCTGCCAACAATGGTACATCACAATCCAGCAGGATTTTCTGCCCAGCCTTTCTGGACAAGCTCCAGGCTCCTTGTGGGGAAGCGACATGGAGCCCTGGTGACAACAGCACTGGGGAGAAGCAAGTGAGAGTGTGGGGAAAGTCAGGGCAGGTAACACCTCTGATCTCTCAGGTTCAAAGGAACTCTGGTACCCAGATCCATGACTGAATTTCACAATTTCCCTGATAGAATTAGAAATCTGGCAACTGCCCATTCCTAATATATAAGAAGTTGCATAACCATATAACTTTCTTTGCCTAATAATAAATAAAAAAGCAGGAGAGCAAATGTTTTCAAAAGCTGGGTGTCCTGAAATATACTGGCCCAGACACTGTGAAACATATTGGATGGTGTGGTGAAGCCCAATAATTAGCAAGAGAAAACGCAGGGCAAAGTCTTGATTTGGATAGATGGATTGTTGTGGGGTGGTTTTATTTGGTGTTTTGGTTTTCTTTGTTTTTTCTTGGGTTTAGGTTTGTGTGTTTTTTTGTTTTTTTTTTTTTTTTTTCTTTTTCTGTTTTGGTCTGTAGATGAGAATTTCATAGGTATATGGAACAGTAGAGAAATGCTGGTGAAAACATGGAAGAATTTAAATGGAGAAACTAGCAATTGAATATAACTCTTCTGGTAATAGGGGGAAAGTTGCTCGCAGTTCACATCTTTGTGTTTGACAGGTCACATTACCCAGGAAAAGCTTTCTGCTTTAGATTATCTGTGGGTGGAATCATGTGGAAAGTGCTGCTGTAATCTTCTCCTCATCCCCTTCCTGTGGCAGGTGTTAGGATATTCATGGAAATGGAATAAATTAATATGCCTCTATCAAAGTTATTCTCACAGGTTTGGAGAATTCGAGATAGGTTTCTAAAAAATGTAAACAAGGCAATAAAAACTCCACCAAAGTCTGAGATTTAGGCCACAAAAATGTTCTCAATGAGAGCAAATGAAAACCAGGAGGGAAATAAAGACTTTGTGTTGCTCTTATGAGTCTCTGCTGGGGGGACTGAATAGTTAATGAAATATTGGTAAAGTTTACTGATATATTAATCAAAAAAACATTGTTTATATATCAAGAAAATACATTTTGATTTTCTTTGGTGGCCAACAATTGAGGTATGACTTTGACCTTTTTCTCAGTGCTGCTGTTTTTGGAGCTTTGTAGCATGCAGAAAGGAGAAAATGGTTGAACTGCATTAATATGTGGATACGGTAGGCACTTGAAATAGATTAATGAGGAATGTACTGTGTACAAATAACGTTTTGCAAAGGGGTTTATGTTTAGATTTGACCTTGTCTGTCTTTGTTCCTTTGGAGTATAACACCCAGAAGGGTTTGAGCAATGAGTGCAAATGCTGCTGCTGTCTTGTTCTTGCTGCCTGAGATTTGTTGCTAATGGCCTGACTCATTAGAACCCACTCCTGCAAAGATGGACTCGGAAAGGCTGCAAAATCAAATAGGCTGCCAACAGCGACCCAGGTGTAAATACATCAAAATACTAAGCACCAAACTGCAGCTACAGTTTGTTTTACCCACCTGACTATATTTTCCCAAGGTCTTTTAATGCTGATTTTGGCACATACTGAAGGAATTTGAACTAAAATGCTTACATCAAAGGATCTCTCTTATTTCCCACTAATTGCCATTGCTGTGATTACAGAGCTTTACATTTAATAAGTGAACTGTGTTTTCCTAGATCTTCCTTCTCTCTATGTCCTATTAAACAGGGATTATTTCATGTATCATTAGCAGAACGTTTTAATACTATTCATTCCATGATGTATATTTTGTTGAAAATTACGATACATTGTATTGTCATTCCTGTGCTATATAGATTTTTTTCCCCGCAAGACTTGGATTAACCAAAAACCCCAAGCAAATTAAGAAAAAAATGAGGACTCCTCTATTCTCAGAATATTAAATGGTCACATAAGTACTTTGATGTGCATTCCTCTGAACTAATCACTAATGTATAGTCTGTTTTACTGACCTGAGAGGTCAGTAAGAAGAGTTGAACCGCGTTCAACTGCTTTTGCTATCAGTTTTTCATATTCCCATGGGTAATCTGTTTGCCTTTTCACCAAATATTTCTTCTGAACACCTAGGATCTTTTGCAGAATACTGAAATTTTGCAGCAAGTTTATATCAAGTTTTTCTGAGCTTTCATAATCCTTGTTCTTTGAGGCCTTTGCAATATATTATTTATTTGCAAAACTATTTACAGTAGCTTACTGTACTGTCACTATAAGCACATTTAAATAATTCCTGTACAAGGGGTACCCTGAAAGTACCCTTAGGAGCAAGAGAGGTACAAATAAAACAGCACTGCAAGGTGATTACCATAAAAAATTGTTAGCATTATTTGCCAAACTACTAAAGCCAGCAGTGCTAAAATATTGATTCAAGGAGAGGGAAATCCTGTGGCAAAGCCTTTGTAGGAACCATGAATAATAGGACAAAATGACCTGGAGAAAATATGGATCATTAGTGTCCTAAACAAGGAACTTAAGTGTCTGTTTGTCTAGAAGCTGTACATTTACAGGTGAAACATCCTATCAGTGGTTATCACTGGGAAAGCAGGGTGATAAGGACAAGGAGGAGAAGATGATGTACCCTGTCAAAACAGTGCAAGAGAATAGACAATAAAAGTAGAGAAAGAAACTATGGAACTGTGTGACTGGATATTCCTATTGCTGTTGATATTTTATTATTCATTTTCTTTTAAAGAAAGAAACATAATTCTATGATGGGATAAACTTGGAACTAGCCAAATAAGAAGTCTGGAGAACAATCAATCCATATAATGGAAAGAAAGCATGTAGGTGTAAGCTGGGTGAGGTTGAGAGTTTTAATCATAAGACAAGTAAATTTATCTTTAAAAGTTAAATATAAGAATCCTTAGCAAAAGGAATGTGTTGAGAATTGTAAAGAAAATCAATGCTTTTGTATGAAAAAAAGAGAGAAGCTGCATCTTTGGGAAACCAACAGTGGGATTCATTGTTACACTGAGCTGGGAAGTGAGAGTGGCAGTCCCAAAGACACGTCTGGCTTTGACTGTTGCAGGCAGGGTTTGAGCTGTCAGCTGCAGGCCACTCGAACACCAAGTGATTCATGAGCTTTTGCCTTTCTTTAATAGTTTTTAACGTGTGTATATTTGTGTGTAAGTTCTGGTCTACATCAGCTGGAGCTACTGAACAGTTATGGTGGCCAGCAGGAAAGTAATGCTCAGATATATTTTGAAAAATTGTTATGAATTTAAAAATTGCCAAAAATCCATATGCTGCTAACTGAGCAGAGAGTCAAATAAAATGTGTGTGTTGGTAAAAATGTCAAATAAATCATTTACTATGATGACATATATCAAGTTTATTTTACACTGGTGATGCTTTTTGTGAAAAATTAAAAATAAGATGAATGTTGATTCAATAGTGTAAATACTTATAACCTGTTTTTTCTATTTAAATCATTATTGGAATGCAGAACCAGTTTATACATCAAAGAAACTCAGTCCTCAAAGATTTTATAAATATGTATGATGTTCAGTTCACTTCAATTCTTATTGACTCTTTCAAAGCGTATTGGACAGTTATATAGGTCAGTGCAAACATTTGAAAGCAGAATACACATTGGTTACTCTGCCATTGGTTATGTCTAACCTAAAACAGAATAGTATCAGCTTGTGTTAAAAGGTATCAGATGACCACAGACAGTTGGAAAGTCTTCTCTTGGTGGGATCCATAAGACCCTATGGAAAAGAGGAATTTCCCCCTCTGTCAGAGAGCCAGGCATCAACTCCCATCTCTGTGTGTTTATATATGTAACCCATCAAAACAACAAGAATTTTTGTAATTGCAATCAATGTGACCAGATATATTTATAGAATTGATAGGAAAGTGGAGCACAAAAGGCGCATTTTGTCTTGAAAATCCAAGACCCTTCTTTTAGGATGATGCACTTGGAAGGGGAAGAAACATGCATTTGTTAATTTATAATGCCTCTGACAGCTTCCTCTGTGGATTAGGCTCAGAATTGTCAGTCCGAGTCACAATAGAAGGTGGAACAAAAGCTGATTTGCCTACAGAGGAACTGTTTGCATAAACAGAGATTCTTGTGATCATTCAGGAACTTTAAGTAAAGCATTAAACTCGATAAAAATTCCTGCCACTCTGTGCTAACCATCAGGAAATAAAATTCCAGGACGTCTTGCTGTGCAGCCTCTGCAGGCACTGTCTGAAAGGCACACCTGGAGTGCAACCACGACTCAGGAAACAACCGCAGGACGAGGCTTTTTTGTTGTTGTTGGTTTTGTTCTGTGTCCGTTTGGTGTTGGGGTTTTTTGTTTGTTTTTTTTTTTTTTTTTGGGGGGGGGTGTTGTCTTTTTGTTTGTTTGTTTTGTTTGTTTTTTGTTTTAGATAAGGAGTTTATCCCTTTAAACTCTTATAAACAAGGAATTAAATATTTTGCACCTGACACACAGCTCCTCCTGCCTCTCTTGCAGTTAAGCTTAGGAAAAAATTTCCGGTTCCTGTCTAAGAGTGGTCTATGTTTAAGTGCCAGTCTGTCCTGAAACCTTTAGGAAGAGAGAGCTTGGTAATAGGAAAAAATAAAGTTTGTTTGCTTGAATTAATTAAGGGGAAATTTGATTAATTTTTGTGACTGCAAATATGTTGTTGAAGCATGAGTGGTAGAAAATTCTTCAAGAAGTTGATGGAGCATTGATTAGCCTCTACACATTATGTAAAATAAATTAGAAAATTAGAGGGAAAGAATGCATTACAAACCATCTCACTAAACTTTATGGAAAGAAGAGTCCAGTTCCTTGAGACATTTAATATAGGCAGGTTTTCTGATCTGACTGCGGAGAGTGAAGACAGGAAAACTGAAAAAAAACCCCACCAAATTGGTAGGCAGTGAAACTTACCCATAGAAATTAGAAGAGACACCATCAAGAGACACTTAGAGAAATTAAAATTGGGAAAAAAAAACCCACAACCAACAAACCATTTTTTTAATGTGATAGCAATTACTAGTAGTCATTGGAATAATTAATCCAATGACATAATAAAACCTCCTTAATTTAGAGCCTGTAAAATGTTCATAAGATCACTATAAGATTAGATAATTAGACAGCTTACATTTTATAATTTATGTGTTGCAAAAACATTGGGCACATGGTGAGACCAAAGTGTAAATATTTCTCAAAAAACTAATATTTCTATGGGAAAACCTTCCCACTTCCATAATGAAAGTAAAAGAAGCTTGTTTTCTGGGGTTTGTTTTTTTGGTAAGAGGTAACAGAAACCCACATTTGTCTTCTTATTGGTTAAGATTTTGTGAGTTTACTGCAAAATATTGTCCCTTCTCGGAAAATCTGTTCACATAACCCTGTTAAAAAGTGGAGGTGTTGGATCATCTTTTCTTCATTATTTTATGAGGACAAGTGAAAAAGAGAAGGGAGTTATTAACCACAAGATTAATGTTTAAAAGCAGAAAAAGATCCATAAGGTCCCTGCTTCTGGTCAGATGGAGAATGTGGTAGTAAATGCTAGATAACTGTGAGAAGGATGGTGTGCCATTTGCAAGTGCTTTGCAGCAGTATGAAAGGAATTGGCTGTGTAGTTTATATAAAAAAAGCACTTAGTCAATTTAACTGTACTATGTTTCCCAAAGCTTGCAAATTGGGAGATTTTACATTGCAAACTCAAGGAGGGAGTCAGCAAAGCATTGTTCAGCCTTTGAGGATAATCTGCCACATGAATCAGGAAAGCCCTTCAGCATATAATGTTGCTATTTTTCCTTCTGACAGTACCAAAGCAGCTTATGAATTTCCCTGACCATCTTTTTAATCCTACCCTGAAATCATTAACTGTCTGTAACATCCCAGTATGGCGCCTTAGATCAGAATATGTAGAAAAATATATGAGCTCATCATCTTGACACAGGCTCAGGAAAAATAATTTTGATCTAGGCTGAGTTTCTTCACGGAGGTTTTTTTAAAATTCATTTGTTTTTCTTGTGACGGATGTGTTGCAAGGGAATGAAAGAGGAATGTGTATTGCCAAAATCCTATTGCCCATCTTGTGTTCACAGTTAATAGGTTCACAGTAGACATAGGCAGAGAATAAATGTAGCCCCAAATACAATTTAAAACACCCTGTTGTTTATGCAAGGTATTTTTTATAATTTTTAATACAAAAGAATATTTTCTTTTGGCTTTATACACGAAAAATTCTCTTTCTGGAACTCTTGGCTATGAAAGGCAGAGACATCTTGAACCTAAACCCATGCCAAACCCAGAAGGCAATGCCATTGCACTACTGGCCCATTTATACCCACACGGGGGAAGGGACTGGAAGGTGTGAAATATGTTATATTGAAATATCAACAATTTATCTGTAGTTATTGAACTTTCAGTAAGAACTACCAAACGAAGCCCTGGACCACTGCACTTATTCTGCAGCTGACAGGTTCATAGAGCACAACATTCTGTTTTCTGTGAGAAGGGGCAAGGGAAAAGGGGGTATTTTGGACCAGATTATCCCAATTAAGAATTTATTATTAATTTAGATAGAGTTGGATGAAATATTTTTTCCCCTAGATATCTGTGGGATTTAGCTATATAAAATCCCTTAATATTGGTAGTAATGGGAGGCTGTGTAGCTGAATCTCTTAATTTTCTTAAACTTAATTTTAACAGTGAATCACAGAATCTCCAGAACTGGAAGGGACCCTACTGTCTCCTCTTCTTCAAATAATTACTTGGGCAAAAGACATAACAAACAGTGGATAATATCCTCTTCTATATTGATGAGTGCAGCAGGTGGTAGTGTATTTTCATAATGGCCTATTCAGATTTCATATCCATAAACAAATCTCCAAATTACAATACGAAAGGTAATTTCATAACTTAACATATGAAGGCATCAACACCTACATTCAAACATGAGTTTGGTAGGGATTGCTTTTCTTTCCCTCTCTTGGCAGCAGCACTGTTGCAAAGAATATACAAGAAAAATGAAAAAAAGAAACAAAAAAAGATATGAGCAAACTACATATTGTTACTATGGTTATCACAATCTTAATGGAACCATTTGAAAGATATTTATCCTTGACATTTTGAAAGTGAAGTTCAGTCAATTGTGCAGAAGGGAATACAAATGTATGCATTTATCCTGACTTAAAAGAATAATCTCCTGCTTCATTTAAAAAAAAAAAAAAAAAAAAAAAAAAAATCCCCCAAAACTCT
>JAWWMP010000148.1:14878951-14926612 GCA_035047865.1 Dendrocincla tyrannina | reverse complement strand
TAAAAGGCCAGGGCTGAGGGTGTCTTCTTGGAGACGCTGGTGTGAGCTGCTTTTGTGTTGCTGCACTGTGAGTAAATCACTTTAAAATCATTTTAAAGATGCGAGCATCTGGGACTCAGCTATGGCAAGTCTGGAGTTGAGCTGGTAAGGAAACCTAGTTTGATTGTGGGATATGTCGGGAGCCAAGTGGGGACCTGTTGGGTCACTGGAGCAGCTGCTGTGAGGGGGCTTCGGCCCCAGCAGGGATACTCTGGGGTGGTGTGTGACCCCAGGAGTAGCTCCTGGAGGGTGAGACATGAAAGCTTCCTTTAGGTATGTACTACTTTTACATTGATCCCAGTTATTTCTACACCTTTTAGAACTACGCTGGAGAACTTGACTGAGTTTTATATTAAGTCTGGAAGGGCACTGTCTGTTACCATAAACTTTGTAATGTATGCAAACTTTAGCCGAAGAATCATCAAGGGAATTAGAGTTAAAAATAGTGCTGTTTCCATTATTTGTGGTTTATATTACTTATTTAGCAGGTGTAAAGTGTTGTGAATTTAAGGTTAGTAGTCAGTGTTCCTGGTGTGAAAGAATGCCTTGTAATGAAGAGTGTGTACTATTACAATGGCCATGATTTGAGTCTCATACTTAGTATAATTACATGTATCAGAAAATCAATGTAGCTAATGTTTTGCTTTCTATTTAAAAGAAGTATTTTTCATAAGATACAAATTATGCCCAGACCATTCTAGATGTAAATTAGTTTCACTGGAACATGCACAAGGAATTAAATTCCCTCTCAGTTCTGTGGTTCCCTGATGGTATGTAGGATTTATTACCATTAAAAGCCACAGCGACTGCTTTAGATGAGATACTCTGTATGGTGGAAATCCCCTCCTGCAGAGGTTATGGTCCTCAGAAACTGCAGCATTTTGGTAACTTTTTATCTGACTCCAGCCCATATGTGGCTAAATATATTGTAATTTCTCAGAAGTGAGAATTTCTATGGTGATTGTAATGGGCTGGAAAGAGGTGCCCTAAGACTCTGAATGGAGTTCTTAAATGAAAATATCAGTAATCTCAGGAAATGGAGTACCCATTTAAAAGTTTCATAACTTCTTTGATATATGTATAAAACTTCTGAATTAGCATCCACAAGGCTTCTATGTTATTTCAGCCTTTTTATGAAACCACATAATTTTTTATTAAATTGAAATCAAAGTTTGGTTATTTTTATTCCAAATCATATCCACATCGGGTAAACTGACACAGCAAGTACTTATGAGTTTAAAACCTTGACAAAAAGTATTATTAGCATGTCATTTGGCTTCTTGCTGAGGCCGTCTTGCTAGAAGCAGAAAGACAGGAGACAGACAGAGAAGGAAGTTTGAGGGTTCCTGAGTAAATATAGCTCTTAATTTGGAATAGGTTGCTCTAAATATTACATTAGAAGCATTAAGGACTCTCAAATAGTCTAGAATGCTGCAAGCCCTATGCTTGAAATAAAGGCATAGATATGAAACAGTTTGGTATATGAATAATTTTTACTGCAGAGTCCAAGAAAGAGATGGTAATGTACGATGCCTTCAGTCACTCTCCAGTGCACTTATTTATTCTTATTTGTGCAAGGAAGCAAAGGTGAAAGAGAGCAGGTAACAGCACAGGGGCACATATGAGGGGCCCTGCTGCAGCACAGGATTTCCAGTGCCACTGCAATGTATTGGCTGTGCTGCCTGCACTGCAGCACCTCTCTCAATCAGCCTTCATCAAATACTTGTGCAGAGAGCTGGAGTTTTAAATTTCTACCTCTTAGGAAGACAGAGTGCAGAAAAACTGTGACCCTTTTTATTAAAGGAGGAACTCGCAGGTATTGTTCCTCAATATGACAAATCCTCTGTTGGAGAGAGGCTGCATTAAAAAACATCTACAGCGTCGAGTATTAAATGTGTCATTCCCAGCTCTTGCTGAGGGCGTTTGACATAACCTGGTGTCTATGAAAGCAGCTTTAAGCACCTTTGCATTCCTCTTTTCCTGAGCCAGGAATGGATTCCAGCCTGAAAGGCTGCTCCCCCATGGACAGGTTGCCAGCATCTTTAAGAGACCAGTAAAGCAGCAAGGAAATGTAGTTTGGTCACCCTCCTGGCATTTCTATTTCTTCTCAAGTTGCCAAAGAGCTGTTTATGTGGGCTGTTAAGCACAGAAACTTCTACAGAAAGTGTAACCTAAAGCAGGACCTTGATTATGGAAGATTTTCTTGAAATTGTGAGAGGTAGGAGAATTGTGCAAGATTTCTTCTCTCTGAGGAGAATCTCTCCTGATAGTTGATTAATAGGAATTTTCTTTAAGGGGAAAGTGAACTAAGTGGCTAAAGAAGCCTACAGAACTTGAAGGGAAAACATATTACTCATTCTTTCTAATTTTCTCCAGTAACCTGGCTGTTTTTAATAAAAGTTTCTGAAACCATAATTCATCATAAGCCAGTGTATATTGCTAGTCTTGGTAGGCTGAGCCTGATTTTTCAAAGAGTGTGATTAATAATTTTAGTTCTGTCTATTTCTGGCTTACCATGAGGTCAATCAAGTGCCTGAGCCTTCTCTGTGTTTGTGATATATTGTATTAAAGATGTACATTTGAAATTTCTTATCCTCATATTTTAAATCTCTGGTATAATGTATGGTTGGGCTCTTGTTCAAATGAAATCACTTGCAAAACTTGGAAGTGTTTTAATAATTTAAAATTAGCTAGTCTTGCAGTTAAAAATTCTGATCACATCAAATTGGGACACCTTATGAAAAATGCAACAACATGGCACTTGTACTTTGTGTCCTGATGGCTGACCTTCCTTTGCCGGAGTCTTTGTTAAACACAAATTAATTTCACCTGTAGCTAATGAAGGGCCAGGAATGCAACAGGTGAAGATCATCTGGTTTTTACTGTGGGAGGGATTCAGCTGCAGAATGGATTTCCATGCACAGCTGCAGAGTTTGCTGTCCCTTAACACAGCAATAGGGACAGTGTAAGAATTCCCCAATTTGCCTGGAGCAACAAAAATCCCGAGTTGGTCAGTATTTTAGGAGATAATTTAGGAACTACTTGTAGAGATCTTCTTGTGATGCTTATGGTGAAAACTGAGAGGTGGTTGTATGATTGGGACAACTAGTTCAGAAACTTAAATTTGGTCAAATATGAAGTAAAGTAGAACAACAAAGCAGACAGATTGTGTAGTTTGCATAGTTCATCAAAAATTTTCACATTATATGTATGACAATAATATTGATCAGTTTAGAATAACTGTATTTGTGAATGCAGATAAAAAGGAGAGAAAATTACAGAGCACAGTTGTTAGTACATTAACATTTGTATAATTGGTAAAATGATTTCAATGTAGTTTTGCAATTATATTTTTGCCTGGGCTTGGTTCAAAATAAGGAAAAGAAACAACAGTGCATATATTCATTTTTTTAATTTATGAAAGATGCTCTTGGCACAAATTCCAATAGCTTTATTGACCTCTTTCTCTCATCATCACTGTCATAGGGCATACATGTAAAAAATATTTTTAAGGCTCAAACACTTCTCTATTTTTTCTTGCCACAGTAAAGCCCACATCACCTTCTTCCTCTGCCAACAGTCTGAAAGTCTCAGTGACTGAATGAATAGGAAAATGGGAGTTATTAGTCATGGAGAAAACAAACCACCTGTAGTCCTTGCTTGAAGAAGCAATTACAATAATCAATTTCTATTGTGATTATTTTGCTGGAAACACGAAAACAAATGTAGCTACTTGAAATTGAATAATGGCCTTAGTAATTTATCAAGACAGTTATTGTTAGTACAAAACCAGTGCACAGTAAGAAAAAATATGTCAAGTAGAGATGGAATGGATGCTTTGCAAATAATTTATACAATATGAAAGTGGCAGTTTTCACTGGTTTTATCATTCCCACATTCTATTTTGCTCCTGCTTATTGTAGCTACTATGCCATTGAAGATAATTCTGTAAATGTATGCGTGTCTAAATATACCTACAACCATATTTTTAAAGTCCCCAGTTATTCAACAGATTATCTTTAATCAGTAAATCATCCCATTATTTTGCAGGTCTGTGCAGTCCAAATATATTTTCAACACAGTATTTATTTGCATTACACCTAGAATCTATTTCAGGGAGATTGAAGTTACAAAAGTGAGCTATGTGTTTCTCTGAATGCAGTTTTGATGTACAATGTACTTTAAAAATAATTTTTCCCACTTGGCAGGTGTTCAAATGCTTTAGTTACTTGTCTTACAGCAGACTGCTTAGAATAATGGTTTCTAAAAGTAAATTCTTATTTTTGTGGGGTTTTTTGTTTTGTTTTTTTTTGTTGTTTTTTTTTTAAATGACTATACTTTTAACTATAAGAGAATATAAAAGCAAGGTTTGTTCAAAAGCTGCATCAAAACCCTATCAATCCAACAGTTCCATCTTGCTGTTTCTATTACAAGTATAATGTTATCAACTTTTTTCTTTTAATGGATAACTATTTGAAAACACTTGTCCTCAGGTAGCATTTGTGTTTCTGACAATGCATGGTTTGTTGCATTCCCTCCAGCTCAAAGACAGGTTATGGTGAGCAATTTTCAAAACCAAAAAGCTTCTGGCTGCTTGTCCTTCATGCTAGATGTGGTGTTTCAGATATTTTAAAGACAAGACAAAAATGACTGGATTGTTTTCATTGCTTCAGCAAAGGGGTTTCAGCCATACAGACATATTGAGCAGTGCAAAAGTATTTGCATATATCTGGCTGGAGGACTGAGGATGTGGAGAAGCTGGATTAGTGTAAGAAACCATCGTTCTCCAAACTCCCATTCAGTTTAGTAAGTCAACAGCAAGTTGCTTTATGAAAAATGAAGTGCAATACAAGAATGTTCAAGAAAAAATGTGTTTCAAGAGATTCAAGTGCTTCAGTCTCTAGAGAAGTAAAGATTAAAGGAGTCTGCTCTCTCTGCTTTGAGATGTGTGTTTATGAATACTAACAGAGCTCTGGGCCTGTGAGTGTAGCTCTACTGCTGTTCATGCCCTGTGCCTGCTATTCAGTGAACAGACATGCAGAGTTTGAGCTCTTTTTCTCTTTCTAAAGGCTAAAAGAGAGGTGACAGTGCTTCTGAGACCTGCTGTCTGCTTGAACGTTGCTGGGTCTGTGGCACTGCAGAGTGATGTCTTAGGACATTGTGACAAGAGCAAAGAGGTCCCTGCAGGTGGCTAAGCCACTTTGAGCGCTGCCTGTCCACACACAGATGGGGAGGCCCACGAGTAGAGGGTGACCCTTACCACGGGCCAGATTTTCCTGTCATGTGTGTCAGGTGTCCTAGAACCCCTCCTGGATGTGTTCTGCCAGGGGAACAACAGTGTGATGCCTGACCCTGGCCCCCAGCATGGTCCCACAGCCATGCCATGGGCACTATAGAGGTTGCTGCTCTGCCCAACTCTAATGTTATTTGATAGGATACTACAAAGAAAAGGAAAGCTGAGGAAGAGTGAAATGTTCTTTCTCAAAATTGCACAAAATTACTGAAAGACAATGTGATGCCCCTGCAGTTTTTCTGCTCTGTCATTAAATTCTGCTCATAGCTTCCACATCAGTACACGGGGAAATCAGATGCCACATTTGGTAAGAACCAGCCAAAGGCTGTAACAGCCCAATGAGGAGACAGTAAATAGTTCTTTCAATAGGCAATTTTCTTGCATATGTGTTGCATCTACAGAGGCATTCATTAACAAAACCCATCCCCTTATGTTTTCAGAGCCGTTCCTGATATTCTTAACACTGGGTGGTTATTAGAAAGGTCAGTGAAGGCTCTTTTAAACTTCCAAAACTTGCAGTACTATGCATCTGATATTTTTGAAGTAATGGCTCTAGCACAGCATCCTACCATATCTGAAGATTTTTTAATATAGCTAAGCAATAAAGACATCTGTGTGTAATGTCCATAATTCCTGGACATTGTTCCTTTGGCAGTGTATTATGTTCTGTGCTGTAACTGAGAGAAGTCATGAGCAAATGCATGAGACACTGAACAAAATAGTCACATGACAAGATTTAGTGAAAGGCAATTCTAAATGCCCTCTAATATGTGGGCAAACTATAAAAGTGCCGAAGCTGCCTTTACACTGACTGCATTGTCAGTTATTTAATTCAATGCTGGAAGTTGCTTACTTTTGTTTCCATTTGGTTTCTCTAGAGTGCTTTGCCTTGCACTAAGTGCACCTTGACATCTGTAAGTGTAAGTTCAGAAAAAATGAATATTAAATTTATTTGGTGTATTTATTCAGACCCTCTAAGTACCTTTCCATCAGCTCACCTAATAAAGGTAATGAAATTGGTTTAGGTGAGCAATAGCATCCCATTCAAAGCACTGACATTTTAGATTCAAGTCCTAGTTTTAAGAAACTTGCTGCACAGTGATCACTTGAATGTGAGTTTGTTGCCTCATTGAGTTCATTTTATGTTAACACAATGTTTGGTAAGTGTTCTTTGTGATTTTTTTTAAAATCGTGCATTATTGCTTTTTCTTATCTGTCAGCAGTGCAATTTTCTTCCCTCACTATTATCCCTGACGTTGAACTGAGCAGACTCTTGTTTAAACACTTCAAAAACTCTGCAATTTTTGGTTTGTAGCTGAAGCTTCCTTGATTTTCATGTCAAATGCTTTTGCAGAGCAGATGCAACAATGAGCCTCTTGCCCTGGGGTTACCAGCACAGCTACCCCTGCAGGTCTCTAATCACACAGCCAGGACATAATATGCATTTATGTACCTTTATGTTGTCAGGCTTGTTTAGTGCTATAAATTAGAAATTGGTCCTTCTTGGTTTTACTGTGCTTCTAAAGCTTTCCCTTTTATTTAGCCACTAATATATATAAATTTAACAGATCCAGAGGGATTATAATATAATCCTTGTGTGTTTGTCCTGCTCCTAGGGAATAAATAAACTCATGAACATTTCACATTAAATAAACGAAAGTGCTACTGTTTGCAATTTCCTGAGGTGGCACAAATCCTGTTGGATCAGTATGTTAAAAACTGTTTGTGTGGAGTTGCAAAGGAAATGAATATTGAAGCATTAATGGGGAAAAATTCTGGTTCTGATGTCATGGAGTATTTGAAGCTCCCAAATTTGGAAATATTCAGTCTCTTGAAAATCCAAGCTGTTGTATAAAAGTATATAAAAAATATAGTGTTTGGATGGTAATAATTGTAAAGATTTGAGAAAGCTGGCTTAGGTGGCTTTGATGTAGTTTATAAGGAAGAACTTGCTCCCATGTTTATGTATTTCATCACAGAAAAAAGTTCTGCCCCTATTTTTGGTATCTGTGAAGATACAAAGATATCAGTTTGGGTGTCTCTTGTTTCTCAAAACATTTATTTGGACATAGATGGTGTGATCTACTACAGTAAGAACACTGGAAAACCTCAGAAAAGCAACACTTTCCTTGCTTGCCCCTCCTTACTGTTGAAATGTGAGGTCCTACTGCCAGTGACTCTACTGGTATTATCCAGATCTTAGAGGCTGCTACCTGAAAGCTTGCCTTGGAAAACGCAGCTCTTCTGCTCTTTTAATAAAATATGAGCTTGTTTATTTACTTAGTGTCACCTCTTTTGAACAGTATAATAACTACTAGGAGTAACTTTGATCTTGGTAATTATCTGATTGCGAAATCTACTATATTTTTTTACTGAGTATACACCACAGTTACAAGAAAATTAGACATACAGTGACTCTACTTAGTAAGAAATTATTCAACTTTAATGAAAGTGAAACATAAGCTAACTTTAATGAACTATTACGGCATATTGCAAGTTGTTTTCCTTCATAAATAAATCCTTTTGCATCCATAGTTGCAAGTGAAAATTTCTGAAATACATATTCAGATAATTAACAATTAAAGATTTCTTTTTTCTTTGTTCTCCTAAATGATGTTTTAAACAAAACCCCTTAGCAAAAAGAGATAAACATCAGTACTCTAAGCCTGCAAAAACTTACATGAACTTTCAGTTTTATCTGCTATGAAAACAAACACATGTCAAGATAAGGATTAAGTAAAGGACTTGGTTTAAATCCCACTGAGATCCCTGGAAACACCTTTACTGAGAGCAGTGGATTTGAATTGAATCGTTTCATGTCTGCATTGAAGTTTTAGGCTCCATCCTCTCAGCATGGTATTCCAATGTATTCCAGACAAAATCTGCAGTAGCGGTGAAATGACCTCTTAAGCTTTTCTATTTACAGAAATCCATTTTTCTCATGAGCATTTTTTGGCCTTCAGAAGGGGGCATGTTGGATGATTCTGTGGAAGATCATTCCACTCTTGAATTTCCCAAAACCACCTTTATTTCATAAACTACTTCTCATAGCTTTATATATGAGTTCTACCTTGGGCTTCAAGATAAATTTTTTGCATGTATTTAATATCAGGTCTTTATGTGACCATGGGATTCTACCCTTTATAATTTTTTCCCTTTTTCCACTTCAAAAATGATTGGACAGGTGCTGTAAAATTGGTTTCCTCTATATGGATCTGAGCTGATGTCCTAAAACCAGAAAATGAGAGGTGAAGGGAGATTTGTCAGTGTTATTGCTTCGATATCATTGACATATCTGAAAGTCTTTCAGACTTTCTGAGGAAAAATTGATTAATCAAATGGTTATTTTTACCATATTGTGATTTTTGTGTTAGGGCATTATTCAAAGTAGAACTTATGAGATGAAATTTGAAGACTAAATATTTTAAAATCAAATCGAAGAGCTGGATGATTCTATTTGTCCTGTTCCACTTACGAAATTTTATTCATTGTGAGCCAGACCTGGTTTTCTCCCCCTGTTGTCAGTGCATTGACACACACCTTGAGCTGCACTAAGTCCAGGTGTAAAGCTCTGTGCTGCACTCCTGCAAGGCTCAGCAGAGAAATGTCTGCACAGCAGCTCTAGGACATCTCTGTGCATTCAGCATCTGCTTCTTCCAGCCTGTAGAAAGGTTAATACACGTAATATAAAGATTAATGCCCCAGTAAATTATGTCCTTTGTGAAACTTTTTAAGGAAGTTTAACAGGGAGATTAGTTTAATTTCACAAAGATCCAGCAAGAGAGATGAATCTCAGAGGTCCTTCTCCTCTGACTAGCTGAGAGAGGCTAACTCTGGGGGTTGAAGTCCTGCTGGGCAGGGTAAGAATTGCAGCTGCTGCCTGACTAGCTCAGCCAGCCAGAAACCCACGGGCTTAGCCTGGCAGTGAAAGGCTTGTGTTCTGCTCAGACCTTCAGCTCCTGAACCTCAGCCTGCAGCATCTGCACTGCAGAGATTGATGCCAAGCCTTGCTCCGTGTTGACATATTTGACTGGTGACAAGCACGTTCAGAGTGTGATAGTCTTTTATTTCCACGGCACTTCCTTTTTGTAGGTCTGTTGTCCTTTATAATTGCCTTTTGTTCTGCTAAGTAGGGTGCCTGTTCTCTTGTTGCCAATCTACTCGACTAAACCGACGTACTATTGCACTTTCTATAATAGACATTCTTTTGACTCCTCTGCTGCCTTCTCTCCCCTATAACTGTATTCTTTGTGTATATTAATATTTTTCTAGATTAATCAAGCAGTTACTCTTTGCTGTGCTGCTGTTTGAGGGAAGGCTTTTGATGTCAATGACCTGCGTGTATGAATTATTTAAGACAATTTCACTTGTTTACTTTACCAGCATGGTTTGTAATGGTGCTGCCTTTAACAGGGGTCTCACTTTTGCTACCTGAGTTGGTTTTGCTGTGCTTTAATCAATGCAAACTGAGCAATAAAGGCAAAATGCCATTTCTTATTTCAAAGGAAGTCCTTAATACAATGTGAATCTTCTAGCTATTAAGAACATCTGAACTCCTAGTTTTGTTTTTTCTTAAGTAATCAGATAAAACAGATTTGACTTCAACTTAATTTTTTCTGGGAATAATATTTGCAAAGCAGTATAAATAGTGCCTATGAGATGAATTTTCCCCTGTGAGAAAATGAAAGTCTCGCTTTTAGGGGGATATTTTCAAACTGAATTTATATTCTGCTTGTAAATATTTTAAATATGGAAAGCAACAGTTAGGAATGTAACTCCACCATGAATCTAGAGTAGGCTGCTCCCTCTTTGAGGCATCCTGAAAATGTTTTTAGGGTTTTTTTTCTTTATTTTTTTTCAACATTATGTTCAGCTTCATATTTTTCCCCAGACATGTGTGTTCTTGTCATCAAAGCAAAGAAATTTTTAATAAATAGGAAAGAATCATAGTGCAATCAGAAGACTGAGAGGATTCTCAAGGAAAGTATAAAATGCTAAGGAAAAAACTTCTTAAAAAGATGAATATGGTGGAAACAAGGAACATGAAGACATATATCCACAATGGACTTGTGTCAAAGTCTGCTGTGAGCTTATTGTGGCTAAGAAAAATTGAATGACTTTCAAATATTCTCTTCTTCCTGTGAAATGATTTACAGTCAGCCTGCTGGAGGACCATGGCTTATGACTTAACCTTAGCTGAGATTGGGAGTAGCTCAGGGGTTTTTTTTTCTATATGCATTTCAAGGGGTTGGGGATCAGACTAAAGGAGACTGTGTAATGTGGGACAAAAATCTTTTAATTCAGTGGAAGTGTTATGTCCCAATTTAATTGAATCAACATTTACATGGAAATATGTGTTTTGCATTATTCACTCAGACTGTACTAATAAGTATCTGTGTAGACTTTGGAATGTTAATTTTAAAAGCCAAGCACATGGAACTTGGCGTATTGATATTAAGATATGTCATACTGGCATTCAGTCTGGGCTGTCTACCTTAAATATGGTGCTGCTGTGCTTACTGCAGTATTTCACATCAAAGCTATGTGCAGTTGCCACAGCAGAGCTCTGTGGCTCCTGCATTTGGTCTGGAAAGAAAAAAGAGTAGAGAAGAAAAAGGATAGAAATAGAAGAGGCAGAGTGAGCTGTCAGTGACTGTGGTCTAGTTTGTCGTCTTCTTTTCAGTACCTCCTATTTTAGATCACAATTTTGCTTGTAGGTGATAATTTTCCTGTGGGACATTTGTCTCTAAAACCATTAACTCCCAACTGTTACATCACATCTCTTTCTGGAGCAACAGAGGGGGGAGAAAAGATTCCTTATGTTCATGGAAGTTTATTCTGCCTGCATATGAATGCTTGAGACATTGTGGACCACCTGTCTTGAACATAGAGGCTCTAGCCTAGCAGTTCGCTTGAGTGTATGTTTAATTGCACACAGCTAAGCCATTCCTTGGATCTTGAATTTATGGGTGTGAAAGAACATGTTCTACTGCTTGAGCAAAAGGACTAACTTGATGGGCTGCCACTAATTAGTCCATCTCTGAGAAAAGATACTAACAGTAGGAAACTTCATATAGATTAAACCACTGTTTTATTCCCCAGACAAGCGAGATCAGAACTTGAAATAGGCTGATGTTTATGGCTATGACAAATAAACAGTTTCTCTTACTGGGTTGCCTCTTGCTCAGTTAGGAACGTGTATCCACGTCGTTTTCAGAGAGTTGCTGGTGGGAACTGGGAGGGAAGTGAATTGCATGGTTGAGGATGTGAATCTGCTGCATTTGTGTTGCTGTTTGGCTGAGGGCTGCTTAAGTACTGTGAGTACTTACTTAGAAACTAGAGCTCCCTGCCCTGGGACAGATTCCACATTTCAAGTTCTCAGTAGTAAGTCTTGCCTAGTTCCATTGCGTGGTTAAAAAAGTTCTCCTGTGCAATTTAAAAGGGGAAAATGGTTTCATGAGCAGTGTTTGAAACATCATCTTTAAGCAAGTGGATAAACCACATTTGCATAATTTCAAGGGATTTACTGTTGAATGTCAGCTAATGGAGACTGTTCAAGGTAGAGATATGAGGAAGGAATAATATGAAGCTGACTTAACATAAAATATCCAAGTAATATGTGAGAGAACTTCAAATGGGGCTTCCAGGCTATTTTGCTTTTGGAAATGGCTTTTCATCTGGGTAGGATAGTGTTGGAGGTTTTGCAAATACTGTGTTGTGACTGTAAATCCACTGGTTCAAGACTCAGTTTATCTCTGAAGCTTGTGGGGTCTTAGATACATTTGTTGGTTAGCAAGAAAAAAGACATATCTGAGGAAATACCATGTACTTGGAGAGATGAAGGCAAGAGCTATCCTGAGATGCCTTCTGACCCATCATGCAAAGCCTTAAGCACCATTTTGCATCATAATTCTTTAAACATTCACTTAAAAGCAAATCAAATGAAATCCTGAAAGGAGCTGATTGTGGTCAGATTATCATTTTGTCTGTTCTTTGCTTGTGGTTCGTATCAGTATGTTGCATCTTTCAATAGTAATTTATCCCTTGTTTTTATAGGTAGTGAGTTAGGATTATTCTGCCATATAATGGAACAGGGTATGCTCTGGACTTACTTTTGCATAGAAAGAACAAATTTAAGACTGACATTTTACCAAGACTAAAATTGCACCCAGTAATGAAGCCCAACTAAAATGTGACTCGGCTTATGACTGATTTACACCTGCAGCTCAATACTGTTTAATTAGGAGCAAAAGTATCTGCAACTGCACTTGTGTGTGAATTAGAGTTGCAGGTCCGTGTTTGCCTGCAGAAGAGGAGAAAAACTGGTGAATTGACAGCGTTTTAGCTCTGGGTATATACACTGATGGTATCTGGAGGATGTTTGAATTGCTTTTCCTGGTTCTCAAAGCAAAATATTTTATGTTTATGAGCCTTGTGTGCTTCAAACTGGATTAAGATGCTGAATGGATACTTGTCCTTTAGATAACTTGTCCTTTAGATAATTTGAACAACACTTTCACTGTTTTGTGTACAGCAGGGTATGTGGAAATGCCTCGTCTCCAGCTATGAGGAGGTTCCCCTTTACACACCTTTACTTCAGTTTGCACAAGCATAAAATCCAGATCATTTACCAAAGATCAGACCATCTCCTATCTGGTCTTATCCTCTTAGAGTCCTTTAGCTTTTCTGTCTGTTTTAGCTCTTCCAAAGTATTGAGATGTCTTTTTCAGATGATATGTGGATCATTCCTAAAGTCTCTTACTGACACAGTATCCTCGAGCTACAGTATTAGCACTAAAGTGAGAAACAGCTCTGCCATGGACACTAGAATGAAAATGTTTAACTACCTGAATAGCTTTGATGGTCACAAAGTTAAATACTAATATAATTCTCAATTCCTTAAAATCAACGTTTTGCTCAGAATGGTTATGATGGGAAAAATCAAACAAATATAACTAATTTTATTGTAAATAATAAAGTGAACTAAATATTCTTGTTTTAACTGCAGAAATAAACCTCAGTTTAGCAATCCACTGGTCCTTGAGATTACTTTCTAATAACCCGGTTTCACTGACCATCTCTGCCTATTTCTACCAGAGAAACACAGTTTGATGTGATTGAAAGTCTCCAATATGACAATTTTGAAAAACAAATGGTTTGGAAAACAAATGGAAAATGTACAAATACTATGCAGGTCAAAATGTGTAACTGCAGAGGTTGTTTCTCCCGACTTTTGAGTCAGTGTCTCTCAGTGACTGACATGGCAAACGTGGATTCCGTGGTGGCACTGGCTGTGCACTCCTCAATGCACTCAACAGGAATTTTTCATTTCATGCATCATTTAGAATTTGCTGCAATGATTATGAGAAGTCTCTCTCTCTGTGCATATATAAATATATATTTTTTTTAAGAGGAAGAAAACGTGCTTTGTCAGCCTTCTCTAAGCTGTGAGACTTTTCCTATGTGTAAAATTTGATGGCATAAATTGCAAGTTTCTATGTGCACTTATCTCTAGAGGAGATGGGAAAGAACACTAAAATAGTTGATGAAATTTAGGCTTTTAATTATGGGATATATTAGATCACTTCAGTAACATCCCATCTGCTGCCCAACTGCATCCAGAATTAATTCAGACTTGAAAATGGAGAAGGCTTGAGAGAATTGAGATCTTGAGGATTGACACTGTTAACAAGGGTCTCTCCCTGCTTCTAGGGCTTTATAATTTGTTCCCTTTCCAGAAAGACTTAACTAGACAATGCTTTGCCATTAATGCTTCAGAGAAGATAGATGGTGGGCTCTTTCTGATTATCCTTTAGTTTGTTTATTAAATCACTTGTTTGCTTGTTTTCTGTTCAAATTATGAGAAACTGTCTCTTTGATCTGTCATTTGTTGTGGTGTTTCTGTAATTCTTTAGACATGTTGGTAAATTGCAGAGGATTTTATCTGTCATCTGTGCATCTGGAAGCAAATAAAATGGATTTCTATACTTGTAGGCAGGTTCCTCCCCTGGAATATAATTAATATGGGAAAAAAATGACAAAATTTGTAGGTATGGATATGCACTCATTTAGTTAGAATGCTGATTGAAAGAGCACAGGGTTTGTTTGCATTTGTTCTTTCAAAATTTAACAAAATCATAAAAGTTTTGTTGCATGCTTAAATCCATTGCAGTTTTTACCATGTATTAAAATGAGACACTTGTATAAGTAAAAATAGTCCTTCATATTGACAAATGCAAAAATAAGAATTCTTAAGGTGCAAACTGGTTCTTGCCATGAAACCCAGACGTTTTTCAAGTTGGCCAATGCAAATACCTCTCAGTAAACAAGAAGATATTGATACAGGCATGACTATAGGGGTGAAGTTAAACCAAACCAATGATGTCTTTTGACTTCATGTTACTCTTAAAGTTTGTTATGGGAACCATAAGGGAAGAACAAGGCCACATTAGCTTCTCTTCTTGGTATAATAAATGCTAAAGCTGCCTGTTCAAAAATTTCTTTTTTTGAGGAAAACACCCTCAGCTGGTGTAGTAATTATTCACTTATTCCATCCATTTACTGATTTATACAAGATGAAGGGTCTTCTCAGAACCGTGTGGCCATCTGCTTCATTCTCTGATCCTGTACTCACCCTCTGTCAGGGGACTTTTAATCCAGTATCTCCCTTTTTTCAACTGGTTTGAGATGCCTTGACCCTCGTGGCTGCCCCTGGCTTTGAGGGCTGTCTGGGAATGCAGCCTTCAGAACAAGTTTGCTGTAATTTACTACATGAACTGCTCTTTCATGCTCAACATTTCTTCTTATCTGGCTGATAGACTTGATGGCCTATCAGTAAGACTGGAGAGAAGCTGAACTGGGCAGAGGTGACAGACCTGAGAGGTGAAGGTGCAAATCTGCCTTGAAATGTCTTGTTCTTGTCTGATCTGCTTTAGCTCAACCCCTCTGACACTGTGTGAGTTGAAATACAGCCCCTCCCCGGCCCCAAAAGGGACACTGGAGCTACAGATTGACAACATGCAGGGGCATTATGTAATTTCTTTCTTTCCTCTTAGTGTACTGCTCTAGGAGAAAGAAACCAAGATAATGACTTTCACCCATGCTTCCTGTGTTTGGCTACCTCTCTCTTTTTTTCTCTCATTTCTTCATGCCAAGAAAAAGAAAAAAAAGAGAGATGGTTGAATATTCCAGTCTCCCTTTTATTCTACTTAGAAAAAAATATTGGCTGTATGCAGCAAAAGGCTTTGATCAGACAAATAGACAATGAAAATTCTGCAGGCATAGGGAAACCCCACCTTGCAACAGGGACACCACAGCACACAGAATCACCGTATCTTCATCAAAGCCTTCTTTCTAGTCAAACTATGAAGGGAGTACACAGCTATAAGCACAGCTTTTCTGTGGGCAAACAAGCTTCTTTTTACCAGAAACATATAACCCCATGCTTTCTCATCCCAAGATATTCTATTTTAGTTCAGTTTTAATAGGACAGAAAAAATGTATGGACAACACCTTCTAGTCATATATACTTCATTAGGGCTTTTGCTGAAAGACAAAAATAACTTGTTTAATACATTTTATTCTCAAAAGAAAGTGTACTGTAATCAATATCTCAGATGTTTCAAACTTAGAAGAGCTATGGGTCTTGTTTAGAAAACATGAGGCAGTATTGGAGAAATTAAATTAAATTGCTGAGTGATTTGGCTGTTTTATAATGGCAGTAGAACAACTCAGGCTTTAAAAGGCTCTATAAAGAGTGCTATGTTTTTCCAGCACAATTATAATTAAGGTTGATGGATTGCTAGGAAGGCAAAGAATAGCGAATTTTCTGCATAATTTTTAGAGTTTGGATAGAAACTGGAAAACACTAAAACACCTACAGGTGGATGAACCAGGCCAGGCAGCACAAAAACAACTCTTAAGTGTTCCCACTAAACGAGCACTTCTTGGCCTTTGGAAAAAAAATATAAAAAGAATCCTCTAGAGAATTTTTAATGTTACTCTTATCTGAACTTCAGATGGAGCCATTTATTTGCTTTAGCACACCTGTGATCTCTGGTGTTCTCACCGGCTTGGGTGGGCTGTGTGTGAAGTTGTGCCTGTCTCAGCACTTGTACTGGCAAGTGAAATCTCCTGAGTTGTTAACCCAGCAGTGCTGGAGAAATATGGCTTTGGAAAGTTGGCAGTGTAACATTGTTGATGCTCATTACTGTGTTTTTACTGCAAATTTCCCTGTCGGGTAATTCTCAAGTGAGATCCCTCTGTTGTTCAGTTATGAAGGAAAATAAAAAGAATGTATTCCAAAATGTTGTCTAAATATAAAGTCAGGTTTTTTAGGTGCCCCAAATTTCCTCAATGGATTTAGGTCCATTCCATGGGATTCTGGTATTTGGTTTTCTAAAACTGCTGCAGACATGCATGTGTTTCCTGCATGAGATTTAGTTTGGGGGTGTATTTGTTTGGAGCAAAACTACTTCTGCCTGTGTATTTTAGCTGTGTACACTTTAAAGCATTTCCCTCCAATTTCTGATGAGTCCCCAGGAGCAAATAGACTGGCATTTGTGATATTTGGCACATCTTGGAAGTTCTGCATTTCCCCAGATAATTTTCAGGTTATTGTGAGGTAACTTGTGTTAGCCACATATTCATGGCCAGGGTTACCCTTGAAGAATGGGGGCAAAATACCTTTTTCTCTTTGTAAAAAGTGTCCTTTCTTTTTTTTCCCCTCTGTATTTTTTCAGTAGTAAAAAATGGCATTTTATAAGGTTTTAGAGTTAGATTCATAGGAAGAGACATTTATGTGAGCTTGTATGTCTGTAGTGCTAGTACAAGACTCTGAAGAGGGATATAAATCAAATATGTATAAACCTGCAGCATTTTAGTTTTTATGAATTATTCTATTGCATTGTGTTTGCTTTGTTAGGAATATTACAGATGAGAGAATCATAGAACTGCTTGACTAAAAGTGCCTAGAAATGATGTATTACAGTGTAGTGAGATAGAAACACCTCATGGACTTTTATTTTTTTCTACTTAGCAAGTAGTAACTTAAACCAGATATTGCTGATTATGTAGAACTTTTGGATGTTGTCACCATTCTCTCTCCAATGATAAGCAAGTCAGTTCTGACTTCACAAATACACAGATACATGTACTGATTGTCATATTCCACAATTAAACCTGCTGAGAGTGCAAAGTGCTACAGAGATGGGGATTTTATTCAATATCTAGTGCCTGTACTATTGTTATGTTTTAGCAGTGTGACTGTTTTGTGTCATAGGAGATGAGTGCTCTTGTATGTTGAAAAATTCATAAATCAAATTATGTGCATATGAGACAACTTTTAATAGTGTTAACATCAGTGCAATTCATCATCTCCAAGTTCCATATGTGCCAATTCATCAAAACAACAATCTTGTCAGGTACTGTCCTAATAAATAATTATTTCTGCACCCAGCCCCTGTGAAGGGCTTGTGAGGTTACTTGCCGATTCATTAGTGCTAATGTTGAGTTAAACCTGTGGTGATCTTCAATAGAATTGTAGTTCATCAGATGAATTCCTTTTTACTTTCATAAGAGCAAAACTTACCCATTTTGTTTCACTTATTATTGACAAAATGAAAGGGAATTACTTGTGGGAATATCTTGTGAACAACTTCTATGGACAAATGTCATGGTATTCATCTGAAAAGTCCTTTGTTTATAGTAAATATTTGATAGTAATTTTTGGAAACATGATATAGTTCATAATTTTACTTACATTCCTAGGTCAGCAGCATAGGATTTAGGAGTTGGAAGTTCAAGTCTTACTCTCACTTTGAGGCAGAGACTTAAAATGCTGGGTTAAAACCCCTTTATTATCATAGAATGGTTTGGGTTGGAAGGGACCTTAAAGATCACTTAGTTCCAGCCCGTTGGAATAGGGGTTTATAACATTGGCACACCTTTTTCATGAAATACCATTTTCTCCAATGGAAAAAAATGCTAAGTACCCCGATGACCTCTCCATATAAGCTCTATAGTGGTGTTTTGGGAAAGATAAGTAAACAAATAATCATATGACAGAGACTTAGATATTCAGCTCCTAGAGAATTGGAATTAAATGGGCAAGCCAAGTATTTACCACTAGTTGGTGCTTCAATAAATTGAATGTAATTGAGAGTACTCATCAAACTGCAAGTGGTACCTTCAAATCCTGAAAAGCTATGTGAGAGTCAGCCATGGCCATATAGCATGCAGAACTATTCAGACAATAGATTTTTATTTTTATTGTTAATTAGAATGCTTAAAAAACAGTTGAGTATTTTAAAGCTTATTTCTTCTACAAGAACAATAAAAGAAAAAAATCAGAAAAGTCATGGTTCATTTCATATTAAAAAATACTTTATTTTGTATTCTGTTGCTGGGTTTTTGTTTGTTTGGTGGGGTTTTTTTGGTTTCGTTTTGTTTGGTTGGTTTGGGGTCTTTTTTGCCTAAAGTCAGCATTATGAATTTTGGCTGGAATGCATGGCAAATGTTAGTGTTGCCAAATGTGCCTTTCCCTTAGTCAGAAAATCAGGAACTTCTGTTCAGCCTACACTCAGTGCTCACACTGTATCAGGCTTTGCATCAGTCCTTCACAGATCCACTGTGTGCCCCAAGCTGGCTTCTGCCAATGGCTTTATGCCTGTCAGTGCACGATTAGCAATTAACTACTTTGGCACTGAATAGCCATTAACGAGCTTTTATTTGTCCTGCTGGATGTGCTGCTGTGTGTGCTCGGAAGGGGTTGCTCCCCACCAGCCACAGCTTTTGTTCCTCGGCATCCTTGCCCTGGATATCCATGACCCTGCATTCAGGGGAGGCAAATCAGATATTTTGCAGTAATTGAGGAAACACTGCAGCGTGCACGATGGCACACAGGCAATCAAAACTATCTCCATCAAATTGCAGGTGACATTTTCATTAGCTCAACAGCTTCTGGGCTTTGATTAGGAAATGACTGCTGGGGAAAAAAAAAGGTCATGTCATCTTGTGGTTCTTTTGCAGATGTGGCACTTTTTAATGTGCTGGTTTTCAGGCTGCCTTAGAAGGCACGTGGCAGCTAACAAAATTTTGTCAGTTAGGACATTATTTGGGTAAGTGGTGAGAGAGTTCTTCTAGTACCCAGGGAAGATTTTTGTGTGGGGTTATCTGTAGACTAAAAGTTCATGAATATGGACTTTTATGGAAATGATATAAAGGATATAAATGATATAAAATGGATATTATATATGGTGTTTTTATGAATAAGAAAAAGCCCTACATTTTATATTTATAACTTCTACCTCTGTTCAAAAGATAGTTTCACTGAACTTTGATTTAATTGCATGTAAGGTATAGCAGATATTGAATATGAAAAAATATAAATAGGTTGAGAGGTACAAATGGATTATTTCTCTGTAGCTTCTCTATCCTTCCGTTACCCCTCCCAGTGAAAAGAAGTATTCATTGTCAAAACCCTCTGCAACTGCTAATTCTTCAGCACACCTCTGTGAAGCAGTGTAGAACCGATCCCACTTCACAGAGAAGGCAACAGACCCTACTTAGATCTTGACACTGAGCAGCAATTCAAGTCAGATTGTGTGTGATTCTTCTCATCACAGGGGATACAGTTACTGTCCCACCCCCCCCCACAGCCAACAATCATGTTAGGATAGGGATTTGAACTCGGGGTTCCTGCAAATGTTGATTCTGTTCTCCAGCTCCTTGGCTATTCTGGAGATTTTGCAGGGAGCAGGAAGTTTAACTTCAGTTTTGTCTTGGAAGGGAAATCTGCTCCATTTCTGAGAGCTGACTTCAGTCTGAGCAGGAGGGCTGTGAGTGCCTGGAGCTCACAGAACAACACGACTGAGCAGTAATAGAGGTATCATTGTCCTTGTAAAACATCCATTCATCATTTTCATGGGGAAAGAGTCATTCTGATTAATTTCCCCTTTTGAAAACAGTTTTAGAGTTGTCATCCTTTTCTGTTTTGACATCTTCAAAATTGAAGAGTTCTAGGATTTTGTTTGAAACAGGTTTTCATTTAGAAAGCTAAAGTAATCCTTACATTAAAGTACAAATGAATATCAATCAATGAAACACAAAATATCGGAACCAAACAATCCATATAAGGCAGCATAGGTTTTCTTTTTTTGTAATTTCAGTGTATGAAACATTTTTAATATTTTGTTTTCTTTCCACTTTGAGATGGCGGAGAGGGGAAAAAAAAC
This sequence comes from Dendrocincla tyrannina, assembly GCA_035047865.1. Lineage (NCBI taxonomy): Eukaryota > Metazoa > Chordata > Aves > Passeriformes > Dendrocolaptidae > Dendrocincla > Dendrocincla tyrannina. Next base: position 14,906,047 of record JAWWMP010000148.1, on the reverse strand, counting down.
TTTTAAAAGTCTTCTAAGTCAAATAGGCCAAAAAACTATTTGAGAAGAGCAAGAGCTCCTCATTTGCTGATTAATTCAGCAGTGGGAGCAGCCCAGGTTTCATCTGCTGGAACTTTGATCTGAATTGTCCATTTGAAGTACTTACAGAGAGGCTTTGGGGATGCTAAGCATAGATTTGCTATCTCGGTGAAGTGTTTGAGGTCAGGTGGGACTGGTCTACACTCTCGTTATCCTCTTCCCTGGCCAGACAATGCAATGGGGGTGGAGGGAGCAGTTCCAAGTCAAGCCTGTGTGGTACAAAAATGTCCAGGGTGTTGCAGCAATGCAGGAGTTGAACAAGCTGTGGGAATGCAGAGCCTGGACTTCACTGTCACTAGATTTCTCAGCTGAAAGACTACAGATGTTTTTCTGCTTATTAATCCTGTGTACTTATAAGCTTACTTATTCTTCTATGCATATGAAGTGTTTTTCCAAAATACTGGATGTGCTTAAAGCAGGTGAATTCCTCAGGCCTTTTATAACACGATGCTAGAGCAATGCTTCATTTACATGCTAAGATAATTGTAACTGGAAATAATTCTTCATGTGGCTGGCTCCAACAATTTAGACCCCATTCAAAAAGAAAAAGGAGATTATTGACTACTGAAGTCGCAGAAATCTCAGAAAAGATGCCTGTGTAAGAAAGTGTAACTTATCACGAAGGCTGCATATTTCTCCCCCCTGAATACAAACACACATTCATGTTCTTCTGTGTCTCATTGCTGTATGACTTTTAAAATCCTAGATAATGTGCTGTTTATTTTCCAACATGACATTAAGAATTTCCATTAGGGCTGGGCAAGCAGGAAAAACATTACATTAATTGTAATGAAGTGAATTGAAAAACACTGTACATTAATTTAACACTAAATTTTAAGAGTCCTGAATGTTCACCTGGCTTACACTAAGAAGATACACGTTTGGAATGACTTATGAAAATAAATAGTGTGGATGTTTTTAAAGGCATTCTTGAAGATTGTGAAATTTCAGCTACTGCTTTTGCTGTAGGTTCATTTTGCAAACTTAGTTGTAATTTTTCTCATACCTGCTGCCTCTTTCACATGGACAGCAATTCTTTTTCTCCCAACTTCCCATTTAAAAACCAAAACAAACAAAAAACCACACTTTGAAAGTGTTTCTTTGTTTTACCTGCACTCTGGCAAAACTTTTGCAGTTTCACTGTACAGCTTCTGTGAAGGGCTCAGCATCTTAAACTCTGATTCAGCTCACAATCCTCTCTGAATCAATGTGATAAATGAGTCTGACCTCTTTGGCTTTAGAGTACAGTACATTTGGGTCTCAATCTCTCTGTGCCATATTTTATCCTGGTATTGTAAAATAACCTGGAGCAAACACACCTAATCCGGAATGTAGCTTGGAGCTAGTCCGGAGGGGAACAGTAAAATCTAGTCCTGTTCTTTCTGAGGGTTGGCTTATTTGTAAGCTATGTAGTCCAATTTTCATTGTCCAGGGGTATAATAACTGTTAATTTGTGGGATTTATCCCAGAAAATGTTCTTTTTTTGGCTTCTCCTCTCTTTGTGCAAGAAGATATCATAATTCCACTGATTTAATACACCAAGTGTTCAGCTCACTCCCCTGAGTGCAGTATAATAATCCACCAAGACAAACAGGAATATTCACCTCTGGGCAAATGACTCCATTTTTCCTATGGTGCCAGTGTCTCTGCAGTGATAGAATCATTTAATAGCTGATGTCTTCAAGTAGGTAAGCTTTTAAAGTCTATGGGTTGCTGGCATGAATCTGGCATTTTTATCTCATTTATCGTTTCATCCTCCATGATTGGTATTATCAACCCCTTGTCCTGTGGAGAGAAGAGAAATCTCTTCTGCTGGAGCTTTGATGGTCTTATTTGTCCAAATTTGCACTTCTGTCAGACTCTTGGCTGCAGCTCTATATTTCATATGTGAGGCTGTTATGATCCATTTAAATGCCTATGGGGATCTCAACAAGCTTTTTGAAAAGATTAATGACTTAGCTGTAGTTTTTATGATAGTGTTTCTAGAGAAATGCCTGCATACCTAATAAGGTTATTTCTACAAGCCAAAATTTGCATTGCTCACCATAAAAGACAAATAGATAAAATTTAACTATAAAACATCTGAGGGACTGCTGGCCATTTTTGTCTTTTGGAGATCAGTTTTGTGTGAGAAAAGGGACATAAGAAAGACATCAGCTTTGGAAAGGCAGTATAGTAAGAAGACAGATGTGAGGAGTTCCATGTGGTACAGGATTCAAAAACACAGATATACCTTTGTTAGACTAGACTGCCATTGCCTACAGTCTTATGTTTTTATTTGGACATGATTCTAAATAGGTGTAATTTAAATTAGTGTTTGAACTTGCATAACATTTATTCAAGATTTATGTGAGTGGTTTTAAAAAGATTAACTGAATCATTAGGTAAATTGCATTTCCTAATGAAACCACCAAGCAGCAGGCTGAAGGAGGGAGGTTGTTTGTGCTTTTGTTAAATCCTTGACCTAGTAGATTGCACCTTTTAAAGTGCACTTGAAACTTCTCTGTTGTAGTTTTTCAATGAGTGTTGGTTAAACATCCATCAAATACCAGGAATCACTCCCACACCACAATTACTTTTGGTTAAAATTTGACTAATACTTGTTCTGATTTTTGAAATGTGAAGTGTTTGTCAAGCATAAATCTTCATTTATTGTGAAGTGACCTAGTATGGGAACACCTTCATTTAAGAGTGGTACTTTGTTAATAAGATCAGTCCTTACTTTCTCTAGATTTTTCTCTTTTGTGTTACATATTATTAGAGCCAATCATTTAAATTAGATGTTCCCTTTTTGAATTTTGGTAAGATGAATAGATAGTTTTTATTAGCACTTCTTTTAATACATTCCACGGGTGTATTCCTGTAGCACTAGCAGACAAACCTGAAATTAGAAAATTTAACATAATAGGGAACTTAGAAGGGAAAATAATAATTTTAGACTGTGGCATCATGTATTGCTGTTACCTTAAGTATATGAAAATGCAAGTAAAATCTCTCCTCCTAAATGTATGTGTGTTAGAAAAAATGCTTGCAGTCACAAGTAAATGAAGAAGCTATCCTGATTATTCAGATAGAAACCAGCAGAACAGATGCCATATATTGATTTTTTTCTAAACAGACAAACATTTATATAAAATATAGTCAGTTTTATGATAATCTCCTTGTTGTTTCATAAGAAAAATGGGGAAATAATAACATTAGCTATTGAGAATATCTTCCAATATTTGCAGAGTAAATCTGTGTGGAGCATAACATGTTGTCTGACTCTAGATGCTATACATCTGTTGTTGGAGTTGCTGTTAAAAACACTAGATGCTACAGAGATGAAAAATACTGTTATAGACTTTCTGATGATGTTGCAAGCCACTTTTCACAAATGCTGATTATGCCTGCGTTAGGGCTTTGTTAGGGGATGAACAAAGAGGAAGACAGGTCTGCCTGTAGCAGTGAGAGTGGAGTCCTGTTTGCTCTACAACCTGCTCCGCTTAAAGGGCAGAGAACAATCTGCACAGCCCTGCAGTTTGCCCAGGGCGCTCTTCTGAAGGCCAGAGTGTCACTTGGTGTGGAGATGGCACCAGAGACTGCTTAGAGCCCTTGCAGTGCATCACATGTGGCCACATTTGCATTGCATATGGGTATTGCAAACCCAGATGCCACCAGGAGACCCAGCAAGGGGCTTTAATCCGTTCCAGGATTCTCCAGCCTGTTTCCAGCCTTGATGTGTCAGCCAGTACTACGTGCTGGGAATTTGCTGACAGTTGTCCCACCATGAATATGGAATTCTGCTGAGTTCTGTGGAGAGCAAAGCTCTTTAGCATCGCTTCTTCTGACACCTGTTAGGGAAAAGACTGCCTTAGTGGCAAAGCAGTAGATGCTGGCATGTAGAGAGCTGATTTTTAAAGGCAGATAGTGTCTCGTTTTGTCTTATAGGGCTCATTTTAAGGTGGTCAGGATTGCCTTTTTTCTTATGTGGCTGTACACACATAATTTCCTAATTAGGATTCTCAATATAGTTTTTAATCTGAATGCTAAACTGAATGAAGTAAAAAAACCCTGTATTATTCATCAAGATCATGCCAAAGTCACAGAAACCTGATTATAGAGCTGCTTATGTAGTCTGATATCAGGCTATGTTTCCAGTTATTTGTGATTTGCAATTTTGTCAAGAGATGTAAATTTACAAAGGCAAAAGGAGGAATTCACTCTCAGAGTCTGGAGATTAAGTTAGGAGTATTTGACGTTGAATCATTTGCATTCTTTACTTTTTTTTGTTTGGGTTTGGTTTTTTTTTGGGGGGGGGGAATGGGGAGGAAGAAAACCAAAGGAAATAAACCTATTTTCCTATTTTCTAAATTTCTAACACTTTAAGGTTAGTTGTGTGTTTCTCCTTCAGGGTTACCATGGTAATGAGTCATGTTAAGGCCTAGCAAGGCAGATAGTGCATTAGGCTAAAATCATTTATCCTTTTCATCCCCAAAATGCATGGCCAGGAGATGAATGGCATCATTTGGGGCACTCACTCCTCTGACAGGCTGCTGTAACCTCAGCCCCAAGAGTTCACATTTAAACATGGGTGCAAGTCTTGCAGGCCTACATTTTACTGCTAAAAGAGGCTGTCTTTCAAAATACATCTAAAATTACAAATGCATTGCTGGAATCAGTAGTAAAACTCAGGAACAGCAACAGGCAACAGTAAAAGCCCCAGCTCTACCCTATCTGCTCCAAAAGAAATGGAGAGGGGAGAATGTGCAGGCAGAGGAAGCTGAATGATTTCTTTCTTTAATGGTTCTACAAGTGTTAGTTACTTCAATGCCTCATTAGCTCTGCCAGGCAGGGCTCTCCCAGCTGCACAGGCTGCTCCTGCTAACTCTGATTCTCATTAAGTTGCCCAGTTGTGGTGTTGGGCTCGGGTGTCTCTGCTCAGCTTTCTCTGACCCACTTAGAGTTCTGAGTGAAGTTACTGATCTGCCAAAGAGAACCACAACCCCACACTCCGGTGAGGAACAGCCTCCAGAACACTTCAAATTGCTTTTTTGGTGTTCCCCCTTTGTGCTTCCAAGCTTCATTTGCCTCTGCATCAGGCAGGTGCTTGTCTGTCCTGGTCTCAAAGACCTTCAGAAGATACCTACAGCAAATTTACAGCTCCAGATAGGCATTACTCTTCCAGTTGTGACTTCCTCTTTGAATACAACTCTTAATTTAACTAAACCTGTACATACATCATCAATCCTGACCATCATTTAGTATCAAATTAGTGTGTATAATGTGGTTCTTCCATTACCCCCCCCCTCCCCCAAGAAAAAACCCCAGTAATTCTTGTTTTAGTTTCACTCTCAAACTGTGAGGTTTGTAGATTCATAATGGCTGGGGTTCTTTATTTAATTGTTGAAAAACTAACTGCTTTTTGGTACATTCCTCTTTAGCAGAAGTGGAAAAATATTATTTTTGGTCTCCTTCCTAGCTTTGTTTATTTGTGGCATATGCAGTTAATGTGTATTTCTAATGCCTCTTATGCAGTAAGTAGATTACCTAATGCAGCTATTTAATTTCCAATATCTCACACTTTCTTAGGATCATCAACATATTTTTACATTAATTATTTAACTTCCATTTCCAATCCTTTCAGTCAGGCACACTTCTGCCTACTCAGGGCACAATTAGTCACTGCATTATTATAGAATTAAACGAGTTTAAGTGAATAAAAAGTAATTTGCACATTTTGAACACAGCTACATTTTGTTCTGAATATTTTTAGCCTGAAGATTGGCTTTTGATTTCACATTAGGACATTTTCATGTTTCAAAATGGGATAGGCTAAGGCTTATGCTGTTGTTTTCTTATTTTAGATCCTGAATTGCTTTTAAATACTATACTTGCACTTCACTATTAATCTTCTTCTCATCCACCAATAGCAAAAAGAAAACAGAGTAAATAAATTCTGAAGTAATGCTAGTGGATGTAATATGTCGATTAATACACGCAAATGCGGTCTGTCTACTGCCTTGGTTCATACTGGAAGCACAGAATGCATTGCTAAAGCTCTATTCTGCAAATGCTGATTCATACTTGCTCTGTGTCACAATGGGTGGCCCTACAGCCACCTCTTACTCAAATAATATTTTTTCCAAAATCATGTTTATGGATCTCTGATTCAATAATTGGTTGCACTCATAGTCTTGGAAAGAATTGGGTATCACAGGTCGAGAGGATGGAAGACTTAAGCTCTGTGTTTGAGACACAGTTAAGGTTTTATTCCATGTTCTTGTGTCCTACTTCTGTAATGTGAATCATAACAGAGGGTAAATTTGTAAAAAGTAGAACATCTGCCTTGTTGTACCTTGAAAATGAAAAATAGGATACAGTTGTACTATTTTCTGAGCATGTTTCAGAGTAGGAGACAGTAAAGGCACATTAAAGAAAATCAACAGCCAAGAAAACTGTCTGAAGCTTTGGGAAGAGCACTGCCTCATCAGGAGAGGGGTCAACTCTCCTTTTCAACTTTTAAGGGATTGTCAAATTAAAAGGGGTTGCTTTTATGACCCTTGTTCATCTTTCTTATCTGCATTTCTTTTTGCTCTTTTGCAAAGCAAGCTTTGATTCTTTTGGAATATCAACCTTGATTGTGCAGCAAGAGGTACCTTTCTCCTCCCTAATTAAGTATTAGGTGTGTATTTGGATCAAAAATATTAATAATGAGCTACATATATTACAGGTTCTTCAATGTGCTACTTAGAAAGAAAGTCATATTTTATTATAAAACTTTCCCTAAATATAAGAATGTTAGAAAGTTTGATAAGTGACGTGAAAGAAAGTTACCTTAAGACACATGAAGTGAAGCTTTTCCTTTTTGCTCACAGATTATTGATTCTTGCTTTGGGTAATGTCATAAAGAAATATTTCTATCATTGGATGAAGTTTAAATATATTTCCAACTTCTTATGTTTAAATTATCAATAGCAATATTGATGCTTTCACAAGTACATACAGATGACTCAAGTTGTTCCTGTGGCCTCATGCAAATGGTAAGCCTTCCTTCATGAAGACGTATTCCTTTTATTAATGCAGTCCCAGAGAGCTGCTGTTTGGCTTTCCATCCACCTTCTTTCACAAGGAGAGTCAGTGAAACTTCTGTCAGTATCTCTGTCATATTGCTTTAAAGTTTCCTAAGAGTCGGCAAACAGCAGATAACGAATGGCAGTGAAGTGCCTCTGGTGAGGCCTCCAGCCCTTTGTGGGTTTCAGATGCCCCATGAGTTCAGTGAGAGGAACATGGAGGTACCAGCGCTCTGAAGGAAGGTTGGCATTAAAGCAGCACCGTTTGTGCCACCAGTGCAGGAAGTCTGGGCACCAGTTTCATTCCCAGAATCTCGTTTAATGGTGTGACTGCTTTTGCAGAGAGGATGGCTCTGACTTCCCTTCTTGTTGCAGAATTTGCTTGCTTCTTTTGAAATTTAAAATTTTTCAGTCTTAACTAGCAAAAACTTGACCTTGGAAAACTTTACTAACAGAGTCTCAATCGTTAAAGCAGAGCTGTTTGTGTGTATAATTATACTTCATATTAGTACAAATATGCAAGACTGACCTTTAAAACATGCTCTCTGGATTATCATAACTTAAGAGAAGTGTTTTTTTCTCTTTTAATTTAGGTGGTAAATCTAGCAAGTAATTTACTGTATGAATGATTTGCTTTTCCTTTTCTGAAAAAACAAAACTCAATAATTGACTTAATATGAAAATATATTATTCTGAGTATAAAGTATGTCTTTTCTCATGAAAAATTTAGCAAGGCAGTTTAATGTGGTAAAAGCACTCCCTGTGTATCAGCAGCACCCACATTATAACCCAGCAGACTGAAACAGCTCTATCCATTGACTCAGTGGGCTGTGAAATACCTTCTCTCCATCAACCTTGACGCACTAGACCTCAGTCCAGTGGATCCTCAGTGGATTGAAACTCCCATGATGAGTTACAAAGTGAATGATACTCTAATAAGACCTTTTATAAGCCCTGACATGACAGATTTAGAGTACCAAAAAATTGAATGAAGTCTCATTTTTCAGGGTTCTTCAGTTTAATGTATATTTGATAGTTAAAGTAGTTATATTTAGGAGTCATTTCAATGCTGTCCAAGCTTCATGTGAAATTTTCAGTAGACATTTGGGGTGCAGACATTCCTATTGCTGCATTGCTAATGCAGATTTTACATGCTGCACCCTTCTGTCAGTCGTTGCTATCTCTCACAGAATGGATTGCATTCACACTATTCACATTTCAGTGTGTACTTGTCTTAATTAAAACTGCCAGGTGGGATGGTTTCAATGGTTGACCTTGAACTGTACAGAAGTAGGGGACAATGTGTGTGCCACCCTTTTCTTCTGAGCCCTGGCACAGACCTCAGCTTCTGTAGAAGACTTTTCTACGTGCCCTAGAAATAAAAAGTCAAATGTGTGATGACTTTTGAAAATATTAGCTTTACATTTATTCTTACTCTTGATTCAATTGTATCTTAGCTTCCCTTCTCCCTTTTTCTTCCCTGGCTGCAGTGCTAGCCTGGCTTAGGGTAGAAATGTGTATGCAAATAATGCAGCAAATTGTGCTTGATGCATAGCATGTTTTCCTGTGGATCCCAGACATTTCTTAACCAAATACAGCACAACATTGCTTCACTCTCTTGCTGGAGAGATTAACCCTTGCCCACTCCCTTTACATTTGCCATCACTCTGTGTCATTCTCAGACCCCTCACTACAGTGGACTTAGACCCTGTAACAGTGCCTTACTTCAAGGAATTGCTGGCAGCAGGGAAGAGCCTGCTGCTCCTGGATAGTCTGTGCAAGAAAGCTGTCAGGCACTCCAGAGAGTCTTCATGTTACTTCTTTTAAAGGTCTCTAGTTGACTTAGATGTTTTCCAGGATCATGAGTTATGAAGGTGTTGCCAAAGGGTTTTATTGATAAACATTTCCCATGGCTCTGGCTATCTTTGTTATTCCTTGTTGTTGCTTTATTCCTATTTGAAAGAGTATGGAGAATTACTGCTAGAAAGCTTTTCAGTTCTTTCTGCCTTCCTGATAGGGTGGATGATATCTACTGTAATATAAAATTCATACAAAGAATTTCATTTGAAAGCCAGAAGGTCCCTGAAGATGTCAAGTCTTTCAAATAACAGATTTTCACATTTCAGCTCCAGAATTGCAGGTTATGGAGTGGTAGGTTAGAAAAGATTGTGCTTTTAATTTGGATGAGTCACTCTCTGCTGCACTGTGGTTTTGCCAGGCATTCAAAAGACATGTAAAGCTGTCAGCATATGTAAGAGCAGAAGTTCACTTGGGTTTGCTTGTTATCACCTTCAGTCACTTGCTTTCCTCTGGGTCTCATCACAATGGGACTGTCTATTAGGATCACACTGACAAAGCCACTTGACCAGTTCTCCCCAAAAGGAGCTGCTGGGGCAGAGAACCCTCTCCGGAGTCTGTTTCTCTGCTACTCTGAATTTTGAAATCAAGCATAGAACCTGTATTACATTTTTCTGTGCACCTGAGACAGTATCAAGGCACCTCAAAGTGCCTTTGTGCTGCTCCTCCACATGCTGGCCCAGCTTGTAGGAGAGCCTGTTGCCAGCCACGGAGGCCAAGGGCCAGGAGTGATGTAGAGCTGTGGAGCTCATCTGAGCCCTGGAAACATGCAATGGGAGAAGTCCATCTCCGCACAGTCTTACCCCTTTCTTTATGTATTTATAAGGAATAATACATATTTTTCAACAATGATATGGCTCCCAAAGGCAAAACCTTTTTAATCCAGATCTGACCATGATGTGGAATACTGCAGGAACTGGCCAAGCTGCATGTTTTTGTGTCAGTGGATACAACAGGAGAATGGCTGTTTGGACATGTCTCTGCTTCTAACATTCTACCCTGGGGGATAATCATTTATAATTAAGTCAATGAAGAAAAGATATCTCACTAGTTCCCTGTCAGTAAACAAGTTAGAGAACTTTTCAAAAACATACCATGATTAGGGTGATTTTGCTGTGAGCCAAGTTTATCTATACATAGTTAAAAAATTATAAAAAACTTCCCAAGACAGACCAGATAAGTATCTCTGAAGAGAGATGAGTCCCGATTACTAATTTCTCCACAGCATGTCCATACCCATGGTAGCTACAGCTTTATAAAATGAAAAGTAGCTGATAAAGAGGCAGCATGCAGTGGAGATTGGAGATTATTTTAGTAATTTAAAATTTATAATGTCTTAAATTTTATCTGCTATAAATTGAATGAATCCAACCATGGTACATTGAAGTATTAATAAGCTTTCAATTAAACTTTGCCACAGTGTTCTTCATTATTCTTTTTGCTACCAGGTAGAAGGAACCCCTTTTATAACAGGGCTTTAAGTGTTGGACCCCAATTGCCATGTTAGAATGTAATGACAATATAATGCACATTCTGCCCAATATCTGTAATTAAGTATTTGTGTGGGGCTTGATGGTGGGTCCTCTAGTGTTATACTGCTTTAAGTCTATCTTTATATAAAGCTTATTTCTTAGCATTCATATTATCCTAACACTAATTTGTATTTAATATAACACTGTGTCTATTTTGATTATATTTTATAATAAGGTGCAGCAGGATTAGTTATCAGATGATTCTTAATTTGCATAATGAGCTAATTGAATCTTCTGAATTTGGAAGCAATCATCCCAGAACCTTGGTTTTTTTTTTTTTAATACATAGTCCCAAGTACCAGGAACCACGGAAAGGGAAATATTTCTGGGAATATAGAGTAGTTCAAACCAGTATCACCTTCTTCCATAGGTTCACATTAGTTGTGAAAGAAATCAAGTGTTTCATAGATGGTATACATGGTAAGAAATTGCAGAATATTCGTTTTCAGTTAATCATCAGAGTTGCCCTTTCCTGAACTCTTGCTTTAAGCAGTGTCCCTAATTTCATGTCTGTTTTCATTACATTTTATATACATATATTTATATACACATAGGGACGTATATATGCAAGTATTACTTAGTACATATGTTTGTGTATATTAATTTATATATTTATGTGCATATCACATATATTGTATGTTTACATTAAATTTCTCAATGTGTATCATTAGCAACACTGGAAATTCTTATGCTGAGTGATTTTCTGTTGTGTAATAGTGACTGTGAATTTCCCACCTCTCTCCCTGAAGTCTGGGTAATACTTTCACTCAGCTCACTTGTTAATTACAGGTACCATCTTCTTCCTGGAGTAATTTACAGGCTGGCAGGCATTCTAATACCAGTATATCCTCACAGCTGCTGAATCTAAATCCCCTGCAAACAGCAGCGGTGACCACGAGTAAACCTGTCTAATGTATGTGCATCGTTGGCTACATGAAATAGTTAACATAAGAAAAATATTCATTTAAAATTTATTATCTTTGCAGATTTCACTTTTAAATGACCGCTCTACCTTAAGGTCAGGTGCTGGAAGAATCTAACTCAATCTCCAATGTTCCCTGTTTATTTGGGTTTGACATTTTTAATTTTCTTTTGGCCTTATTATCTTTTTAGGAGCATAAAATACGTAATATAAAATATATTTATATACACATACATAATAAATTTATTCATATTATAAAATATATTCATGTGTATTTTTATACACAGAAAGTTGAGCTTCTTTGACATCCTTACTATTGAGTGGAGGGCACTTCAGCCTCTTATCACTTTGAATTGTGCTCCATGTGGTCAGTACTGATGTTTCCTGTGCAGTGTTGGGGACAGTGTGACAACATAAACCTCAACATTTTAAGGTCCACATAAACGAACACACCTCACTGCTGATGCACAAAATGCTTGAAAAGTGCTACATCTACAGTGGCTGCTATAAATTTGTATTTTAGCTGGGTGATTGAAGTATACTTCTAAACAGCAAAATATTAACAAAATGAGACAATACCGTTCCTCTATTACATGCAGTCTTTCAGCTACTCGTATTGTGTTGAGGTTCATCTGCCCTAATGGGTACAGGCAGCACCATTCCTGTGAATACTTCTCTTGCTGATCTCAGGGACCCAGATCAATGATTTCTACAGCAGAAAATCTCTGACCATTTAGGGAGGAGTCAGACCTCACTGCTATTCCCTGTGTTGCTGCCTAAAGTGTCCTTGGCAGGCTCTGTGCATGTATTAGGATGGGCAAAGGGCCTTTTCTCTGGACTCAAGTCTGGCAGACTTTTAAGTTTTCACTGAAATATTGTCTTTCTTACACTGTTGAATCTCTAAGTCACTGATGTAACCTGAGGGAACCAAATTTCTGCTAAGCAGTGAAAAATCATGGCTAGGAAACGCTCCCTTCTCAAAAATCAAAGCCCTGATGGTGCAAGGTGAATTCAAAAGATATAGTCTCCTGTTTAGGGCAGTGCATTAGGGTTTGGAAAACTGAGTTTCACTGATCAGCTCTGGGCTCCTTTCAAAGTGACTTTGGGTCAGACTCTTAAATTCATGTGAGTATATTTTTTGCCAATACTGTGAAGTTTATGCATTCAAGATGCAGATTCTTGGATTCACCTAGGGGGTTTATTTTGCCTGGTTGTTTGTTGTTGTTGTTTAGTAAATCAGAATAATAGGAGGCTATTCTGCCAGAAATAATTCTGCTTCTACCATTGGTGAGGTTTTATGACCACAAGTATGTTCAAATAGGATAGATCAACAGAGAAAATCCATCAGTCTGGGGAGGATGCATATGCAAATAGCTGTTAGATGGTGCCTTTACGGGCTGAAAGCACAACAAACTTCTAGCAGCCAAATTTGATAGGTTTTCTCTGCTTTAAATATGTATAAGACCAAAAAAAAGTTGTTTGAATTGAGACTCCTTATCTTCAGTTTTATTTAAAAATAGAGAATGTTTGAAGCAGCAAACCTCTAAAGAGAGTTGTGTGTTGCTAAGTATGTGTTTTACTAGAAAAGGGACTGGATAGGCAGTTTAAAAATGTAGGAATGTCCTTCAGATGTGTCTGGTGTTGCTTTCTGGAAATTGGCTGTAATCAGAAATGGGTTCGCCATTTTTGAGGGTTTTGGGGTTCTGTCTGTCAGATCAACTGTGTTCAGAACATCTCATACAAGTGTGTAAATTAGGCACCTTGACCAGGTTTCTCTGTTGAATGACAGGGAGCAAAACCATCTGTAATTATTTTGAATTGCTCAATTTCTTTACTCTCTCTAATTTAGAAGGCAGGATGCAGTTGATGTGAATGTTTCAAGATTTCCAACTGGGAAGAAGATAGCCTTGACATTTTTTAAGAGGTCTCTGGGACAGTGGATTCCTCCCAAAACAACACAATGCTAGAAGAGGTTTCTAAAGTTTAAATAAACATCTAACCTGAGGAGTTTATTATTGTCACTGAAGTTACAAACTTCCCTGTGTTCACTAGTGTTTTGTAGCTGTTAGTGTTTAGTCATTCAGTGTTCAAATTAAGGATTTTTTGTCACAGCAGAAGCTTGTGGTCTGGGAACACGGTCCAGAGGAAGCAGAGCATGACTAAAACTCTGGCAGACAGATTATTGGCTGGTGCTTTCAGGAGGAAGTCTCTAAACTAGGAACCCTCAATAAATACAGACAGCGTGTACATGACTGAGGCTGGAACAGTGAAAGCTTCTGCACCCCAGCTGGTGGCAGGAGTTAGAGCCTCAGAGTTACAGCTCTGGCTGTTTCCTTACTCAGACTCTGGATTTCTGATCCTGAGACACGGCAGCTGAAATAAATCCTAGAATACACAATCAGCTCATGATTGCATGCCTGCTGGATACCTGAATCACATCTGCAGGAATCAACTGATTGGTGATGGATAGTTGTATGTGCTCTCTGTGGGATCTAAAACACAGTGCCCTCAAATGACCTGCTTGAATCCCCTCCAAATCAGGGAGTAGAGTATTGGCCACATCAGCATTTTCCTGCTGACCTGTAGCGACTTTTGAAGTGATGCTGAAAATAGTTCTGCCTCACTCACAAAAGAAGTGGAGGCCTGGAGAAGTTCTTTCATGTCTGGTGTCTTGACTTACTGAGAAGGCATTTGAGAGAACAGTGAGTGAAGGGCAGAAATTTTTGGCCAAGCCAGTGCTATGGAGCCATCAGGTTTCTGATACACTGTATAAAATCATGTTTTAGCAATTTGGACAGATATTTCATTTATTACTGTAGCGGTAGGGAGTGAAATGCAATGAAGTGAAATGACTGCTAAGTTTCAGGGCCAAACACTAGATAATTTGCTTGTCCTTTTAGCAGTTTTGAAACACTCAAAGAGGTTTTTTACTGTAGCTGACGTGGGGCAGCACATGGTGAAGGTTCTCCTTAGGCTTTGATATACAACCAAGTTATAGCGATCAAAAAGACGGCAGGGAATCTGCTGTCTTAATTAACCACGAGCTTGCTGTCAGTCTGCAGGAGTTATAGCAACTGTGCTTTAGCCTCACCTTTCTCTGTAAAGGTTAAGCCTCTTCTCCTTTCCTTGCCTTCCATGTGTTCGGGGAAGGTGGACCATGGACAATGTTGGCCAGAGTACATCGACTCTGTGCTCACTTACTTTATACGAAGTTCGCTGTTAGTGCCAACACAAACCAGAAAGGAAAATATATTTCAGCTTCATACTCATAAAACATTGCTGTTGACCTCCTAGTCTCACATGTAAGAAATCAATGCTGGGTTCATTTATTTGGAAATGCTTGTGTTTTGCCATTTCCTGTAATCACTATGAAAGTTTTATGTCAAGAGAAGGTGGTGCTGTGCTTGTAATTGAATTCCTGGTGAATTATTTAATTCAAAATATTTTAGAATTAAGCAGTCCATAAACTATAAGCATGTCTTTCAAACTGATCTTTCAAAACAGAACCGATCATGTCTGTAGAATGCAGCACTTTCATGCTGCAACATAAATCTGTCAAGTAATGGCACAACTACTTGGACAAATGCATCTTTCCAGACATGCTGAAGAGCTAATGCACAGGGAATTAAACAACAAATTTAGACAGAAAGCAATCATTAGTAATAGACCCTTTCGATGTTTTGTGATTTTTAGTAAAATTGTGAGTCTGCGTAATTAAGGAGAGAGTTGCAAAGATATGAAATAACCAGAATAAATTAGGTGAAGAAACAAAAATAGAAAAGCAACAGTCTTGGTTTAAATAATATCCTCACTCATAGCTTGGGCAATTTACTGAGGTAAATTATGTGATGAACACATTATACTGACTTATGTACTAGAAATTTTTCTTCTGGGATTTGCTAAATGTTTGTGTATTCCTGTCCTGCAGCAAACAGGAATATTTAAGAATATGGCACAGCACTGACATCTTTCCAGTTACAACTATTTATCATTTATATTGCAGCAACATCTATTGCCTGCCCACTGATACAGATGCAGGGAACGTTTCAAGTCTAGTCTCTAACTAAAATATAGACTGAAGAGAATCTCCAGTTTTATGAAATTTGAAATGCTTTGTGGCAAATGAGATTTTGCAACAACTTATTTTGGTTTATCACCAGCTTTCTTTGGAAAACTAACCATGTTGTTTTCAACTTGCAAGAAAGACATAGTCAGCCCCTGCTGTGACAAATTGGCTCCAAAAGGTTGTTCTTGGGCTGCCTCATCATCTTCAATAATCAGTAGCAGTCTCAGTTTACTCCATGGGGAGAATGTTCAGTTTACTTGAGTTTGAAAGTTTGTTCGATTGTTTTTTGTTGTCACTTGTTTCTGGGCTTGGACTCTGCAGATTTATGTGTGTGTCCCTGAGTCAGTCATTCCTGCTGTCCAGGCTATGTAAAAATAGCAGGAAAGGTTGTTTTGCTACACTAGAAAAAAATTCTCTGTGGCAAAGGAGCCTGTTTTCCTGTGGGTGGTCACAGAGCTGAGCAGACCAGGGGGGAACATGGAGAAGCTTAATATAAAGAAAACAGGAACAGTCCCTGATTGGTTTTGGCATGCTGACTTTTTGTTATTGACAGAATTCTTTGGTGGGTTTTTATTCCAGCATGCTTACATTTTAGTCGTGCTTATGTGAATTTGTGAGTTATTTCAAGCTTCTTTGTGGTTTTCTTGTTGCAAATGCTTGGAAAAATGCTGTGGAGTCTCTGAAATGGTCACACTCTGGGTACTAAACTTGTCTGGCATGAAGTTTCTCAAGTCACATGATAAATTGTGTCCTTGTAAATGTGTCCGCTCTAAGTCTTGCACTGATACCAGAGGAGATGCACTGGAGTGCTCTCATGCATGGTATCTGTTTGGCTGGGAGGCTCCCTGGGATTGTGTGCAACTTCTGTGGCAATCAAGGTTTTTTTACTGCAGAGCTCGGTCTGTCATACTGATAATAGCTTTTATAATTTGTGCTGCAGCAGTGCCCAGAGGGTCATAATCTGGCTGGGGACACTGTGCCAGGCAGTGCTTAGACATGGTGTAGCTACATTTACAATTAAATTAAACTGGCTAAAAAAAGGGAACCTCTCTTGCATGCATGGCAGGAGAGAAAGGAGCTCCAAAGCCAGCTGGGATAGCCTGTCTTTCTTACCCACCAGCCCAATTTTCAGGATTAATGCAGCAGTGATCACAAGAGAGGTGGGACACAGGACATTGTCATTTGAGTGTGACAGATGTTGCAGCACAGATGTGAAATGCTTTAGGATCCCACCCCAAGGGCCTGATTTTAAATGTAAACCTGCCCAACAGGAGGTGGCTCACTGTATTGCAAGTCCATACAGTCCAGTGCTTAAGCAGTCTTTCAGAGAAGAAACCCATCGTGGTAAGGGTCTGTCTGTACCTCCCCTGCCCCAGATGTGCCCACAGCCATCAGCCCCAGTGCAGGAACTGTGACCAGTGTTAGCTTTGATGGACTAAAGGGATAGTCATTGATGTCCAAGCTTCATTTCCTGAAAGTGCTGGGACTGCAAAATGCAGCCTGGGTTTCCAAATCTTAATCAAATGCCCAGTGAACTAGAACAACAGAATAGGAGCTAAAGATGATGCAGGTTTATTTTCTTTTCTGTTCTGTTCTTAGTAACTGTTTAAATGACTGATAGGAATTGGTATTATGTAAGTGCTTGTGATAACTAAATGACAACATACTTCCTTCTGTTGCAGAATAGTTGTCTACAAAAATTCACCCACATTTTCTTGCTAGTGTAATTTAACATTTTCATTAGCTCAGTAAAAGAAAGAATTTAAGGACTTCTATGTTTCAAAGGCATGATGTGTGTCATGGTGGGAATCAGTTAGGAATTACTGTTGTTTAATGAATACTTTACAGATTCTGTAAAGCAATTATATGGTAAATTAAATTATTTGAAATTCAGTTTCTAACTTTGTTTCCTGAATAGACTTAATTTGATCTTTGGGTAGGGAATAAATTTTTTTGAGTTAAGCCCTCTGTAGGCAGGATAGAGAATATGTCGTTTGCTCATAGGTGGCTTGGGGCTTCATGGGAAAGAAAACCAAAGAGTTCCTTGTTTTGATCTGTTCTGTTTGACAGCTTGTGTTTGACATGGGGAAGCCACATAGTTGCTATCAACTGCTTGCTTAATTAGCTTATTTAAAATCTTTTTCAATAAAATTATTCTACAGACTTGTAGGTGAAATAATACTTGTGCTCAGTTTCCCAGCAGGAGTTTCCATTTACCATGGTAACATGTGGAAATCTTCCTGCAGGAAACAAAGCACACAGAAGGATTCAAACAGAAACCAAATATTTGCAGAGGCAGATCAATTAGCTCTTGCTGAAGCAAACTGCCATGGAACTCGGTGAGCACTCAGTTGTTAATGTAGCAGATGTGCTTTGGTCATTTCTGGCCCTTTTCCCCCAATTCTTTTTGGAAGAATCCAAGCTGAGACTTCAAGAATTCAAAAATTTCCAATCCTTTTGTTCATTTATCTAGGAAAATAAGCAAATCATTTCTATCTTGGATTAAGTCCGAGTTTTTTCCTGCTGGCTAGTAGGCCTTCCCAAGGACATCAGCTTTCCCTTGCAGTAACTTCATTACAGCTTCTTAGAGGACCCTGTTCCACCAGAGACCAGGACCCAGCAGGTCACACAGGCCACTGGATCTGTGCACTGGCTCTGCGTGTGTCTTAAATGGTTATAAAAATTAAACGCCTCTGTATTTGCCATCTTTTAGGGTAAAAGAGAACTCTATTCAAGAAACCCAGAGCAGAACCTTGGAAAATTAGACTTGAAAGCCCCTAGCCACTGCATTAGAGCGCAGGCACAGTTTGGGAGGTGAAATTAAAAATATGTTCCAATGTTTTCAGATTTCCTTCTTTTCCTGCATGGGAGTAAGATTCACCTTGGAGTCGTCAGTGCGCAAAGCATCTGAACCTGAAGTCTTGGTTCAGGTCCATCCTTTCAAGGTGCTTAGCAATAAATAAGGTTTTCATGACTTACTGAAACAGGTAGGAGGGCTGAACCAGTAGTTAAACAGTCAGGGGCTGAGTATATCACAAAATGTCCAGAAGCTGCACTTCTGGAGGGGGGACCAGCAGCAAAGTGTGCACTCTGAAGAGCTGACCAGCTATTTACTGCAAAGTCTACACCTTCACTTCCAGAAAAAGGAGTGCTTTAAAAACACACTTCAGTGTGAACAGCCCAGCTTTTTCATGGAAAATTAAACAATTGTGCTTTGAGGGAAGATGGTTTCTTTTTATTTTTTTCACTAAGAGTTTTAAGTAGGCAGCCCAAATGAATATGTTCTCTAATTCAAGTTTTAAAAATGAGACTGTGTTCAAGATGGACCATAAGAGAATGCAACCTGCCAGCTTAATTAAGTTTCTGGAATGCTTCTGGGCAAAATTAATATATGTGGATGAAAGCCAAAATCAGCCTGGCTGAACAGATTTTAGCTAGCACGCCACAACTCTGAGAAACACAGGGACCTTAAAGTAAGCAACCTAGCAATATTAATTGCTGTGGTTAAAGAACTGTCTATCTTTTTTGGGGATGCCAATCTGCATTTATTGTTGTTTATTTCCAAGCCAATATGGTTATCAGAACAATCAGAGTTAAATTAAAAATTAGGAAATTATTTGCAATCCTTTTCTGCTTCAAACTCTTATTAAAGAGCAGTTGATGAAAATAGAAAGCTTGATTTACTCAAATAGCCTGAGTGTAAAACTGAATTAGTTCATAATGCAATAAAGGCCTCTGATATTAATGTCCTTTATGAACATGAACTCCTAACTTGGCCTTTATCTCATCCTAGAAAAGGGTCTCTGAATTAAATGTTCTCTTAGTCTGGTGAGCAGATGCTGTTCCAGAACATTTGGAGCCTTTAGCAGTGCTTTGCATAGGCTGAATTTGCTTGCCATGCAGAGGAGAACACACAGTTTCCTGCTCTTTGGCTCCCTGATTCTTCCTATCCATGCTTTGCCATGGTGATAGCTCTACTGCAGCAACTGAGAGCTAGTCCTGTGAGCGCCAGTGCTTTATTTTGCAACACTAAAATGGAGGTGAGGCAGCAGCAAAGATTTAGCTCAGCAAAATCCGAGAGCTCATTGCAATGTCTTTGCTGAAGCACAACTCTCATTGCCTGCAGAGGGCAGTTCAGCCAAGAGAGAAGGCAAGGCTCAGTCCACGTTTATCTCTGTTGCATATTTCCAACATGATGTTGGTGAGCAACCATGGGCAATTCACAGGCTGAAAATACAGGATTGCACTGCATCACATATATATGTGTATCTACACATGGTGGTAATTACAGAGAAACTGATTAACTAATGTCAGTGCAGAACAGACATTATGATGTTTTAATTACCCCCTCGAAGGGAGGGTAAACAGTGCCAATGTCTCTCCTGTTCTATGAAATCTTTCCTCTTCTGTGAAAAGGGCTTTCACAAAAGCTCTGCTGCTCCGTGTACAGTGGCCTAAAGATGCTCTGAATTAGTGCCTTGCAGGGACTGCTTTCACAAAGTCTCTCCCAGAAAGGTGGAGAGGTCTCTGAGGCATTTCTCCAGGGTATTTTTGATGATGTAGGCTGCTTATCAAAGCAAATTTCACTCAGAAGACATATAGAAACCAGAAATTATATTTTCTTCTGCTTTTCCTTTGAATTGTGATTACCAATAAGAACTTGGTATTTATCAAGTTGAAAAGAGTAATATTCACCCAATTTTCTTCTGTCATCAGTAGGCTGTAAGCTTTAAAAGGTAACCAGTGACTAATGGCCTGTTCCTGACAATTCTGTCCTGTCAACCAGCAGTGCTAAAGGCTTGTCTACTGGACCAGGTAGTTTCAAAAGCAGTAGAAAACTGGAATATGCTTTCTTATCTGTTGTAGCACTTGCTTGGATTTTCTAACACCTTAGTAACAGGCTCTTAAGCACTCACCTTCTGACAAATGAGCACAGTAGAATCACAAAAACTTCCTTTCCTTACAACGTTGTGCAGAAAGTATGGGTCCAATTGACCACTATGACAATTCAGCAGACTTAGGGATGCCAAATTATTCTCTAACTGACATGGAGAAATTTTGCTCAGATTTATAGCTGAACACTAAAAAGACTTCAAAGAGGTTTTGAAGCAACAAAGATATATTTTCCTTTCAAAGCCCTGTATCACCTTCTGGAGTACAAAGGTAATACTTGCACATCATGTCAGATCCCTCTTTTTCTAGGCATTAGTGTGTCGATTTTTATGAATAATAGAGGAAGGATATCTGTCTGTAAAGAAGTCTGTAACAAAACTCCTAGTGATTTCAAAAAGAAAGTCCACTCCCTATGCTCAGATCAACCAAGCTGTGGCAATATATTGCCTACAGAACTTACTAATACATATACAAATATATGCACACAAATACAAACCCCATGACATTATATAATAATGTTCCAAATGAGAGTCTGGTATTTTTATCTCATAATTACTAATCACATTTCATTAAGATTAATGGCACCTTATTTCCCTTGTGTTCATGTCACAGTTGGTTTTGAATCATGTCTGTTATGTAGCTTGACAATTTTTCACACAATTATCTTGCAGGAATTAGTATAACTACGCAATATTAGCAAAACAGGCGTCGATCTATGCAGAATTAAATGTAAAAATATGGTCTAAATCTGGTTATTTGGATACTTTGCTTATGATTTGAGATTATTTTAAAACTAGAAAGAATTTTGAACTTGGACTTTACTCAACATGCTATACTTTTATGGTTCTTTTTGATAATGTGGAGTTTCGTAAAAGCATACATAAAAATATGTAACCTCAAGACATAAGAGCAAACTAATTTAGACAAAATGGAACAATTTATCCCTGAGGGAACTGCTGGTAGCAGGAAGCTAATCACTGATTTGGCCCATCATACTTTGTATTGTTAACTCAGAAGTGATTTCTAGTTGGAGCTGGTTTGGTCCAGGTTGGCAGTGTGGAATTGCATTTGGGAGAACTGCTGTCTGCAGATTTTGAGGGTCATGGTCTGTAATTCAGCTCCAGTAATGTTCAGGATTACAGCCTTTGCACGGGAGATTTTACTAACTGGTTGAGACAGCTCCACTGTTCTTAATCCTTGTGAGTATAAATGGCTATAAATATTGGGGAATACATTCGGCAGGGAGAAATAAGCTTTAGGCACAACAGTCACAGTTATAAAATATTAGCTGTCTTCATAAGCAAAATGTTCCTCATTTTTTACATACATTGTTTGTGTGCTTCAGCTTCCTTTGAAGTCAGTTTCGCCTTTGATTTAAATGAGAACTTTATGGGACACAGGCAATTTTCATCATCACTTTTTCACATTTCCACTATTTTATGCTAAGAAAGCCTCTAACACTCCTATCAGTGGCTTTGAGCAAGCCATGAAACTTTGCTGCATCTATCCATCTCCTGGAAACGATGTCCCTGCTCAGAAACTTAGATTTAGTTGTGTGCAGGTCTTTAATGGTCCATGTCTGAAAGTTCTGAATTGTGGACAGAGTTTAGATTCACTGCCATATTATCAGCCCCAGTGGACTGAAATGCTGAAATTCAGAAAAGCCAGATATCATTCTGAATGCGGTTCTGAGGTGATGACAGAGCTCATATTGTTTCTCTGGAAAGCATTGATGTTTCTGCTCATTAAGAAATATTTAATCTTTTCTGATTGTTTGTAGAGTTCTTTGAAGGTGAAATGTGCTATACAAATGATACTTTATCATTATTTATAATAATACTACAATATGCCTCAAGAAATAATCATGGGACTTAATCAGAAAGTAATTTTCCCTAGTTTTTCTATTTTGCTTAACATCCCATAAAAGTTAATAGAAAATTAGTCCTTCTCTGAGTCCAACATAATGGTTGAAAAGGTCTGTAAGGAAGGTCATATTTCTCCCTTTAGAGAATCTTATATGAAACTTCCTGTGGAATCTTAAAAGATTAATTTCTATTAAAGCCTGCAGGAGTTAGGATTTGTGTGTGTGTGTCTGGTTTATTTATTTTATTTTTCAGTACATAAAATAGAGTTCATTAATCCAGGAATCTGTTTTTCATGTGCTTTGTAAAATTGGCAAACCAAAAATTAAAGTCTTCTTGTACTCCTCAGAAGAAAGAGCAGCATTTGCAATTGGATTTCTAAGGAGAAAAAAGAAATTTCATTTTACCTGTGATTTCTAGCACATCAAGAGCTGTTACAATGTGTTTAAAATGCATTTACATGGTGTTAGTTATCATAAATTTGCTGTAGAACCTTTGATGCCACTGTTGCTAAGTGGCATTTTACTAGTCAGCATTAGTCTCACCCATTTTCACAAAGCATAAAAGCAAATATATCAATTTTATTTTCTTTTCAGGCTGTGATCTCTGTTTTCCTCCCTCTTTCCTTTTTATCTGTCTCTATTTTTCAATTCCTCAGCTATTTTTTTTCCAGTTCTTGTTAATATGAAAATATTTTATTAACAAACTGTAATATTACAGAAACATTTTATTACGTGTGGAAAAAATACTCAAGGAAGCAAATTATCATGTGGAAGTTACTAAAATGAGAGGAAAAAAAAATTGTTTTAGCAAAGTCTCATCTTCAGAACTGACTTACTGTTGATTTGCTCTGACAGCCCTTGCTTCTTTAACCAAAACAATCCCAAATTACATTTGAAATTCAAGGAGTTGGCAGAGTAGCATTAGGAGGAACTACTTTACATTTCTTTTGAAGTTAAGAGGGACTGTTAAGCAGTACTTCATTAATTTCAGTTCTTTGTGAAAAGTCATCAGCCTCGAGACTGCTGGCACAGCAAAGGGTTTGAGGAGTACAAATATTCAGAATACTCTGTGGAGACTTTATATTCTTATTCTCTGTCTGGTCTTGTGGATCTTTGGGGGTTTGTTGACACTTCTTTTGCCCAGCTTCAAATATCTGAACTTTACCCCCATGAACTGCCTCCCCAGAGCTGTGGTGCAACAATCATCTCCCAAAGGCCTGAGATGCAAGAAAAGGGAAAACAAAAATTGTCAAAGCAGCTTTCATTTAGATAAGAGAAAGCTTTCAGAAAGAAGGAACGCATTGTGGAATTTACAGATTAACTAATCCCAGGATTTGCCGGCCAGTACAAAGAACTGTCTCAAAAAGGGAAGAATGAGCCAGTGAGGCTGCATTTCAGAAGGCACTTTGGTAGTGGTGGAGTCTGAAGGGATGTGGTGGAAGCAGGAATCTGACCGGACTGGGGAAAACTGTGGGGTGTGCTCAGTTTCTCATACAAGGCCAGCTCTCCTTATGGACACATTCTTACACTTGCAAGCAAAACCAATGCCTACATCCTCCCCTGGGTCCTGAATGGTGTTTGGGACACAAAGGTTGAATGCAGAGCGGGGTTGGACTGGTTGGTTGGTTGGAATAGGCTCTTGGCCTTCAGCAAAGGCTCAGAGATCAGAAATAGCCCAGAGGCGGTGCCAGGAAGATCTGGAAGCAGCCTGGGGCTGCAGAGCTGGGCACAGGGGAGCAGCTTGTGGGAAGCACCACCACACCCTGCTTTGGCTCCTCTCTCTCTGAGGAGCAGCAGGGAAGAAAGAGGCAACATCCCTCTGACTGCTGAGTAAAGCCAGAATATGAAATAGCTTTATTAAGAAAAATAATACTAAGCCTAAATGCAAGATGATTGGGATGGATTTGGGATTCTTTATACCCCTGCTCTCTAAAATGGGGTCAGTTTTTCAGTTGGGACATGGTGACCAGGGAGATTGAGCTGCAAAGGGAAGGGTGGACCTGTCATCTCACAGTCAAGGAGCTTACAGTGGCATTTGCAGTGTCAAGGATTTGACTTTCAGCAATAATGCCTTTTCCTATAGATGTCCATTTTGCCAAGTAATCCAGCAGTGCTGTGGGATCTTCCAATAGAAATGTATTTTCCTAATTTTTTAAAAAAATTCCTTACCTGGCCACTGGTAACTGTTAATGTTCCCTCATCTTTCCCCACTTCAAGTTAGTGGGCAGCTAAAATTCCTTCAGAGATTTTAAATTCAAAGAAATAACTTTTTTTGAGAAACAGCTCTTTGGCCTGTGTTTTATTTATTCTTTTACTTTGACTGAAAGTTACTATTTTGCTCATAGCTTATTCCTTCAATTCCTTCAGTCTTATTTAATCTCTCGTGTGTAATTTCTAAAAGTGTCTCACATGTAAATAATAAAACGCATGCAAGACAAAACTTGACTTGTACCATTGTTGAAAGGGCTCGTCAGTCAAGAATTCTTGTGTCTTTTTCTGAAAAAGCTGCACTACAACAACAATTTTGTAATTTTCAACAGGGAGAGATTTTTCTTTACAGAAGCAGCTGGGAAACCAGATGGAACGTCTGTGGGGTTTTTTTCTCCCCCCTCTTCTTGCTTTAACTAAG
This sequence comes from Dendrocincla tyrannina, assembly GCA_035047865.1. Classification (NCBI taxonomy): domain Eukaryota; kingdom Metazoa; phylum Chordata; class Aves; order Passeriformes; family Dendrocolaptidae; genus Dendrocincla; species Dendrocincla tyrannina. Next base: position 14,881,154 of record JAWWMP010000148.1, on the reverse strand, counting down.
TTCTCTGCCATTAGAGCTGGCTCCTTTTCTCAGGAAATAGATGTGGCTGTTACACTCTCAGCACGAGGTTTGAACATTTCCTTCTCTTTTAGCAATTCCTGTTGTGTTGCGGAGTTGCCAGGTCAATGCTGAGTTTGTTCACCTTTTGGAACAAGTGCATGCAGCATTCTTCCATGTGATAGGCAGGTGTGTGTAGGAAACAAACAGGGGTCAAATTGTGACTAAAGACTACTCTCTCCAAATTTACCTTTCTTTTATTTGCTTTTCCAAATGATCTCCTAGTAAGGCACCATGTCCCAGACTTTTACCTGAAATAATCTGATTTCTCTCTCCTAACCATTGTGAGCTTGAAGATGGAATCACACTAGTTCCATTTGGTTCCTTCAGCTCACTAACAAGACAGAGGGAATTTCAATTCAAGATATGCTCCCTTTCAAATAGTTTCCAGAGGACATTTTCGAGTTTCAGAACTAGCACACCGTCCTGAATCCGAGCCACAATTTAAAGTTTATTTTTCTTTTTTATGGTACCAGTTTAGTCCTAAGCCTTTCATCTCCCCCTGCTTTGATATGTCAGTGACAAGTTGGAAAACAAAAGTGTGTGTATACATTTACCCTTCCTGACAAAGCTAAATAGTACCAAAGTCTGCAATACTGAGTATTTGTGTCTTATTTATAGCTTCAGGTATTTTGGGTCTGATATTTCTAACCTGGATTTGCTGAAGGAGTGTTTTCACTTTTAATAAGCTACTCATGTAAATGTGCTGTTTCCTGATATGTCTAAGTACTTCCACTGTCCTCCAGCCAACTGTATAGTCAAATAGAGCAAATCTTCCTTCAGAATTTTAAAATTTGCTAGAAGTCTAGAAAATGAGATAAATTACTGCTTAAATAATTTTAACTCTATTCTTCTATTGATACAATTGTACAAGAGATTGTTTATTTTAGAGGACAAGTGACATTTCTGGAATTCTTTCAATTAAGATGCTTTCTCTGTGGAGCTCTTTATTGTACAACTTGTGAGTACATGATTTTGTTGATTTTAGTTCAGCTCATATAATTTGCTCTTCATAGTGAAGGGATAGTTCCTATAATTTCCAAGAAATAATATGAAAGAACATCCTCACCTCACATCTTGTAGTGCTATTCAGCAGGGATTCTTTCAAAAGATAATCACTCTTCTTTGCCTGAGGTATCAATCTTAAAAGTAAATTAATAAACTAATATTTATCTCAATAATTATCATGGTTTTAATTATTATAACTATACCAGTTCTCATGCACCTTTGCAAGCAATACTATCACCTTCTCTGGCCTTTTAATTGCTACCATGTTAAGTCATTTTTCAACCCTTATAAATAATTCCAAGATCTCTTCTTTTACTCTTCTTTTACTAATCTGTTCTTTTCTGACATTACTGTGGCACTGATGCAGAAGAGCTGCCTGTGCAGATGTGAATTCAGCTGTGATCATCAGCAGGTGGAGCAGGTGTGGTCAGGTTGTTGGATGATTTTTGTCTCTATGAAAAGAGATTTGGAAAATGCCTCCCCTCCTTTTTGTTGAACAGTTTATATTTCCATCCAAAAAATGCCATTTCTGAGTGATTAACGCAGTGAACAGACACGTGCCAGCACGGCCGTGCCAGGTACTTTGTAAGAGGAGTGAGCACTTGTGATAAGCACCACGTACTGTTTGTGGAGACCCTACATTTCTGTGGGACACTGTCGCAGGTGAGACAGAACAGGATCACGTGGAAAGTCTCCAGTGTGCTGCATTTCCACACAGAAACTGATGTGAGGGACAGCATGCTCAGAGCAGAGTGTGGGGCTGTCCTGCAGCTCGTGGTAACCCCTATGGGTGGTTCCTTTTTAGACATTACCTTCAAGGGAGCATTGCTCTTGGTCTTTGACTCCTCAGCAGAAAACAATGCAAGAACTCATTTAAACACCATCAAGGACACCACCCTATTCGGAGTCAGAGGATGATGCTTTTTCTTTAATCTTATAAACCTAAATCAAAAACTGCTCATCCAGTGCTGGTCAATCTTGTAACCTTGCCCACTGCAGTGTGTACCCTCTCTCCTTTCACCAAGGCCACCAGTGTTTCAGCTGCCTGGAAATAAGCCTGGCTGTGTTGGGTTCTTGGTTGTGGTGTTTTTTTTTTTTTTTTTTTTTTTTTTTTTTTTTTTTTTTTTTCTTTTTTTTT
>JAWWMP010000148.1:14825550-14878505 GCA_035047865.1 Dendrocincla tyrannina | reverse complement strand
GTTGGGTTTTTGGTTGTGGTGTTTGTTTTTTTTTTTTTGGTTTTTTTTTTTTTTTCATTTTGCTGTGGAAGGTGCACCTGGCAGGATATTTATTTACCTTGACTGATTTAAGAGGGTGCAGTATAGGACTTAGGGCTTTCAGTTTCTCTGTTTCAAAGGCAGGGAGCGAAACAGCAGAGGTGCTGTTCTGCTAGTCAAGGCAACTTACCAAATCCCATCTGAAGATAAAAGGATCGCTGACATGTTTGAACAGAACAATATGTCTTGGCATTGCTCCTTGACCCTTGTTTAAGAGCCAGATGGTAAATGTTCCCTTGCCAGGGTTCTATGTAGGAAATAGGCAAGTTATTTTGTTAAGGAAATGGCAGGCACGTCAGAATCAATAGCCTTGGAAAGCTCACAGTATGTGCCTCCTCCTGACAGATCGAGGGAAGCCGAGGATAGTGGTGAGCTGGAACAAGGCAGTCACAGCGAGAGGTGATTTTGTTCTGCAAGCAGGGCATTTCTTAACAACATATTATACACTTCTGCCTTCCGGTCAGTGCTCAGAAGGAAACGCTAGGATTACAGTGCTGTGGATTGCTCACCTTCCAATGGCTACTGGGTGTCTACAAAGCTCCTGTGGCAAACACAGCCTGGCCCTGGGGTGCAGTAGAGCCTGTCACAATGTGCTGCTGCTGCCTCTGCAGAACTGCTGGTTGTTTCAATTGCTTATGCATGGCCAAAGCTATGGAGAAAGAGCAATTCAGCCGTGCCTGTCTGGACTTAATTTTGACATGTAGGCAGTGACTCTGCTGCATGTTAGGAAGAAAGTGCCATGGGTAGCTCAGCTCATAGGAAGTTCCCTCTTTTGTTGTACAAAAGGAAACACAGGAGAGGAGGAATAAAGCAAAGAGCGAGGCAGACTTGACATTTATTATGGCCAGAGGACACCATTGCTTTGGAGTTTTCTATGTGTTCCCCACTAATATAAATGCATGGTAGATTTATATTGGATTCATTTTGAAATTCAACCAACTTCTTTAAAACAAATTGCAGTCTCTCATAAAGCAAAAGAATAATGGATGGAAATGGTTTACATGCTTGAAGAGAAATTGGAGAGTACTTAAATGTGATAAAACATTGTGAAATGATTTACAGGATTGTTTTGGGGTGGAAACATTTTAAATCACTTGAATTCTTATAGGATAATTAAACAGCTTACAGGACATGGTCTTTTCAAAGTAACTGGTGTGACTGCAATCCTCTATTACCGGATTTAAAAATATATTTAAATTCAATTCTTGGCCATGAAGAACATTTTTAACAGCCTGTTTAAATATGGAAGTAAATGAGGAGATGTAGTAGGTGCCAGGCTCTCAGCCATGCTAGCCAGGGTTAGTCTTGCAAACAGTGTGGAATTAATTTTAAAAGATTTACCAACTCATGAAACTGGACAGAGGCATTTAATTAAAGTCAGAGGAGATGAGAGGTAGGCAGATTAATCTTGGAGGCTGGATTAGTTGATGAATGTAGCCCTTTTGTCTGTTCTTAGTTGATATTAATTTCTGGTGCTACACTCATTTTTTATAAAGTTGCACCATGTATTTTGAAGAAATCCCACTGCTTGGGCTGGTTAAACGTCTTTTCATTTCACCTACTTTTGTTTTTTGATATATTCTGTTAATGATTTATGATCATCATCCAAGTCATAAGATAACTTTAGCAATCTCACAAGATAGCCTTACTAATTGTTTACCTTAGATGACTCTGTTTTTAAAAGAAAGCCTTTTTAAAAATCATTCACCAAATGGAGAATATCAAGTATCAAATATAAAAGAGTATCATTCTAAAAGAACCCCACAAAAAACAACCAATCAACAACCAACCAAAAAAATCCCAAAAAACCAAACCCAAACCACAGCCATGTAAAAGATCAAATAAGAAACCAATCAATCACACAACTACTTAAAAGAAAATTCAATCACCTCAATGTTAGGGGCACAATAAATAAAAAGCTAAAAGCATGCTCTATCTAAGCAGTTGTTTGGAATCTAAACAAATCCTCAGAAATCCAGAAACAAGTCTCCTTGAAAACCAGTCCTGGATGTGTTAAATGTCTTAATATTTCTCGTGTAGGCAATTGTCACTGTATGCCCTTGACAATGTTTTCACACTAAGCTCCAAATCTGTCTTTATTTCCTTCAGAAGTGGTTGTATCTATCCTTTCCAGAACTCATCAATGTTAGGACAAGTAACTGTTTTAATGAGTGGCCAGCAATAGAAATATTATCTGTATCAAACTTCATTTATAGTAGCATGAATGTGCTTCAGACCTGTTCGTAAGGTAGGAAGGACACTTATTCTAAAGATCTCTAGTGAATGTATGTATTGAAAAGAGCTTTTTTTGTAAGACCAAAAAGCTTTTCATTGACAGCTCAAAACCTTCATTTAATGAAAGTACCCCTCACACACCCTTTCCTTAATTTTTGCCCCTCTAGATATTTTGTTCTCTTTGGAAAAGAAGGCTATTTTCATTTTTTTTTCCAAAACAATGTTTCATTAAAAGTTTCAGTTCTGTAATTTTTCCACTTTTCTTACTTTTTCAAAACAAACACATAAACCAGATGTTTTCACATCAATATGTATAAATCCCTGGAATTTTAAAGGTCTGGTGTTATTATCAGGATTAGTGGTTTTGCCTCACTAGGGTTTTGGAAGGCTGTGTTTGAGTATGCCTTTTTAATTAGTCCCTGTTTGACATCCTGAATAGTGAGATGTATTCTCATCAAAAATTGGCCTCCTTCATTTATTAAAACAGTTAATCTGGCCCACAGTGTCGATTTTAGCAAAGATTTTCAAGGAGAAGTTACCTTTAGCACGATTGTATAAATGGTAAGTACAAAGGTGATATTCTGTTGCATATTTTAAAAAAAATATGTAGCTGCAGTAGGTTCTTTTATTTTGCAGACTTTTCATCTGTGCTGAACATATATCAGCTCTGGAACAGTATATGGACAACGGCAAAAATATTATTAAACAAAAGAATTCTATCAGAATACTTTAAAATAATGCAGTAATTCCCTCAGTCTTTTGTAGTTACCCCTACTCCTTTATTTTTACTTGTTTTATGTCATCGTGTGCCCCTGGAGGACGCCATACAACAGCTATGTTGGCAGGGCTGGGAATTAATAACTGCCTTAAGTCCAGAAGTTGTCAGGAAAACAGCAAGAGATAAAGAACTGGGGACAATTCTGATCATAAGTTATCTGCTGCCTAAAGAACCAGAAATACTGTGTGTTAGAACCATGATTATATCACAGACAGATCTTTTAGACTAACTAGCACTTCATATTAATTATTATTTATTCTGTCCTTGTTGAGGTCCTTTACCAAATCTTTCTGATTATGCTCTGGGTTTTTTATATACAATAATAATGTTGTACTTTTTATTAGTATTTTCATTGCTTGCTAAGGACTTAAGATCTAAGAATTTTTTTAAATGGGATGTTTCCAGATGGTGCTCTAAATTAGCGTATTTTAGTGTTCTATGTTGTCACAGTTAAGCAGAAGGCAAATATGGGTTTCTGAGACTGGTATGTTAATTTTTCAGTGTTGCTGTTTCTATTTCAAACATAGTTAGATGTGCTTTAGCTTATGTTAACATGTGTGTGTATATGAACACTAATTATAATAATTTCTCAAGGTCAAGTAGTGCTCATGTCCATCTGGTATTTCCCATCCTTCTACCATCTCTGGCTTTACCAGAGCAGGGAAGCTAAAAGGAAGGAGGTCAGGCTTCTGTTAAAACTAGCCAACCTTCTTGGCATATAATTGCATACATTGGAGTATATTAGAATTTGACCTTCTCTAATTTTTCTAAATTTATGGTTGGTGGCACAGCATAATCAAAAACTTCAGTATTTGTCAGACCCCATTTCCAAACTCCTCAGTGACTGGCAGCACTGCAATGTAGTAAGTAGGAATAGGATATTCTGCTCTTCCTGCCATTTGTTTCTTTTTATTTTCTGCCTTTGCTTCATTTGCTTTATGCATGCTAATGCTCAACCAGGGTTTTAAAGCATAAACGTGATTTTAGTAGAATATTGATAAAGCATTAGGATAAGTAATGAATTCCATAAGATACCTCCCACTCTGGCATTGCAGTGGAGTCGGAACGAACAGATTTTTCAGCTGGGACAGAGGTTGGAGCCTCAGAGATTCTCTGCTTCAGTAGCTGCCAAAGCTGCTGCCGTTTTCCCCAGCGATGTGTTTGCAGTGGGCATGTGAAGCCCTACTTAGCCAGATAGCCCAGAGCCCGTGCCTTCCATTTCATGCTCCAGTGGCCCCGTCCTGTGCGCTCGGAGAGCGCAGCCAGCGCCGCTTGTTACGACGCGCACGCTGATTTAGTATAAGAGTATCTGCTAAGGAAGATTTCGTTTGAACTCTCTGGGCTCTTCAGTGAGAACATTGCAAGTGCCAGTTGATTGCAAGTGATAAGAGATATGCTAGGCCTGCGTTTATTTTATGTGTTTTTGCTCATGCTAAAAGGAGGTTAGCCAGTAGGACTGTGGTATTTGGGTCTAACATCCTTCTGCAAGTGGGCAATCGTTGTAGGTGTGACCCTTTTCTTTGTTCCTTATTTCCCTTCAAATTTCAGAGCAGTCTGACCTGCTACTTTTGGGCAACTCCATGAGCTGGGGGAAGACTGTGCCTTCCTGTAGTGTGTTTAATGGGCAAGTATATATGACAGGCATGACTCCAAGGTAACAGGCCAAAGGGTTTTGTTAGTGCAAATTATGTGGCTGGGAAAAATTAACTTTTGCCCCCACCCAGGTACCTACTCTTTATTACATAGGTTGGATAGAAGTAACAACCTTCAAAGCAGAGGAGACGTTAAGGACACTGCTCTGAAGGCTTGATTGGATTTGTGTTTCTGGACTCAGACAATTATTCAGGAAAATAGTTTGCAATTTTAAACTTGTAAATTTTTCAGTTTTGTGCTGTATCTGCCTTGGACGTGAAGCCAGTTCTCTTGTCTGCCTTTAAGTCTCTTTGCTCCTATTTCTGGCACCAGAAATTATGCTTAATTGCCAGTGATGAAGTATGGCTGGCATCATTTTACTTTTCATAAATGGATGATTCTGGTTCATTTTATTCTGAGAATTGCCCTTGCTCAGCCCTTGTGTTTAAGCTTGAAAAATGAGATGATTAAAAGTGATATTAAACATCTTTTAAAATCCTTACGACTGAGATGTGAGAGACTCTGATGTGGAGACTGTGGTGTAAATGAATATACGTGTAGAGACCTCACAATAACCTTGTAAATATGTACTCGGAGAAAAGGTGCTACTTTACTACTGAGGAACTATACTAGCAGAAATCTGTATTCAAGAGAGGAAGTAGCAATTTTATTAGTAAAAATACTGCAAATATCTTAAGACTTATGCTCAAGAACTACTGTCACTGCCCAGAATTATGTATTAAACTTGAATATAAACACAGAAAGAAAAAAATTCTTCTGCCTTATATCTTTGTATTTTCTGGGTTTGAAGCAGTCGATGAGTTTCAGCTTGAATAGATCTGTTTGAGAGCAGGAAGAAAAAGACAGCAGTATTCCTAGAGAATGCAGGGAATAAAAATTATACTCTTTTAACTGGTGTATTTAGCTGCAACATTTATTTTGCTTGTACTGTAAAACTGTGCAATAACTGCTGTCTCTTGTCTTGGGACTTATTCTGAATTCTGTATTTTCAGTGGGCCTTAGAGGCTATAAAACACTAACTTTTCAGTGAATTTAAGCCTCTGCACCCAGCAGAAAACCAATTAGCAATCAAGGCTTGGCATCGAGCTATAATGAATACTACAATTAATACTAGAAAGCATTTTCCTGTATATTAGTCCATTCCTATAGTCCAGGATATCTTGGGAAACAAGGACAGGAACTTCCCAGGGTGCAAGATGGATAGCGGAATATTTTCAAGTTATAGCTTACTAAGTACTAATTAGTGGGGTAAGAGCACACTATTCACTATCCCACTTCAGGACCTCATTTGCTATGGCCATATATAAAAAGAGAGATGTGGGCTATGCATTATTCATTACAGATGTTTATTTGCCCTGGGTATTGCCAATATGCCATTTGAATGTTATATGTATACTAATCACCTTTTAGTGTGTGTGCTTTCTCTCTGCATCTATCTGACTATCTATCTTTAAAATGTGATTTTGCAAACATTTAGCCTCTTTGGTGTATTTAGGAGCACAGATGAAATGTATGGTTGCAATTTCACATGATGTGATAACTGTAATGAGGTAATTCCTTAAATATCTTAGTTCTACATGCAAAATTGAGGCTCGCACCTAACACAGCAGCCTTTTATTGCATAAAGCTGTTAAAAATGACACCATCTAAACCTATACTCAGAAGAATAATACTGGTCATAATAAAGGCAGTAGTTCTAATTCTAGGCAGGTATTTCATAAGATTGTTTAAATATTCATTATGCATATGCCTAAAATGTCAGTACATAGTCTTAAAAGTTCACTACTTGGGCTTTCAAGGTCTTAATTAAAACAACCATATGCAGTAGCTGATATCTTCTCTTGCTATATTTAAAGTATTCTTACATTATATCTGCAGTAAATTGTACTAGGCTTTAAGAAAGGCAAATGACTTTTGTTGTTACCTGACAGCATTTTGTAAAACCTGCATTACTGCTGGATGGAGGAATATGTAGCAGTGCCAACTTGCCTTCTTCCTTGGGCATGTTATGCATTTCCCTCAGTAATTTGTTTCTTATTGTTATTAGCTTTTAAAGCTACCTTAGCTTGGAAAAGAAGCACTACACTTAACATTTACTTGAAAAAAATACAAAAGAAGGAAAAAGGAAAAATATTTTCTTATTGTTAACTGTGTATCCTCTCTACATTGATGCAGAACAAGATAGAGATGGCAAAAACAGAATGTACACTTATGAAGCTTCTTATCCCTGCTAGGCAGAGACTGGGGCTTTGTAGCATCACGAAGGACCGTCACTGTCCTGGCAGCAATTTGAAGATTTTCCTCTGGGATGGTTACATTTAAAAATAAACTCAAAGCATTGTAAACTTCAAAAAGAGCCTCAGAGACTTAGTCCATGACAGAGTAAGTCCCATTTGGCAGTCACAAACGTGTGTGGGATTTGAGGACCTGCCATGCCATCTTAAGGGAGTAGCAAAGTTTCCAGGGAATGGTGCAGAAAAGGAAGGTGAAGTAACAGGTGAAGGACAGCAGTGCCGTGTTAAAAATCTATTTCAGGAAAACAAGCAAACAAAATTGCCTGAAGATCTTCTTTGCAACTGTTTGAAAGTATTTGTCTTTTAATTACATCAGACTTCATAATTTTTAGCAGTATCTCAGCTAGTCTGTCATCCAGGCAGCTCCCAAGCTCTTTGGAGCACAAACCACACTGGCAGTGCAGCACTGTGCAGTCGTGCCTTGCTTGGCTCTGAGTGCTCTGTGCAGGTCCTGGGCTAATTCAACCTTTGAGGAATGGGCTGTTCTCTTGCACTCCGCTACAATAAACGGTGACAACTTGTTCCAGTGTACTTGCACCCTGGATGCTTCTCTGCTCATAGCCAAACCTGTTAAGTCTGTGTGGGGATGAATTAGTATTATCTCTAGTAAACCAAAGCCTTTTCCTATGTAATAAATGTGTGTTTTCCACATGGACTTAGATCTCCAGATACTTTCAAAGGGTAGTCAGATATGCTTGGGGCACTTTTTCTTTTTTTTTTTTTTTTTTAAAAATAATTAGGAGGAGAGCTGTATTAGGATTTTGAGCTGTCTGAAAGTTAATACCTGTCATCTCAAACCACTACTGCTCCTTGCTGAACCCACCCAACAGAGCATCTCTGCTGGATTTGCACCCCTCCACCTTACACAGATTTGGCCCTGGTAGAGAAAGAGAGAGGAGGAATACAATTTACTGTAGAATGTCTACAAGCTGTTACACTGTGGAAGAGATCTCTAGCTGTGGCCATCTAGGTGATTTTCTGTGCTGTGCATGATTTCAATTCCAAACCTTGCCCACCGCATTCCCTCGTTGCTCTGCTCATCACTTAAGGCCAAGCCTTATAGGTATGTGGTGATAGGTGGCACCTAAACTTTTGTGACTTGTTTTTGTAGAGTATGGCAGATATTGAAGCTGTTTTATAGCTCATCTGTGAGACTTCAGGCAAAAAAAGCAAATTATTTGTAGCTTAAAAAGGAGCAAACTGAACATTAGCAATCTAATTCTGGCTGCTAATGGCTGCTGCAAAGTTCCATCAGGAAGCAACGTTGGACCCCAGTGCTGGGAAAGCTGCTAATGGAAATGTGTGATTCTGCTAAGAGCTGCTTCAGTCTGTTAAAAATCATTCTTGCTACTTAACAGACTAAATACAACTTCAGGTCTCATCATGGTCCTTCTGGGTTTTTTCACATCTTTGACTTATTTTGCTATAAATACTCCAGACCAGCTATGAACTTTGATACAGTTTGAATTCCCACTCAGATAACAGCAATGTAAAGTTAATTTTTATAGACAAATAATCATGAAACCTGAGTGAAGCACATAGTTAATGAAGGGGCATTTTATTCAGCTGATGATTAGCCAAAGAAAAACCTCAATAGCTTGGGAGAGATGAACTGCCCACCTCTCAGTGGAGAAGTCCATTTTGGAACATGTAAAGTAGCAGTGATTTAATATGTTTGTGCCCTTCTCCTTAACCACGCTCCTTTTATTGTTCAGAGGACACCTTTTTTCTGTGCCTCAGCAGTCCCAGTGACTTTAGGTATGATTATGTCCCCCAAATTTGTCCAGTAGAAATATTATTAGATACTGAAATCCAGACACATGACTGAACCATGGGCAATCACAGGTAACGGCAGAAGTAATGCACGTGTATCTTGTGATTTCTTGCCAAAACATTTATCTGCTTTTAAGAGGAACATACAGAATTTCCAACTTGGTATTCCAGTTCATTAAGGTGTCTGGAGATTGTGGGGTGGTGATTAGCAGCTACCCAGTTTGATTCTATTCCCACTAAATCATGAGAAAAAGGATTGGATTTGAATCTTGCATGTGAGGTCAGGATCACACAGTTTCCATTTTTAACTATGGAAAAATCCATCATGCCTCACTTCAGTCAAGGAAAACCAAACATGAGTAATGAGGAGGTATAATTGAGAAGCTGGCAAAAATCATTATAAATTCGACACCAATCACTATTCTCAGAAGTCAGCATAGTCACGTAGGGAAATTGTGCCTTTGAAAAGGTGAATCACTCAGTCTCTGTGTCAGTGCTGTCATTTATTCACCCAGGGAGGTGGCTGTTAGGCATGAGAGAGGTGAGTAATAAATGTGTTAGTAATTAATATAAAGATTTCTGTAATTACGTGTTTTAAGAAGCCATTTTGGTTAAAATCATTGTTACTTGTCAGTCATTTAGTTGCTGATGAAAGCCCTCATGTAAGGGTGCAATTCCCCTGTGCTGCCCGAGGAGTTTGCTGTCACTGTGGCTGCCAGTTTTTAAACAAAAACTTTAAAAAAAATGGGCTGGATCAGTGCTGCTGTGATGTGATATGAGCAACAGGGCTTGAGTGCCTCTTCCTGGGTGAGAACAAAAGAGGAAAGGAACCTTATTTCCCTCTGCATTCTGAGGGCGGCAGGTGGAGGACAGCAGTGTCTGAGTGACAGATAAGCATAAACCCGATTCTTCACCTCTCTTCTCTCTGAGCAACAGAACAGCTTGACACTTAGTGATGGCTGATTTATTAACTGGGTTTGACCTGCGTTTATTGAGTTAGCACAAGCAAAATAACATCTGCCAGCTTCTGCCACTGTCAATGAAAGCTAATGTTTTAATGTAGGTACCTTAGCCTTAAACATCCTAAATCTTTCAATTTCAAGACTTGCCTGTGCCTGCAAATTACACTATGCCTTATTATACATGCATTGGTTTTCCTAATGCTTGTTTAAATACATTTATTTATAAATGTGGTATCTAGTTCTATATATAGTGTCTTAAAAAAAATTTAAAATATATGCAGCCTGGTGCAGCATCACAGAGCTGTTGATAGCAAGCGGTACAAATATTTACAATCCAAATGAGCAGGAAAAACATGTGCTGTTATGCTAACTTACCATTGGAAGCGTGTAATGCATGGCTGAACAACAGAGTATTAAAAGCTGAGAAAATGCTAAATGGTGCTGATAAAAAAGAGAAGTCCCTGAAGGCCAAAGATTGGAACAGATTTATTCCATGAAAAAAATGCAATCTGGCTTCAGACCCTCATACAACAGGAGCTTTAATCTGTTAACCAGTAAGACTTAAATAATTATTTTTATTAATAACATCACCCAAAATATTTAGGCTGCATTCAGCCATAAGAAGCATAATGTTTAAAGACATCGATCACTTCATAGATTCCCCATGGGAGAAAAATAGATCAAAGAAAAGCAGCCCAAACACAGGAACATGTGAGAAAAGTGTTAGTTTGGTGGGCATGATGTGTTAAACTAAATCAGTGAGAATTGGTTCCAGGAAAGGTATTGGACTGTGAAACAACAGGTCTGAATTTCATTCCCTTCTCTCCTACCAGTAGGACTAAGTTCTTGATTTTATGCAGTTTTCTTTCTTCCTAGTGCTTCTCTATTTTGCAAACCTTGTGCAGCAAAGCCTGTTGCACACCGTGTGTGTGTGCTCTTCCAAGTGAGATTTAAACTCTGTTTCCAGCAGGACTCTTGGTGCTTCTGCATTTTTGCTGGAAGAACTGTCTGCAGCAGCACCATATGCTACAGAAATTCTCTTCTGCTAAAATACCACTGTCCTAGAGTTCCCAGCCCTAATGAAAACTCTTTAAATCTGTGGTTAGTGAGTACCATTTGTAATCAAAATGAAAAACGAGTTTAGTTTGGAGTACTGCTGGTAAAACTGATTATAACAGCACCCCACAGGGAAATTGAAATGAAGAAAAGTTTTGGTAAAGATTCCTAACTTAAGGTGGCCTATCTACAGACCACAGCTAGGAAAAGGTAGCTGAGATTTTCAGAGCTGTCCTGGATAAATAAGAGGAGTCTTCTGTATGTGTTTATTCTGCATTACTAGAATGGTTTGCAAACCTGAGGTTGGTTTCCTGAGTACCCTGTCACCCTTGCCCACTGTAGCAGAAATGGATGCATTTTAGAAGAAAAGACAATTAAGTTTCTCTTCATATGTTTAGCAAAGGAAGGTCAGAGACAGCAGGGACTATTACCCATTTCATAGGTTAAAATATATGTAAATATATTTAGTAAGAGAGTTTTTGACCTCTTAAGTAAGAGATGGGATTTCCCTCAATAATATTAAAAATCTCCTTTCCTAGAACCATGGAACAAGATTGAATACAATAAAGGATGTATTGTATTATAGTGCCATGTGTTGTAATATAGGAAAATTTAAAACATCGTTCTTTTAGTTTGGCAGAATTTACTAGAAATACTACAAAATGAAAAGCATTTACCTCAGGACCAATATAATTTCTGATCTCTAGAATTTTTTTCTGCAATTTTGACTGAAAAGAGAACTTGCCAGAAGTAATTCCATATTTTGGTATTGAAAAATCAAATCTACTCACTCACTACTACATAGCAGATGATTAATATATGGTTGCGTAGTACTGAGTGCTCAGCTTCCATGTTGCACTGCCATTACTTTTCCTCTATTGCCAAATACCAAGAGCTGCAGGTCTCTGAAGGCACCTGAGGATTTCTGGCACCCAATGTCATGTTGCCATGTGAAAAATCTACCATTTTTGCATAAAAACCAAGTTAGGTTGCTATATCTCATTTCAAGTGTTTAAATGTTTTATATAAACTCAAATGTGGGAGTTGAAGTGCTGCACAATTAGAATGCAAAACAGTAAGGAAAGCAGAGCTCAGAAAGGTTAAGGTAAAGGTCAGCAGCACATTGTATATAGTTTTTCTTTCTATCATAATATTTTTTCAACTAGAAAATGCTATGAGCATGTTTACAGTTCCCTTCAGAAAATGCAGAGTTCAAATCACAAGAGATGAGTGCAATCATGGACTGGCATTCTGTAATAAAAAAAAATAAGGTGATTTATTCTTCTCTCCTCTTTTTTAATAAACCAAATTTCAGCCCCATGAAGGCTCACCTGTTCTGTCATCAGGAAGCCACCCCACTAGTACTGCACATGGCCATAGAGAAAAATCAGAACTGGCCAAGATCTTTAAAACCATCTCTGCTTCTTTGAGTGAGTCACAGTGACAAATCAGTGCCCAAAGGTTCCTACAAAGGCTAATCAGCCCTTGCTTTTCAGAGTGTCACCTTACAGAAAAAGATGTGCTTTTTACCTTTTCTTTAATATTTTAAGGCAATTTTTGCATTTTTTTTATTTTATTTTTTGCAATGTTGCACAAAGAAGTGCTTGCTGTTTGCTTGGCTTAGCAGATTTAATTCATGATGGGCCACTGAGATGATTTAATTAGGAAGTATGTCATGTATTCCAGGTAGTGTCAATGAACTCTGAACCAATAACTATGGGGTTTAGGGCTACTAACTGTTGTCATTAGCAGTGAACTGTCTTCTGCAGAGTGTATGGTTGTGATGTGCCTGACTTTGCATGAAAAAAATCTGAAGTTATACTGCTTGGTAAAGCAATTTCAAGTTCCATCCCTTGAACGGGGTAGATATGTTGTGTTATCAAGTTGTCAGAACTGCTGGATGGTTTCATTTATTTTCTTTGTGGTATCTGAAAGTCATGCCTGTGTTTGCTATTATGACTTAGTTTCTGCATAGCTCTTTAATGTATTTATAGAGGTCTGATTGACAGCAAGAAAAATTAATACTGGAGCCAGTGGAATACGTAAGGCCTACCTGTAAAGTGGTGTTTCATTGCATTCAAACAGTGTTGGGAAGGCGTTTGACCCACGGAGACTGTGAGGGAAGGGAAGAGATGGGAGACATTATAATTCCCCATGATAATTGAATTGGAGAATGCAAATGTTCCTGGTTAAAATCAGAGCAGTGTTACCCTGAGTGCTACAATAAGGTTTCACATAAATTTTGTGATAAAACTGGGCTCGTAGGAGGAATTTGAATGTATTTAGGGCATTATGCATCTGAAGCCTGTTTGATTGAGATTGAAATTGTCTGTGAGAACCTGATAAATGAGTCCCATGTGACTGGAGAGGCAGAAGGACAGCGTCAGGAAAGAACAGTATAAAAAAGAGAAAGCAAAATAGACAAATACTGAAATGAATAATGTAGTACTTTGAAGATGCCAAGGAAGTGAGAAAAATATTTGAAATGGCTCTCAAAAGGGAATGGTGCTGATGTACGTCTTTCAAGGCAGATATGGAAAAACAGGTTTTGCAATTACAGCAGTGACATTCAGTAAATGGGTTTTTTTGTGTATTAAAATATTTGTATAAAACTGTCTTTGGGATAATTGGAAAGGTCTTTTCAGCAAACTCTCAAAACTCTCCATGACCTGTTTGAATGCATGGAGAAACAGAGTAACAGAACAAGTAAGAAACTTGCCTGTGACTCCTGAAAATGTAAGAGAGAGAAGAGAGCACAGATACCATTGCTTGCCTTGAGCTGTGCCTTTGAGAGTGCACATCCCTGCTTAATAGGGATCCTAAAATTCTAGCTGTATTTTTGACACAGGCAGGTTTCTTTTACTTTCTTCTGGGGCATGTAGTGATGACGTCTGCTGGAAGCAAGCTAGAATAACTGGATTAAGAATGTGAACCACTATACTTATTCCCATGTTCCATTGAATAAATATTTCCAAAGCATCCCCAAGGTGTTGCTCTGTCTTGTTCCACCTGGCATTTTGAAATATGTTTCATTTAATGTGTTTAGTGTAGATTTACAAACATAAAGCTAAAAGCAGAAGTGAGACTAACTGGGTATGTATTCATACCTCTTTCTGCCACGCAGGCTGTGCCCTTCGGCTCAGCGCTGATTTCAGTGCGGAGAATTTGAACGGTGTGTGTGCTATAAATGTGACAGTGTGTTGATAAACCCAAATGTTGCTTGAAAATGTGACAAATGGAAGCAATCTGGAAATTATCTAAGATCAAGTAAACACTGATATCACTGGTTATTTTAAATTTCTTGCTTATCTATTTATTTACTTTCAAAAGCAACATAACTCACTGTATTCAAATCAGTTTTCTTGAAAGCATCCATTAAGGAATAAGATGTTTCTAAATAATTTTTTAGAATGGTTTAAGGATTTCACGGCTCTCTCACTTGGTTTATTTGCTCAAAAAAAATTAAATTTAGAATCATTAGTTTCTGAGCTCCAACAGTTTTAACTGCACTTCACAGCCTAGTATGACTGCTGCTCCATACTCCCTTTAGTACTGTATTATAACTGCATATATATAGTAAAATTATTTATCAATGTTTGCATAGCACTTCTGATTCAGAACGATCCAGAAGTACTTGATAACCTTGAAAAATTCTAATACAAACTACACCAAGGCATGCTTTCCCCCATCATTGAAATGCAGGCAGGATGTTGGGCTTGACAGAACAATCTTCTGCTTTGATATGGTGCATCCTGCATTCCTGTGTTATTGTAGGCTGCTCTGGGAGGATATGCATAGAATGGGAAATGAAGCATTGTACTTTGTATGTAATTTTTTATTTGGGGTTGTTAAATACAAATATTGCAAAGCCATTTCTGTCATAAACTTTCTATACCATAATAATTTCCTCTTCTTGACTGGAATATTAAATGTTTGGCTGGAAGTATTTAGGTCACTTGCAGTTGCTGGACAGAACTGACCTTCATCTGGTTAATTCCCTCCTTCAGCCACAAGCAAACACCTCTGAAGATTAATGAGAACTGTCTGTCACCCTTCTCTGAAGCTCTAAAGAATTGTTTTATAGAGTTGAATTGGTTTTTAGGTTCCATTAGTGGCTTTAGATGAAGCATCTTCTCATTTTAGTGACTGCTAGAATTAGGAGTTTGGTGTGAACTTGAAATGTTCTTCTTATTATTTATTTCAGTGGACCCATGGGCTCCGACGAGACAGTGAATGTCATGTAATAATTCCTGAACAGATTCAGTTTGGGAGTAGATAATGATCCAAACAGGTTAAACACTTAAGTAAATAAGTCAGCATTTAGATAGGTTGCATACAGATAACTTTTCGATACTTATGAATAGTTTATTTTTGTTACTTCTACTTTTCCATAATCTCTGTGCTATTGCAGAGTTAAGTTTTCCTATGCTTACTCCAGAGAAAAGTAATGCAGGAGAAATAAGACTGACATCAATGAGAGACAGTGTCAACTCCTTCTTTCAGATATCAATCATGTATTCCAAGTACCTCCGCAACAGCTGGGGCTGAGTGGTAGTACTTCAATATTTGCTTCGCTTTCTGTGGAGTTTCCTCAGGTTAAAAAGGTCAAGGCAGGAATAGCAGAGTACAAATGGACATTTGTACCCTTCCTGAGGGTGTGACCTGCCCTCTTGGCGAGGAACCTCTCTGTGGTGAGCTGAGCCCTGAGGGTTTGCACATGACAATACACAAATGTAAAAATGAATGGAAACTCTGCATTTACCTGGGGGCTACCAGACCACAGGAGCAATGTTCTATTGCAATTGCTCCCTGTGGGAGCTTTTCAGAAAGGGGCTGTATACTTGGGATTCTCAGCATGTCTAGGTTTGGCCAAACTGTCTGAGGCTTCATTTAGGCAAGGGTATTTCAGAATTCAGTTTTATGTACCTTCACTTTCACTAATGGTGTTAGAAATGCCTTGAGACTAAGGAAGTGGTATGGGACTCCCAGTTTTTGATTCAGTTCTTTGCTTTGCTGAATCACCCCATCCGACCCTGGGCAAGTCTTCCAGCCTCTCTGGCTCAGGTTTATCCCACGTAACTTCTGATATTTAATGAAACATGAAGAAGTGATGCCTCTGCTGTCAGGCTCTCTGAATAGTTAATGGGCAAATGTGTAGCATTTCTACATAGCAGTACGTAGCTCTTGTCCTTGAACATGCTAAAAGCTTCAAGATTCTGTATTCTCAACTAAGGTAATTCAATTAGGTTGACTATATATAAGTGGAATGAAACCAGTGAATTTCTTGCCTTTGTTTTGCTATCTATGCCATGAAGAGTGCTTGTTTTTTCCCTTCTCTTTTTCATCCTAGTTATTCTCTCAGGCAAGTATTGTCTGCAACAATACAGGTCTGTTCAAATGCAGCCTGGATTTCCATTCTCTAAATTGAGTAGTAGGGACCTTTCATTGCTATAACAATACAAATAATAACAGAAGCTCTCCCTGTTTCTGCTTTGCATGAATCAGATTTCATTCCCTCTCCCAAACTATGGGGCTATCTGGCTTGTATTCACACAGGGGCAACTGTTAATTATGATTTGGAAGTAAATGTAGCACCTTATTTGCAGATTAAAGTTAATGTATACCCCTAGCAAAACTGAGTGATAGCAATCTGTCCAAGAGAATGACTGGCATGTGCACTACAAGAAAATGGTCCTGTTCTAGGGATCTTGCTTCCTTCCCTGTTAAGCAGCCTTCAGTCACCATTCAAACTAAGCCTCTCTATTGCTGCAGCAGATTAATTATTGTTGCTGGGTGCTGAATGTTGAATACTTTCAAAAGTTCCTGAGAACACACTGCCTGCCACTCTCCATACACTTTGTCCTCTGGGAAATACATCAAATAGGTGAAGCAGGCTACCTGCAGAGTTCCTAAGAACATGCACACCTCCACGCAGCTATCCACCATTCTAATTAGGGTTACTTAGTAGTGCTTTGTTTTTCAGAGTTCTGATCCTGAAATTGCCTGACTTATATTTCTTCTTTAGCTCAGTTTTCTTTGATTTTTCTGTATTAATTTAAGTGAAAGAATCTCTGCAACATGCCCATACTCATCGTGCCTCAAGAGCTCAACAAAACAATAGGAATTTACAGCACTCTAGTTGATACAATAAATGATTTCCTTTTCAAATGTCACCTTCCCTCAACAAAATGATCCAAACTATGTGATTCTAAAAGTTTTTTTATTGCTGCCTTGTGCTGATCTTTTCTCCCAGTTTCTGCAGTGTGGATGGTGGTCTCCAGTGGCCCTCTGAGGATGCAGAATGCCGAAAATGACCACCTGCAGTGTTGGTCTTCAGACCAGGTTGACTTCTACACAGTGTTGTCAGGAGTAAATAATATGGTGACATTTTTGTAGACTGAGCCAAAAAGATTCTCTTATTTCAAAACAAAGGAGAATGTCATCTACTGCTCTCAGAAGGAAAGCTTAATCAAAGCTTAATTCCCTCTTATAATTAAGTCTTCAAAATGGATACATGACACATTCAAGCATGGCATTTTTAATTTAATTAATTTTCTAAAGACTAGAAGAGTAGCTTTGATTAAAAAAAGTACAGTATGCCAAGCAAAACTTCCAGATCTGTTCCAAGAATTCTCTGCCTGTGATGCTGCAAGGGCCATGTAGGCCCTGGAAGATGAGCAGCACTGCAGTAGGAACAAAATATGACCTTACAAATGCCAGGCTGGTTCCTCTCTCTGCATTTCCTTGGGAGCTGGGGCAGAGGGCCCAAGGTTACATGGAGAAGGAGAGAATGACACCTTGAGTGTCTGCATTGTGTTGAATTATCTGTGTTTAAAGAGAGGTTCACACTGGTGTTGTGTTAGAAATCACCCTTGTATGAAGGAGAATGGACCTCAGAGAAAATAAATCCCCGGGGGAATTTTGTCCATATTTTTTCACTGGCATAGTGAAACTGAGTACACATCTTACAGCTATGGTTCTGATGCTTGCTGCCCTTATCCTTGCTGCCTGTTCAAACAATAAATTGAGTATCAAGTAAAATTATCAAAGATACAAGTTATAGGCTATAAATCATATGTTCACAGGTACTGTTCAGAAGTGTTGTCTGGGTATTTGTGTCCAGTTCCCCACCTACTCTCAAGCACTTTCCATTCTGGCCCACAGTTTGGTAAGGTATTTTGATGCTTGTCACCTCATGAAGACAAGAGTAGTAGAGAGAGTTCATTAAACCAAGCTGTGGTTTTGCATTTATTGTGATGAGCTTTATAAAACTCCATCCTTGTAAGACAAACAACCAGTCTTTGAAATTGGAGAACACAGTGTGGGGTCACAGTGAAACTGCTCACGTTAGAAAGAGTCATTTGGAATCACTCTTAGCTCAGCTATCCTCAGTTTGATACCTTTGTACACATGCAGCAGGTGTATCCATGTGGTAATTCCCCAAACAGGAGAGGACCAGGTGTTGGTGTTGCTACACTGAACTCAACAAAGCTAAGGCAGGCTTGTCGTAAATGAAGCATAGGGAGAAACTGTTAGGGGTCTTACTGCAACCAGTTATCCCTGTGTTATCAATATAAAATAAATTATTTCACTAGAAAATCTGAGAGAACAGCCAAGAGCTGGCTGAGTGCATTCTTTTCTTGTAGATTCTGGCAAATTTCAGACTAAATTGTCTTTCTTTTGAGAATGTTTGCCGTATGTGGTGTTTCATTAAATCATAAGGTAGTGCTTTTTTATATTATTTAGATGTAGAGATTATGATTCACATTGATGCAATATTTATATTTGTTTTCATAATACATTCCAGAAAACGAATGTACTGTGCCTAGGGCTCAGTAAGAATAATCATTCTTTGATGAACAGACATTAAGTGCATATTCTTACCAGAATTGCTTCAGGAATGTCTCTGGTATACACTGATTTGAAAAGTTTCTTCTTTAGAACATAGACTGTACAGGTGGGTGACAGTGCTTAAATGAACTGGAATGCTTTCCCAAAATTTCTCTAAGGTGATTAATGCAGTTGGAGGTATAGTTTGTTCTTATATAAGAGACTTAAGAACATTTGGGTTACAATTTAGTGGAAAGGACTAAAGAATTAGAAATCCAGCATAAAGCATTGGTCATTTGTTTTTGACAAGCCTTTGTAACTTTGTACACTTGTTTCACCTTTTTTGAAGCCTGAACTTCCATTTTTTGAGTTACAGATGATTGAACATCTCTGACTTTTATCAGCTTCTTTCAGAAGAGATAATTTGCAATTTGGCGCTGCACTCTCGGAACAACAGAGAACAACTGTTAAATTGCTGGAAAAAGTCTTTTGACTGAGTGGTATTTTCCAGCTCCAGTAGTCCCTTTTGATTTAAGCTATCCTTCATATTTCCAGAAGGGGTGTGATATGATAACTTTTGAGTGAATAAATCTATGTGTATTTATGTTCTTGGAAGCACTAGAATTGGTTTCAGATGCTAAGCAGAGGAGAACTGACCAAGTTTACAGAAAGGAATAACCATATTTTGTCTTAAGTCATATTTGCATGGTGTGACTGTACTTGAATTGAAGAATGTCACCGACATCCTTCGTGGCCAATGGTGGTGGTGTGGTTGCCACATTCATAGCTGTGTGCATGTGGCCTGGTTCATTGTAGGGACATTCGTGGGTGTAAACTGATGGGCACCATGAGGCAATGCTGTTGTTGTTGCCAGTATGGATGCCGTGTCGTGATTGAAGGTTCTGCCACTGCTGGTGGATGAGAAGAGCTGCAAATACCCTCTGATCAGTCTCTCACAAGAAGGGAGATTCTATACAGCCATCTCATAGTGCTACAATTCAGTTGCTGTTGTCAGGTGTTACAATTCAGCTGATTTTTTGGAGGGGAAATCTCTCATTTCTGTTGCAGGCACTTTTCCCTAATCATTTAACTCTTTTCACCATAAATTTCCAATTATGTATATAGACCAGAGTTTAGTTTTTTTACAAAGCAAAACGTGTTATAACTACTTGGATTTTTAAAAACTAGCTTCGAGTCCTTCACCTTGGTTTTGTTCACTTGAATCATGAGTAGCTCATAAGCTGTGTTGATGTTACAGAGAAATGCAACAGGAACAACACTTAGGTTCTGAATGCCTAGTGCTAATCCTAGTCTATATTTTAAGACCTCTGGCATCAAGACCAAGTGTCAACAGATTTACATTCTTTTGTCACACGTGAGTCTGAGATTCTTTACCCAGAGTGAGCTTGGCAAGTAAATATGTGCTGTATAATTTTTTTCCTAACTTTTTAACAGTTGTCAACTTTGTAGAAAGTTAAAATATTGAATAGAGATTGCCCAGTTCTATCTCACCTAACTGGGGTCTCTTCAAAGGGATATATTTTATGTTTCCATCCTACAGTAAGTCTGATTCCTGCTGACAGAGTGCATTCACTTCCCTCCAGCACAGTAGCTCTGGGCCAAATCAGTTAATGGCTTCATAGAACATACTCTCTTGCTGACTGGCTGGAAATGCTCCACGTAGCAGAAAACAAATCCAGTCTGGATCCAATATCCACACTACGAGCACAGTGCAGCATTGAAGTATTGTTTAATAATTCTGAGATAATAAAGATGTGGCATAAAGGCAGAATGAATTTAAGTGCCGGTACATCTCAGTAGTTTCATTACATGACACATATCCCTCATTTTGCTCAGACCTGCACCAAAGAGATCTTTTGCAGAGGTCCAGAGGAATTATCTCCAAGGGGCTTTAATTTGGAAGCAGTTTTGAAAGGAATGAAAAAATACTTTTCTAGATATACTTTTGAAATATGGCACCTTGAAATAAGTGAAAAAAAAATATACTAGAACAATTAAGAGAGGTTAAAATGAGGTACGTCAACATGAAAGTAAAGCCTCAGCAAGGAGAAATAAAATATTAGCTATTTGCTGGGATTTGCTATGACAAAATGTATTTGGACAACAAAGATCATGGAAGGCTTCTGGCACTTATAGAAATTACAATGAATGAATCAGCTGCTAATCCAGAGCTTGAGGCTCTCTGGTTGTGCAGATGACATTCTGAATGACTGACAGTCAAGTTTAGACCACATGGACTGCAGTAAATTTTCTATGGAACCTTTTCCCAAATATTTTGCTCACCTTGCAGCAATCCAGCGTCATTTTGAATGTATGTCCATTTCTACGAGTCCCACACAGCCAAAACATTGGTAAAACACTTTTATATTATTATTGCTATGCATTTCTGATGACTGTATGAAATAAAAGCTTCTGAAACTGTATTTATATACTCCACTGAATTCTAATAATTCTAGGCAGATCTGCCTTCTAAATGTGTAACTACAGCTATTTGGAAAACTATTCCACTTCAACATGTAGAAGGTCAAAGGAGGAGAGGATGAAATAATTTCATAACAGAAATATCAATTGAAATAATAGACTTTTTAAGGAAGTTTATATAAGTACCAGTTTAACAGTAGCTGCCCTTTCAGTTCATCTCAGTTATGACCTGCTAAATAAAAATGCAATAAATAGCTGATCTGAATAGTCTAGAGATTATTTAATATCTTGCAGTGGGAACTGGAGATTTTTTTTTTCTTTTAAAGAGGAACTTACATGGATAGAGTCAAAAATGGAGGTTTGCTTTCCAGCCACTTCCACTTAGGATGAATTCAGACAAATGAGAGAAAACTGTGATGTGCTTAATCATTATTAATATTGCATAGTGAAAATATTGCTTTTATATCTATTTTATTAGGTTTTTTGTATTATATTATTTTTTGGTAAACCCGCATTTTTACTGTTTTGAATCATAGTTAAAAATAAAGGAATAAAAAGATTTGCTTGAAATTGTTAGGGTTATATAACAGGTTTTTGATCCTTAGAGCTTCTGAAACAGTTCAGTGAGAAAGCCTTGAAGTAGGCTTGAAATATGTTTTAATTTAAAAGTCTCTAAGTCAAAAGGAGGTCAGTTGTGTGCTTACTGAGCAGCATTTTCATGGAGAAAAGACTAAGCAACTAAGGAAAATGCACACTCTTCTTTGTAAATACTGAATTCTTTCTTATTCATAAATTACTCTGTCTCCATTTTTTTTGTCTGAGAGAATACATTTGTTTACATGAACAAAATAAATGTAATGTAATCAGATTATAAAAATGACATTAAATATCAACTATTTATTAACTCTAAGTAGTGTTACTTGAATGATATCAATATTTTTTTTCTAGCTTGAGATTAAACATATTTTGCCTGCTTATCAATTTTGTTTTGTACACATGCAGATTAAATTCTGAAGTTCTGTACTCCTGCCATGGACTGGAGAACAGACTTTGCTTCTAAACTTTCAGTGCTGGAAAAGGCTCCTTCCCCATCCACAAAAAAGGTGCTGTCTCAGTGGTTGCCAGGCTTTTGTGGTTCTAACTTGGCTAAATACCACATCAAACAGCAGAGCATGTAAAGCACTCCTGGTGAATTCTTCTTCAGCTGGCTGGGCAGGGATTTCTCATTTCATACATCATTCAAAACTTACTGTAGTGATTCCACAAAGTCACCCAGGAGGCTTAAAACAGTTAATGGAAAAGAAAAACTTCCTTTTGGGCTGAGATACTTTTTTTCCTCTTATTTCAAGCCTGCAGTTTGCTCTGTGCCTTCTGTTGTGTGGCTGGCAACACTGGTAGAGCTTCAAGCGTGTGTTTATGGAAGTCTATTTGCTGCAAATCTCCCAAGATCCTTCCTAGTAGAATGTGGTTACAGAAAGAGTGGCAGCAACGACGAGTAGCTTTCTCTCTGTAAAGGGAAAAGAGCCCAAGCAGGATCGGATTCTGACGAGGTCAGGTGGCTGGTTTGGACAGCCAGCTTCAAGCCTCCAGGTCCTGGGTCAGCCAAACTTTCCATCATGGAATGAGGGGCTGCCTCCACATAGGGGTTTGTCTTTCCAGCAATGGTAAACAATGGAGCTCAGTCATACAGTGTGTTCCTCCTCATAGAAAACACTGAATTTGTTGGGAATCAAAGACATTTTACAAGGGGTGCAACACTGAACCCACCAACTGTCCCCTATGTTCTGGTACGTCCCTCACTTTCTGAACCACAGTGCTTTCTGTTTTGGTTTTATTAAAATTTTTCTTTAGCTCTTTATGGGCTGTATTTTAATTTTGCTCATGTAAAGTAATGAACAAGCAGCTGGATATCTGTCTTTTTACAGAAAAGATATACAGCATTAGGAATGCCAGGGAACATAATTTATAGATTTCTTAAAACCCCGCTCTGTGAAAATATGGTGTGCAGCACAGAGCAAGATTTTGCTGGATGTAAAGAAATACTAAATTCCTTAAAGTTGGAATTTAAAAGTTAGTGATTCTGAATTGACCTAAATCATGCCAGCATAAAAGCAGAATGATTTCATTGAAGCTAATGGGATTTTCTGGAATTAAACTACTGTAAATAAATTCAGTATTTCTAGGTAAGCAGTTAACTTGGAGCCATTTTCTTCTTACAAGAAAAAAAGAGAGACTTCATTCTGTACAGCAGTGCTACCTTTTTTTCTTTCCAAAGCCTGAAGTGGTGCTAACTTTGCAAACTCAGTTCAGTCCAGGGACTCTACAAGCAATGCACTCATGTGTTATTAGCAGGGCACGCCCATGGTCAGATGGATGTCTCTTTAGTTCAGTCATTACTGGACTTTAAGGGGTCCCTTGTAGCTACTGATAACAGTTGAGGTGTTAAATGAATCTCATTTATGTCAGAGGATCATTCCCAGATGTTGCTGCAAACCTGTAATATCTCTGTATCCTTATGGATTGCACAGCAATACAGTCATTATGCTGTGGCTCCAGCAGTGTCTGTTTTACATTCCCTCTCTCAAGCTATCCACTAGATCACCTCCCTGTGGATAATAAATGCCTGATACATTGTTATAGATTGCTGTAAGGCCTCGTGTGGCTGAAAAACATGGACCATCATTAGCATCCTCTGATTGTGTATTTATAATTGCTAAAAATCCATAGCAATCAAATTTTTCATTTTTCATTGTTATCTAATGCTTTATTATGCTAATAATGCTTTATTAAACCTCCAAATTAAAACTTCTTTGACTATGAAATGTTACCATATTATAACTTATTGTGTACATTCAAAGCAGAAGAATTTTTTTCCCCTTTTAATCTGACATTTTGTGATTGATTTTAGTCTTAGTCTTTTCTGTCTGGAGAATCTTGGGTTCTAGCTTGAAGTGCTTAAAATCAAGTGGTTTAATTTAGTTGATGAATACCATCATGGAGATGCTCTCCTAGATTTCATTGATAATTGTTCATGTCCAATGTGCTTTACTTTCTTTTCCTTTATCTTGTTGGAGTTTCAAGTAGTGCATCATCCTGTTGTTTATCACTATAAAGTTACTGCCTTGTACTCATCTGACATATTCATTTGTATAGAACATATATGTCTTACTATCAAAGCTAACTGTTCTAAAGGGCAACAGTCATCTTTATGGCTTTATTGGTCTGTAATTTGTTTTATATATGTATCTTCACATTCTTTTTTTTTTAAAAAAATATAATTAGTTTGCCCCATTTACAGGTGCACATTGTTAAATTCAGTCTTCGTGTACAGATTTGTTAAGATCATCTGTGTGGAACACAGTGGAAGCCAAGCATAGGGTGCTCAGAGTTGGTATGCTGCAGAAATTTGCCAGAATTAAAAAAAAAAAAAAATTGTCTTAGAATTTATGAATTTATTTTGGCAACTTATTTTATAGCAGTTAATTATTCATATAAATGAGGCAGAATTATTGTGAAAAATCCAATAAAAAAGTTCAATTAAAAACCTAAATTATAAGCTTAATCAGAATCTTCAACAGCACAAAACCTGATTTGCATATAATCTCATTGAAAAATGCTTTCTGTAAGATGAATATTGCACTTTTGTGCAGTCTCAGCTCTATTAGTTATTTCTGCTGCATAAATGATCATATATCATTTTATCGATGGCAATTTTCTCTGCAGCTGCAGTGCCTTTACAAAGACATCAGTAGCTCTCCACCTTCATACTGAGAATTCAGTAGGTTCCTCTTTTTTTTGCATTTGAGTGGTATCTGAATCAACACAAATTAGAAAATCCAGAGAGTGTTCCAGAGGAAAGCTGTCCCTATCCATCCATTTCGTGTTTAGTTATACTGGATTGTTTGCCTGCCATCATAAAAATCACATTACTACAGTAATAGCAAGTTTCAGAAAAGCTTTCTTATTACGACTAAAAGCACATAAACCTCCAAGTACCAACCATAACACAGATCAGTGGGGGAGGTCGGGGTGTTCAGGGTAACAAGTGAGACCTCAAGGCAAGAAAATTGATGACTCTGGAGGAAAACTGCAGAAAACTCCATCTCACTTGCTGCCTCCTGGTTTGTTCAGGACGAGGTAGGAGGTCGTGCAGGAGAGAATTCAAAACCCAAATGGGGGAATGGCATTGGCTAAACACTGCAAGTAAAGCTGCTTTTATCACAACGCAATATACAATACAAATACAACCTGCTCCTCTGATAGGATATGTTCTGCAGTTTCATATCCTCAGATTTAGAGTTTTTTCCCCCCTCTTTTATCTTTTTCCTCATGCTGTATCCTCAAGCTTAATTTTTAAGATCTGTTATGTAGGTGTTAAGTTTTTCAAGAGTGAGAATAGAATTGATGGAGACCTTGTTACACAGGCTGTTGTATGTGACTATTCAGTCATAGTTGTGCTAAGAAAGTATTATATTTAAGAAAAGCATTTGACTAATCATGATTTGTGAACAAAATAGGCATGATGCAATAAGTGAAAAGTGCATCTGTATAATGGCACTAATGTGAGTTTACTTCCTTCAGGATGAATAATTGCTCTACAGTGATTGTGTTTTTGTGTAACAGAACTCACCACATTCATTCTCCAAGCAGAACTGGCCAAGGAACAATGATCACTGCAGTCTCCATTTTTTTGTGCAGCCCTATGTTCCATCATTCAAATAATTCCACAATTCCCATAGATAAGTTGCTGAGGAGGTGAGAGAATATCACTCTCATCTCTTTTCATCTGCCAGCAATGCAGAAGGCTTGGTTGATCAACGTCTGTAATGAGGGCTATAAGAGAGCACAGATATTTGGATCAAAGGGCAATCTCTCTCTTTTATGTAACTGCAGAGCCTCACATATCACTAGATTATTCTCTGCACTTGCTGTAAATAATTCTCCCCATCAGAGCTAAGCACTTTGCAACCATTGCCTCTAAATTACATGATGATCTACACCACCTCCACCTCTGTGCAGTTCCCTGACCTGAGGTTGCTTATTTTCACTCAGCTCCAGCTGCAGATTTATGACCACAGGATTACATTTTCTCTCAAGAGGATATTTTTCATATCAAGCAGAATTTGTTTTTAATGCAACATTTCATCATCACCTATTTTTATTATTATAGTTTGGAAAGTGTGGTGGCCAACTGAAAATATGAACTTGTCTCTATTCAATGAATAGCTTAGAGCTGTAGCAAGGGTGGGAGCAGGTGTAGTTTCCTCTGAGGAAGTTTCAAAGAGTCCATGAGATGTGCATTCTCAGTTGTTTCTTTAGGTGACTTCTGAGAATAGAGACTCAACTTCAAAATCTTTCTTTACAACTGTTTTCATAAAGACACCCGAATGCTGTGATATAGAATATACAGACATCCAAGGATGGCTCAACACCTTAGTATCTAAAGAAGTACTCAAGGTGTACATTACCCTGTGACCCTGACTTAGAGACCACCCCTGTAGGTGTGGAGTCTGAAATCAACACAGAGTTATAGCTTTGCATCATTTTGCTGTTACCCCACCACGGAAAATGGTGTCTAGAAAGATGGATGTGACAAAGGAATCTGGGAAAGGAGGATTTGTGAAGGTCCATGGAGCAGTTTCAGAAAATCTAGAAACCTATTTTAACCTACCCAAATGGCAGTATTCCACTCCTCTGGCCAAAGTATAAAATCCATTAGGGAAAATCAAGCACAAAT
Organism: Dendrocincla tyrannina; assembly: GCA_035047865.1. Taxonomy (NCBI): domain Eukaryota; kingdom Metazoa; phylum Chordata; class Aves; order Passeriformes; family Dendrocolaptidae; genus Dendrocincla; species Dendrocincla tyrannina. The sequence continues at coordinate 14,851,667 of JAWWMP010000148.1, read as the reverse complement.
CTGCTATTGTTGTATGGCCAGTGCCATGCACCAGAAACAGCCTTATCTGTCCAAACTCCAAGACATAACGAGGCTGTTGGACTGTAGGGCCTGTTCAAGGCTCAGTGTGCACCAGCAATGAATAAGGTGCTTTTCACAGCTAAGCTTTCACTTAGCTCATTCCACAGAAGCACATACCCAAAAGTAGAGCTCTGATTATATCACATGCCCGGGAGAAATGTGGCCTTTTCCAAAGTAGCAGGGTATTAAAAGTCTTGAAGAGCAATAGCACATGCACAGTATTCTATTGAAGATTAACAAGTTCTGCTTGATTTATATATACCTTCTAAAAGAACCAAAGTGCCAAGTTACATAATGTAAACTGCTTGCTTGCCAAACATGATTTGGAGAAAGGAGAAATAATAGAAAAATAGCTGCAAAGCTAAAAAGGAAAAAAAAAAGGCAAAAAATTGAGGGTTTTTAAAAGAATTATTTTCCCATCTCTCTCACATGTGTAACAGCTTATTCTTTTGTACGCCATATTGTTTAAAAGACAGATGCTGCAAGAGGGTTTCCTACTGCTTATAGTTGTTCTCTTTTCACCAGATATTCCTGGTTCCCTTCACCTCCCAGTTTCTGCTTGGAGGCAAGATTCAATATACGGTTTCATTTAGAATATGCCATTTTGCCCTCATGCATATCTTTTTCCCACAGTATGTTACTTTTTTTTCCCCTCTGGATTTAACTCCAGCAATCTGTTATCACTCTGTTACTGCTGCCTGTTATACCTTTCAGTTTGACACCTCATCTACCAACATCACCCTGCTTTTTTTGTAGGAGGGGAATATGAATTGGCTGGGTTGTCATTTTACCTGGCTTATTCTCAGCCCTGAAAGTCCATAAATTACGTGAACTTTACTGCATGTGGAAATCACTGACTGATAGCCAGAGAAAACACCAGAATGTGGCCTGTCCCTGGCGTAGAGATCTCCATGTCCTGCAGATCTTCTCTTGGCAGCTGACCTGTGTGTGCGTCCTTGCGTTCAGGTTCTGAGCAGTGCTGGGAGCTGCTCATCTGCCTCACTCGGCTGCCACAGAGACAACGTCAGGGGTGACTACACAGAGCACTGTGTTTAACACCTTGGAGGTGATAATTTTTGAACATGCCTTTCCATAGTGAGTGTTGGAGGTGAGAAAGAACACAGTGGCACTGAATCCTGTGCCTGTCTTTCCCTTGGTTACATCCTCTTTCAGCAGGGCTTCCCACACGTGGCGACACTTGCTCTGCACAGCCCTCCTCTGCTGTGCCTGGACAGTGTCAGTGTTCATCAGGTACATTGTGGGGGTCACATGCTGCAGTATAGGTTTGAGAAACTGGGAAGAACAGGTGGGGGTTGGAAGGGTAGAATACCCTTCTGGAAGATTTATGGAGAGGAGATCAGAGCTTGTTTTGCTTAGGAAGACCTTCCTGCCTAGAAAAGGCATCTTTCCCCAAACCAGTTTTAGATGTTTTCTCCTCCTGCATTTCAGAGAAATGCTTCCTGGTAGGAGGAAAAGATAAGCCTTTGCAGACACGTCAAGGGTCCCCCCAGAGAGGGGGCCAGGGATGATGAAAGCCCTGAGAAGAGCAGAGAGTGTGTCTTTCCCCCATCCGGGTGTTTGAAACCCTGTTAAGGTTATGTTCTTTTCAGTCTCGTGTTCTTGACTGTGGAAATAAATTTTCCTATAATCCATCTGTTTCCTGGCATTTTGGGGGTACCTATATGTTTTCTTACTTCACAGGGTTTTAAGGTGTTGGAAATTAAGTTCAGTGAGTTGAAAGAAGGAAATTACAGAAAGGCTGTAGCTGAGAAACGTTCTCAAGATGTTATAAGACAAACACTACACATCTGAAAATTATTCCAAATCACTTCACTCAGTGATAAAATGTTACATGTTTGGAGCAACTCTTTTGATTAAGGATGGCCAGTAAATTTCTTTCTTGTTTTTTAATGGAAATTTGGGTTTCAACCTTTTTTTCAAATTTGCAGTGTTAGAAAAAGCAGAAGTCAGGAACAGGGTTAAACTGTAGTTTGATATTATTGTCCAAAATTTCATGGTTTTTTGACAGAAAATCTGAAAAAATGTAATTCAAAAATGCTGGGGTACTGGAATAATTTTGAAAATTTCCTGGATCAGATAACTGACAGTTTTGGTACTTAGTATAGTCTCTTCTTTTCCTGTATTTTTCTCTCTTGGTCCAATTCAGTGAGCTTGATATTCCCTGTTTATCGTTGTAAAGTGGTTTCTTTAATAACAGCTGCTGTTGCATGGTTTGCTTCATTGTATGCTTCACTTCTATTGTGCACCATGAAAAATTGTAAAGCTAAAAACTAAAAAAAATACAGATTAAACCCCAAAAGCTCTGGTAAGACAAATCAGAAGTGTAGCTTTTGAAGTTAAATAAAGTTGACAACATTAATTTACACAGTTCAAATGGCACATGAAAAACATCTACGGTGAAGTAGAAGGAAGAGACCCATCTTTCATACATAATTGAAATACCTGAAGGTGCAATGCTCAGACAAGAGGAAATAAAACAAAACTCCAAATGTAAGGGATATAACTGATGGCTTTGTACCCGCAGATGAAGAACTAATATGAACAGGAGGGAAAACTAAGTCATGAACAAATTTAATTCAATATTTTCACCTGTATAAATGATGCTGAATTTTGCTGATTAAGGTGATGAAGTTATATTTATTTTTTGCTGGTTTTGCTTGACGTATCGTTGACTGTGGCTTTGTGTCACAGTGCATGTCTGCTAAGCTCTGAGCTAGCAGAGTATCCTAAGCGTACATCCAGTGGTAGACCCAGACTTCAGATGTTGCTGAGAAACAAAGACTGCCTGCAAAGCAAAGCAACATGTTCATTTCTGAAACTGGGGCCATTTGTTCCTGCACCCTTAGTATTCTGTGCCTGTCCAAACTTTGTAATGCAGCAATGAATCTGTGAGGCTTCCTCTCTTACCAGCTACCAAGGTCTGCAATTTCAAAAGAATACCATGTAGTTTTCATCTCATTTTCAAGTGGTTGGCTTTGAACATGTCACACTTGGTAGGACAGCACCAGAGTTATTCATCTGGGCAAAAATTAGACTAAACTTAACCAATCCAGAGCAGTGGAGGAGAGCAGGGAGGTGCATGTGAGCCTCCCACAGTGTTTTCCAAATGCTGTGCTGATGCTGCTGGCTGGGAGCCCTCTAGACTGAGTACTGGGGATGGTGGGGTCTGCATAAACTCGGATCTGTACCATGAAGAGCTCTCCGTGCAGCTGAGGAACATTGCACAGGCTGCTTTGTAAGGGTCTCTCCACAGGTTTGTACTGGGAATTTAGACACAAAAGCCAGTTCCTGTTTTCATTACACATTGCACATTCTGTGAATTTTTCATGGAAGCGTAAAGGGAACAGTTCAATGTCTGCCTAACAAGTGCTTTTCTGAGACTGTTTGTGCTATTACTATTGCCCAGTGGATGAGGCCACCTGATTCAAAGCATCTGAAAGGTTTAAATGATACACAAACTGAAAGAGCAGAATGTTAGACAAGACAGGCTCTTTGACTGAAGTGGTGAATGTAATGTTTTAATATTTTTAAATATTAACAAATAGTGGGAAAGGGAAGGATAAAAGGAGAGAGAAAACATTTTGAACAGGTTAAAAATACATACCCATGAGCAATATGAGCTATCAAAATGAGACAGGCCAGCTGCCTCTTGGGATGAGAGTCTTGCACCCTGTCACTTGAAAGGAAAGGAGACTGTCTTTGTCTTTCCCCTTATTCAGGATACCTCCACACACGATGGTCTGGTTGGTGGAGGACTCGGGTGTATGAAAGGCCTGCCTTCATTTCTCCTTTCTTGTCAGCACACTATCAAGTTGGGCAGTTTGAAGAGTCTGTCTTTCTTCGTTTAGCTAATGCAGTGAAATTTTATGTCATATGAGTTATTCCTGAAGACATAACTGGAGTCCAAACATGCTTAAATTACCTACATCCAAACTGCATTTATCTGTCAGTCAGGAATACATTATAATTGGTAGATGGTTCATATTTTTTAGCAAATATCAAGTAGAATCACAACTTTTTCCCTTCAGAGATTAGCCCAATATGTCTTTGATATTTCTGGTTGTGGAACTTTCTGTTATTAATTAGTATGTAAATTCACACTTCAGCACTCGGTAGCCTGCCACTGAATTTTAATGGAGTCCAACTAACTCTTCATAATAAAGTACTAAAAGAATAAAGGTACACAAGTGCAGAGGAAGATTTTTCAAATGTTTTTGCAGGTGCCTGGATATTACTTAGCCTGTATCCTGGTGTAAATTGTACATGGGTGGTGTGCCTGGTTTTACTGTTCTTTGTTCCTTAGACTAAGAGAAGATACATATGAGTCCAGCAATCAGAGTATGTCATGGCAGCCATCGGCTGCAGATTCTCCCATAAAAACACTGCCCATCACTCTGGATGTTGATGTTATGACCAGACACTGCTGGCTCTCCTTTAGTGCTTGTTCAAGATTAGATTATTACAAATGCTTGAGAAGCATCATGACTCACATGTGTGTTGTCTGTCAGAAATATTCAGTAATTTCCATCCTGATGAGAAGGGCAGAGGTTACTTCTTGTGGAGGAGATTCTGAGCAATGTCAATGTCTGAGTAATACCTGTCAAGAAGACATGTAGGAATATGTTTTATGTGTTTTGGTTTAATTTCCATAATCTACACCAGATTTTAGACACCAAAATATATGTGCATGTGGGTGTCCAGTTCAAAAGCTTAAAGTGATCTATGCTCATGTATATTATTTTCTGAAGATCTGGTGTGTAGCAACTGCAAAAGTTGAATGTTAAACTTTAGGCAAGATAACACTGAGCTTGGTTGAAAAGCTGCTGGAAGGTCTTCAGAGCAACTTCTAATGGTAAGGGTGAATTTCAGTCTCTTGTGAATAAGAGATAGAAATAGCTCAAGGGCTGAATTTGACCTTCGCCCTTAGAAAACTGACAATAAGTGATGTCCAATCTCATGTGTGATGTATTACAAAGATACCTTTTATTACAATTGTCAGTAATAAGAAGTGAAGTGAAATGAGGTTTATCTTACCCAGTGTTTTCTTCCTTTAAGATCTGTACTATATCTTTATCAAATAGCCCTCACTGAGAGCGTCCTGCTAACATTCAGGAATATTCTATCTTTCTGAAAAGAGGAAGTTTTCAGCCCTCTTCCTCTGGGTTTTCTAGATTTTACAGTGAACTGAACTCAGATTCTTAGGGGTAAAGTAATTGTGAATTTATTATTCTACTGTCAACTGCTGTCTTTCATAAATTATGATAGTTTCAAATTTATGCAGTGAAATTAACTGCCTTAGAAAGGAGGTGTTTGAACAGTCAGGATTTAAGTTTTCAAACACTATCTTGTGAGAATTTAACACTTTTTTCTCTTAAAAGAATGTCAAAGTTCTTGCACAGTCCTTATGAGCCTCAAAAACATATTCTTCAAGAGGAAAAAATGATATGTTTTGAAGATTTGGAGTAAAAATGTTGGCTGCATATTTGCAGTGTTTTGTACAATGGTATTATCACTGGAGCTCTACCCCATCCTTTTCCCCCCAAAGATATAAAGACAGAATGTTCATTGTTTCCAGATACTATTTTCCTATTTTCTTTCCTGCCTGTCTCTTTCTATATATGTGTATTTTAATAACAGACTTTCCAGGGGGAAGAATGAGGGAGGAGGAATTGTCTGGAGGTTATTTTCTCCTTTTTAGAATTAAGTTTTATGATCACAGCAAAGAAAGTAAGAAGGAAACAATTACTAGTGTTTGCTTCTCTTCTGTATTAAACCAGATGTGTTTAAGCAAGCCCAGTGCAGGGAGAATAATCAAGCTTGATCTGCAAAAGATAAACCAGCTGGAGTACCAGGAGGCTGCAGAGCCATTTTTGCATCCCACCCTCATCCTGATTTCCAGCTCTCTCACCAGAGCTAATGAGCTGAGACACAGCACTGTGCTAACAGGGAGGCATTGCCTCCAGTAGCCAGTCAAACTTATTTACCTTTACCCTGAGCATCTCTATAAGCATCTATACAAGCATCTCTATAACAACAATAATGCGTTGCATAGGCACAGAGTGAAGCAGATATTCAGTGCTTTTAATGAACTAGCAGAGACAAGGGGGCTGGTAAAAAATCCCTTCTGTCTGCACCTGTTCTAAAAATTTTGCTCTGTGGTTTTTAAAACGCCAAATGGCTCTTTGAGAGCTCAAGAATTGTTTAAAAACAATTGGCTCTTTAGTATGAACAAGCAAGCAGACAAAAAAGTGCTTTTTAAAAAACAAAATCTGTTAAAAAATCATGGTATACTTTGAATGAAAATGAACAAAAGGACTCGCTGGTTTGTTTTGGTCGGAAGCCTATATAATTAATCTACTCTCAAGGTCAACTGGATGTGTGAGCAGAAAGTATATACCTGAAACATAATAAAAATTCTGATACTACCATCCCCTGTAGCATTTTCTGTGTCCCCTAACAGGAAGTCATGGTTTGCATGCTTATTAAAAAACCCCATAAATTTATCTCAGTTTACCTCAAAAGTTTCTGTGTAACTAGGAACAACTCTGGAAAGTAGTTTAAAGACATGACTTGCTTTTCAGAAAGCTTCCAGGATTATTAAACATCTTTTACCAATTGAAGAATTTTCCTTTTTTTTTTCTTTTTTTTTTTTTTTTCCCCTTTGGGAACAAGTAGATATAAATTGGATTACTTTTGCAGGAATAACCATCTAAATTGGATTAACCAGATGAACTGATAAAAGGCATTTCCAGCCTTTCCACAATGCCTAGGGATTTCTTCCTCCCATCTTTATTTCTAGTAACATCTTCCTCCCCCCATTCCTTGAGAGCCAGTGGGGAAGTGTTTCTCAAATTGTGTTGTGAAGTCACAGCGTATTGTAATTTGAGTGGTACATGATCAAAAAGCTTGATAACTTTTCCTCTGTGATATGGGGAAAGCTAAAAGTCTGTTTCTCTTGGTTCTCAATGTCTCTCACCTGCCATAGATGTCCTTAAAGAACATCAATGAGCTCTTCCTTTCACCCTCCCTTCACTACCCCAACAGGACTTGTTTCCCACCTCTGTCAGGTCCTGGAGCCTTATCATTCCCTCTGTTTATGAGCTGGCAGAATGTCTTTTTGGTTTTTTTCATTCCTGTTTGATGAAAGTCATGACAGTTCAGTGAGACTGAAGGAGTGAAGGAGTTACAGTTGTCTCTTGGAGTTTTACATTCCTGGCCAGTGTGAGAAAGTCTTAAACCATTTGATGATACCACTTAGAGTGTGCCAAGTGCCTTGGGAATATGTACAGATCACAGTCCACAGATATACTCTGCCTACAATGAGAAGCACCATTAAGTCAGTGGGCTGCTTTATTAGGCACTAAAGTTTTAACACTCTCCTTGTTAAGGCTACCAGTGACATCCCCAATGTGCTCAGTGGTGCACACCTCTCTGGAGTAACTTTAGGTGTGGTTCCTGGGAAAGGCATGTAAAACAATCCTCTTCTGGATATATTTTATTGTACCTGTAGTGCTGCAACTTCAAAGGTAGGAAATAACTGTGGAATGATAGCTAGACTACACAGAAGAACAGTTTTAAATTTTTGAGACTTCCTGCTTCCATTTGAAATGCTATGCAAAACCTGAAGACACTACTTACAGAATAAGATATTAGCCCCTTTTATTCATTCTTTGCTCTCTCAACAGCATTTCTATTACCCATTCACCTATGTGTTCACCCTCTATTTCACAGTTTTTCTGCAAGGATAGGGCCTTTCACAAAGAGATCTTTTTCAGGGAGCAACTCAATTCACTCTCGCAAGGTGAAAGCGGATTTCACATTTTCATATTCAACTCATGCTTGGATTGAATTAAAAAAATGCAGAAGAACAGTGAATATATTTTAATGTTTGTTTCCAGTCATAGCAGTCTAATGGGATAGATGAAAGTGTTTGAGGTGTGAAACCCATAGCAGGGTAGTGTGCTAAGTACAAGTTGCTCTTATGACAATCTCAGTCCCACGTTTAGACTATTGGCTGTTTAGGGACTGTAGTTTTTATCTCTGCTCTGTGACAGAGTCATTACATTGTTATTTGGCTTTAAATAGTGTTCAGAATTTAAGTATCATAAAAGCCTGGTGCATATTGTGAGCTACTCAGCCATCCTTGTTTACGGAGTCCTGGGTTTACAGGATGGGATGTTGGATGTTGCCTGCAGCTTACATATCACTTCTTTTTTCTAAAGTTGAACCCTTCAGAAGTACAAAGCTCTTTTAGCAGAGCTTCAGTGAAAGCTGTTTGGCCAGGGGGATTCTTTCACTGTCACATATTGCATCCTTCAATAGAAATATAGCACTGTCATTTCAATTTGTCTTACATTTGTATGTGTCTCCTGTAACAGTTAGACTTGCCTCTTAAGTCTCTTGCCACTAAACGCGGCTCCGGACCAAACCCAGTTCCACATACATGCTGTTCAAGAAAAGACTAGGTAATAAGTAATGCAGGAAGTGACACAAGATCTCTGGGTTAGCTCTCATCAGACTATCACCTCCCAGTCTACATGGCCCAGTTTTTACTTAGTTATTGAAGGCCTCCATTTGTTCTCTCACATTCTCTATTGCTTGTTCTTTTACCTTCTTAATCCCCTTGTTCCACTACTGTCTTCCTTTGATATCACCTCTCACTCTGAGCTACCTATAGATTCCCAGTACCTCTTTGCCTCACTTTGCCTGCTTTGAAATCAGCAATCATTTCCTCCCAAGACTGGGGCAGGAGGCAGAAGCACATTTGGCTTTGACACCAACTACTGAGATGTGGGTTGAGAAGCCAAATGTATGGACAAGACTGGAAAGCTACTGGGTGCTTTCCCTACATATTTGATCGGTTGAATAGGTATTAACTGGTTTAGAGACCCATGACCCTTCTAACCTGCCTCTCCCTTAAAATGCCACATTTAAAAAGCAAGCTACAAAGTTAGAAACTGGAGGATTCATGCCATTATGCTTAAGTTGCCTTAAAGTTGAGCATTTAGTCTCTGCTAGCTGTCTTCAACCTGTTTTTCTGCCAATATCCAAACTTTAGATTGGTTCACAGAGAAATTTAATGAGCTGCTCCTGCAGCCTGGCTTTGATGTGAACAAAGTTAGAGTCAAATATACCTGCTAGGATTATTTCCCATACCCTGAGACAGAAGTTAGTGTTTTCCTTCCTAGTTTACTGACTCAAATCCAGTTTGATTTCTGTTTCTGTGCATCACATTGTTTACACTGTTTGCTGGCAGGTAATGGGATTATTTCGATAAAACAAGCAAATGTGTTTAATGCAAGTTTCCTGCCAGTATGGCTATGTATATATGACAGGTACTAGACACATGATTTTCTTTGGTTGAGATGAAAGGAAAAGCTGTACAAATAGTTTCTCTCACTAAGCAAAAATGCAAAGTAAAATATTGTATTACAGTATTACAGAAACATGTAAGAAATCTACTCTCAGAATGTTGTGGGGTCGTCAGTTTTTGCTGGAGATAACTAACTTTGTTTTTGCTGAAACACCACAGGGCCCAGAAGGATGAAAATCCAGATCAATTTCCATTTGCTTCTGCATATTCTAATAGACCAAATATGCACTGAAAGGTGAAGTCTGGGAGGGAGCAAGTAGATACCCAGGAATTTCAAAAGAGGGGGAGATCCAGTGGGCAATTTAAGAGCTCTTGTTTGAGCAAACAATGACAAGGCTATCAGAGGCTGAGAAAATAATTTTTCTTTATTTACCAGTAAATTTGTTTCATCCATTGCTTTATTAAGACAGATTAAAAAAAAAAAAAAGAGGAAAATAATTAGATAGGGAGTATCATGGGGGATATACTGAGAGGAAAGAGATACAGATGTAGTGATGATTTGGTTTACATAAGCACTTGCTGTTTAAGAAATATGTGGCTCTGAAAAATCTGCAATGGGTAAAATGAGAAGGGAGATTTGGAAGATTCATTATGCAGGGCTTTTCCATGTTCAGTTTTTAATATTGAAAGAACAGTTTCAGGAAAATGAATGATTTCATTAAAAAAGGACAAAGTAGGGGAAAAGAAATGTGATGTCAAGCAACATGCTTTTGCAGGATCTGCTGTAGCTGGATGGCTGTAAGGGAAGCTCAGGCAGTGTGTCAGCAAGCCCTGAAGACACTGTGACAGCACCAGTGGCAGTGATACAGGAGAGGAGCAGGCATGACTGATAGAAAGGTTTTGTCTAATTCTGATATCATTCACATCAGTGTATGACAGAAACTACTCCACAGGAGTCAGAGGAATTTCACACCTTAGGATTGGTGTGGGATTCAGCAGTGTTGACTCCTGGTGGAAAAGAAATGTCTTGACTCAAATCTAAAACCCTGGAAGTGAATTTAAATAGAAATGATGGCTCACTTGGAAATAGTACTGTGGATGCCTCAGGGTGTGGCTATACAATGCCCTTTTATGATTATTGTGATGGTGGCCTAAAACCTGGCACAAACCCACTATATATTACATGTTGGTAATTAATGAGATTATGCTTCAGGACTTGTGCTAGTTTTACTGATATTAGTTTATGATATGTGGTAAGGACACAGCTGGGGCAGGAAGGATTTGTGTAGAGCTGGAGCTGATATTCTCTGACATTCTTGGGGCTGCATGGATAACTGCTAGGACACTTGGATATGAATGCCAGCGAGAGGGAATTATCCCCGACAAATCCATAGGTTACAGGACAGCAGTTCATCCGGGAATTGAGACATTCATGTTCTCTAATGCCATCATTATTACAGTGCTATCCTAGGTAATTTTTGTTGGAGGAAGGAGCAGCAATTCTTATTCTTAGGCTGCCTGCCACTTCTTATTATAGAGGGTTCTTGTAACCTTTATCTTAATGTTTTCAGCACCTCATCTGCTTGCAAAAGACTTTTGAAATTCAGTGAAGTGGAAGCCTTCAGGGTAATAAATGTTCACAACTAGAATCACTTGGGAATGTTCTGCAAAAGATTTAGAGGTTTTCTGTTCGAAAACTGCTGAGTTCGCTAAACTGAATCTTTCCTGATCCCATACTTGGGATGGATGCAGAATGGGAGACCTGGTCAAAATGAGAGACAGAAAAAGACATTCACAAAATGGCCGTTATCAGCAACGAAAAAGAGACAGAAACCCATCCATCTGGGAACAGCCAGGTGTCTGGCACTTAAAATATTTGGAATTCCTCATATGGGAGGCTCAGAATTTAGTTACTGCTCTGGATTAATAGCCTAAACTTGTACTTTTAATGTGTTAGATGAATGCCATAGTGTCTGAGCTCTGGGGTTTGCAGTTATTCTCTCTCTCCTTCATTAGAAATGAGAATTCTCTCTTTGACATACATGAATTTGCTGGCAGTGTGGAAACTCCCAGGCAGCTGCAGGTCACTTCGTAGGTACAAAAACATTGGCAGGTATGAAAAAGGAAATTGTGCTGCATTGACACCTGCAGAAAAGTTTGGCCTCACCAATAAATATATTGAATTACATAGATTTGAACCATGTCATTCAGCTAAAACAAAATCCTATGTGATTCTAAAGCTGGAGTTGCTGCTGGACTAGAAGAGCCACAATTTGTAATGCATGTGGCATTCTCATTCCACTCTGGGTGGTCTATTGTCAGTATAGATAGAATACCTCTTTCTTTGACAAGATGTTTCCAAAACAACATTGTCTGAAAGAAGAAGTTATTCTGTAACTCAGATCAGCAGTAGGGGAAGGTCTGTCAGTTCGTAAAAGGTGCCACTTCTCAATTCCAGATTATATGGCTTTTTAAGGTAACTGAGTCTATTCCTTATTGATTACAAAGTGCCCTCCTCCACAAATACTTGGATAGTTACACTTTAGTAGTGTATCTCCAATAAGAAATGAAATGGACATTTCTCCGATTGCTCTTTTGCAGCAGGTAAAATCATTAATCACCTGCAGTCCTCTCACACTGCAGCATGCTGGGGCATAATAAACACCCCTAAGAAACCAGCAGCAGCAGGCTGTTCTCTGGGCAGCTCTGTGCTTCCATGTAATGACAGTAGAAGATATTTTACCCTACTGAATTTCTTTCCTATTTGAGATGTGAATTTATTGGTAGCTGAAAGTATTCAGATGATGCCTCTACAAACTCACATGCTCTGTTATTTCACTTGAGTCGTACAAGTGGTTTTGTTCCTTCTGGTCGCCTGGACTAACTACAATAAGTAAATGTTTGAAGCAGCTGCCACATCTTGTCTGACATCAGAAAAAGACAAAGGGACATTGCTAACAGGAGAGGGGACTCTTGTCTGTGGGGCAGACTGGGATCTTTCAAATTACTCAACAAGCAGAAAGGAAGCTGAAAGCAAACTGAGTGGTTTTTATTTCTTAAGTGGGTTCAAGTTGGAACTCCAGAGTGACATTGATGCTTTCAAGAAATTTTAGCATTTAGTGTTTCAATTCTTTCTCTATAAAATGGAAGAAATAACATTTCCTTACTTTGTGAAGATTGAAAAATTAACTGTAACAGTGAAACACTAGAGTAATTTGAGACTGAAAAGCAGAATATTTCTTCCATTATGAAAACTATTTTCTCCGAATTTATTCCATTTAATCCCACTCTTTGTGTATTAGCTTTTATTATTTTCAGTACAGTTTACACAGTTATGTGTAAAGCCCCCTTAAATAGTTTCTCAGTCAGATCCTGCATCCTCTGAAGGGTACTCAGTGAAACAAAGGTCTGAAAGCAAAATAAATGAGGAAAACCTTGTCAACATGTGACTAAACCAATTTGTAAATAAACTAATATTTACAGTATAATGCTGATGGCTGCAGGGTGGATTTCTTTTTAGGTCAGGGAATGGTCTCAGAAACCTGCTAAGTGCTTATTATTTTCTCAAATATTTCAGAGGATGAATTTGCTCATGAAGCCACCTCTGTCTATAATTTTACACCAATAAGTTCTGAAGCCTTAAAACTGTGAGCATTTTGTTTAGAGAAATTTATCTTTGCAAATTGTTTTCCTTTTTGTAGATTCACTGGCATAAATCAAGGGAACTGTGTATTTGTAATTGCAAGTAGATTTAAAAGAAATCATATTCATGATACTTTTGATAGGAAATTTTAAAGGTTCAGGACTAAATTACAGTTTTCAAGGCTCTTTACTTTGAAAAATTGATTCAAAAGATACTTTACAGTGATGTGTGATTTGCTTTTCCTTTCATCTAATAACTTTTAACATGTTTGCTCAGAAAATAGTAAACATCAAACATACAGTAACAAGATTGCATCACAGGCAGAACTAATAACTTCTAAAAACTTTCTCTTTACTATAGATATATTTCTGATGAAAATTATTATATTCTTATACCAAAATTTTATGTTTGGGTTCCCTGCTTCTTCTATTTTCTCTTGGCCTTTCTTTTTCACCCAGGAACAAAATGAGATTCAGATTAAACCTATAGAGGAAAGTAATCTTTTACTTCTATCTCCAATTCACTTAGATATGGTGCAGAATATTAGAAGATTTCTTTCCATGCCTACGTTTATCAAGCCAGATTGTATTGGTTAGAATCTTTATTTTTGGCAGCTTTTATTTTCTTTTAAAGATATTCTGTCTCCAGATGAAAAACCTGGAGTACAGCATTATATCTGAATTGTTTTAGGAGTTAATATGCAGACTAAGGGCAGATTTTCAGCTGCTATAAAATCCTTTTTAGCTCCACAGAACTAATAGGTTAGGTTATTTCAATAAGGTACTAGGCAAAGGATGCTTTGAATAAGGAAAAGAAAGATGAATTGTTGCCAAGACATAATTTTGTATGTATAAGTTATTTGTCTAGCAAGACTGTTCATTATAACCCATTAGTTTAAAAGAAGGTTGCTCTGTTAAAGGATGAGTAAGCTTTGCTAACAATGTAAAGATGTATAGGGAATAAACAGGCAAGATGAACAGTGCCTGTTTTCAACCCCCAGGCTCATCCCAGGCATCTTTAAGAAGGTGCTGGCAGCTCTTACTGCTCACTGGCATATTCTTATGGACCGCAAGGAGAGAGAACCACTGATGGAACTGGTATGGGACTGAGATGTGTGTGCATTTTCCAGGGCACATTTTCTACGGCAAAACCCATTCTCTTCCCATCCTAATGGTGCCTACCAGGGTGGAGCTGACACCACCGGCTAGGGCAGGACACTGCTCTCTGCTGGAGAGCATTTTCGCAGGGCCCTGAGCACACCAACAAGGCTTGATTACCTGGAGTAGCCTCACCTGGGAACATCACCCACACCCCGCTCTGCTTTTCTCCCTCTTCCAAAGCCGTGCTCAAGGCTCCTCCTCCTTTTCTGAGCTGTGTCGTACCTAGTCCTGTCTCTTGCTGTCCCTAAGGCATCATCTCAACTTGCCAGATGTGATTCCAGAATTTACCTTGGACTTAGTTTGTTATCTAGTCTGCTCTGATGATTACTGGCTGGCCACTGAAGCGTGTTACTGTCCACCGCCTGGCCCTGCTTGGATACTTTGGCCGTGAACCCTGACAGGTAGGATTGCTGTTCCTGCCACACTGTGGTCAAACTCAGCTCCTGGTCTGTCTGCCCTTGGAGTGCAACTCTGTTTCTGCAGCTTGCTGATATGTCTATTAGCTGTTTCCAAATTGCATTTACAGTGAGAAGATAATGGCTTACAACACTTGCTGAGCATAAAATGTTATCTTCTCTGCTTTGAAAAGTGCATTTGAGGTGCAAGTGGGTCTGCCACACTTGTAAGAGTTTACTGGTTGAGTCTATTTACTTATTTCCCACTTAAAAATTGGTTTTGCATTTGCTAGAGGATGCTTTGCTACTAAACTTTAGCTTATTCAGTAGTTAGATTACCTTTAGAAAGTACAGGCTGCTCTGTTGACCCTCCATTCCTGTTTATTTGTTTATTTGGCTTAGTAAATTATGCGTCCTGGGCTCTCATGGAACTCTGAAGGAACTTTTGCATTGCTCTGGCACAAACCTGCCATGTCACCTTCAAAAACTAGGCTGATAATCACTGACCTTTGTTGTCAATCTGGCATTTAGAAAACTCCAAGATTTTTAACACATGCTTAAATATTAAAATGCCTTAATTTACATGTTTCATTTTCATGTCTTGGTTGTGAAGCAGTTATATTTAATGAGCTATTGACAACTAGAGGAAAATTTAAATGTATCCAAATCTGGCCTCAATTGCAAGTAAACCCACAGTTGTTTCTTTTCTTCTGGGAGGATGATAAGAACAGCAGAGGAAATTATTGATAACAGATGTTTGCAAGACTGCATGGTAGGAGTTGGTTGCCTTGTTAGGTCTTGACGGAGAAAATGTTGCTATTCATAAAATTGCTGACTTTTAGTAGGAGCTAGAATTGTCAGTGATTGATCTTCAGATTGCTTTCATTATGGGGCTTCCACATAGAAATAACACTGTGTTTGGTTTCATTTTTTTGCCTTTTTGCCAAGGAGGGTCGTTTATCATGTTCATGAATAATGGCCAAAAGAGCTGGTGAAGCTGAGAGAGCTTGATCCTCAGAGTGGTTTGAGCCCTGGGCACACCAAAGGCTGACATTAAGCAAATCCTTATGCAATTCTTCTAGTCTATTTAAATGTCTCACTTAATCTTTTTTCTTCAGCATTAAATCTTTCTGTCAGGACCTCTCCCATGCCACAGGGAGGTGTATCAATGAAGATGAGTTAGCTCTAGAAAAAAAGACCTTGATTATCTGGATAAATATTTAACATATTATAAAAGAGATGTTTGCTATGTGTTAGATTTCTGAAATGGCTGAAATTACTGTATTAACATGACAGCAAATGGATCTTTTTCATTTAACCCTCTTAATGTTCAGTCCCTCAGTGTGTTTTACTAAGAATTGCATAAGAGTATTTTCACAGTTTTGTTTTTTTTCTTCCAAAGTCTGCTTTAACCAGGCTTTTTTCTGTTCTGTTATATGGAATAACAGTTGGTCTTTCTAAAGCTTTCTGTGATTTTAATTTGCATTTATTTTAACTGGAACCATAAATTAGAGAAATGAGTCATTTATATACTCTTTTTTATGAAGCATTTGTGATATTGAAAGACAAGGCTTACAGCTGCATCTGCATTCCATTTGTAAGGTGTAATTGTTTGTTATCAATAGCCTGAAAGAAATCAGTATCCAAACAGTGATCTTGATATTTTGTAGAAAGGTAATTGAAAACCATCTGAGCACTTAAGTTTGCTAGTGTTCCATTCAGCAATTATAAAATTACTCTTGTTTTTGAGATGACAGGTTTGATTACATAGTTTCCATCCATTAGAATGTTACCTTCTGTAAATGTTCAAAACCTACTGTATTCTAGACTCTTAAATTCAATTTGTCGATATTTTTTTCATCTCCTGATACTACAGGTTTACTAGGAACTGAAAGAGACAAAATAAGTGTTGCAGGATAGGGACAGCTGCCATCAAAAGCATTGTTCCACTGCAGGTACAGAACAGTTGCTTGTGACAGGAAGGGATTTTGACAAGTGTGTTCAATACATCAAAGAAAGCACCAATATGGATGTTTAAGGACGAAAGTTTGGACAGGTGTGTGCTGACCTGAGAATTCAGTAGGAAATGTTACATTTAGCTATCTTCTAAGATAAGTCCCTCAACTGTGTATTACAAGAAAAAATTGCTTTCTGAAAAACCTTCCTCTGCATAGGAAGTCAGCAGTGCAACCAGAGCTGCATGCAGTGCTGTCCTCTGGGTGGAGTCTCATGAGGCCAGAGGAGAAGGGGAGAATCCTCCGCCTTTGACCTGCAGGGCACTCTGCTTTTGATCAGCCCAGGACATTGAATACCTCACCCTTCTCCATAGCCCAGATAACCAGGTCTCCCATATGCTTCTGGAAAGGGTCCACATTTTCCCTAGACTTTGTTTTATCACTGACATACCTATAGGTGTTTTTCATGTTGTCCTGGACATTCCTGGCAAGATTTAATTCTATCAGGGCTTTAGCTTTCATTATGTGATCCTTGGCTGCTTAGACCCTTTTTCTTTTTGTTCCTCCCAGGCTATTGGGCCTTGTTTCTGCCTCTTCTAGGCTTCCTCTTTGTGTCTGAGGTTGTCTAAGAGTTCCTTGTTCATCCACACAGGCCTCCTGGCATTTTTGCCCAAATTTCTCTTTGCTGGGTTGTATTGCTCCTGAGCTGGGAGGGAAGAAATCCTTGAAAATCCATGAGCTTTCTTGGGCTCCTCTTCCAACCATGCTCTCCCAAGTCAATACCTGATTTACTGATTTTTTTTTTTTTTCAAATTAATTGTTATACTGTAGGAAAATTTCTGAAAAAAAGTTGATTTTACTGACTATCTTAGTATTACAACGCTGTGTGTTCTGAAGAAAAGAGAACAAAACTTTTTCCACTTCCTTTCATGTTCACTTTTGTACTCAGGGTGCCAGTAAAGTGACCGTTCCCATCTGTCTGATCTCTTATAGCTGTGCAAATGTTAAATTCTTTCACAATTGCTGAAGTATTATTAATAAAGGGTTTTCTTATCAGGTTTAATAACGTTTTCTTGAATTTTGTAATGGTTAGTTGAAATCCAACTTTATGAAATCTTCCGAGTCCACATATTTTATCAAAGTAAACTTATCTCTAGAAGATTAGGGGGAGTTTAATGCAAATAATTGTGTTAGTATCTAGCTGAGTTAATTTCCCAAAGGATTTATCAAGAAGAGTAGATCACACCAAAATTAATTATAAAGTCTTCTATAACTTATTTAACAAAGCCTTCTCTTATTTGCAAGTAACAATTGGGGTGCTATCAATAATACGACAACCTGAAGTCATTGAAAAAAACTAATTAAAAATTGTTTACATTTAATGAAATAGCAGTTCAGATCAGAATTGCCTTCCCAAGTGATAATTCCCTGTCAAGCTTTATTCTTTCATATGCTGGCTAAGGCATGCAATGAATGATTCAGGCTAATTCCACCTGCTTTGGAAATCCACCAGCAGCTGTAACCAGGGTAACCTGTAATTCTAGTCTTAGTTCACCTGGAAGCCTTATGCTGTTTTTATCAGATATCGTGGTGAACTCTTCATTTATACATCAGACATTTATTTAATCAATGAATCTTCTACCCAAGGAACTGTCAGTTTTCTGCAGCACACAGTGGTGCTGTCTCTAGATTACAATTGTTGGGCTTTTTGAAATGCGTGTTGTTTTCAGTTAGTTTTTCCTTATGTGCAAGCAGTTTATTTCAGTATATTATTTTCCTCTTGTATCATATGGGAAAGATAGTTCCAGAAGTTATAATATTTAGAGTGGAAACTGAGGCACAATAATTAATACATTTAGAAATGCAAATGTTTCCCATGCTCTTTCCTCCTGGTAGTGTTGAGTCTCCTGTCTTTCATCCCTTGGTGGGGAGATTTGCTCATGAGCATCTTGATAGTTAGTTGGATGTCAGTATGATTGAAGATGGAGAGAATATATTTCTTTTTCCCTAGTATGGTTGATTGCCTTATGCTTTCAATATTTATTTTTAGCTAAATGAAAAAAGCAGTTGTGATTATCCAAAGTTGTTACACTGCTCGTGTATGATGGATATGCCATATAGAGCCCAGTTAATTTTCTTTCTAACTGCATATTGCACTTCCTGCAGTGTCAGTTATATTGAATGATAAAGTTAAACTCTCTTTGGGATTTAATCTTTTCTATTAAAATTGTCAGCCACATGAAATGGAAGCATCGGCATCAATGGAACCCGTACTGGTCCCAGCTGCTTGTCCTTTGCTATATCACATGTATTGCTGAGCGACTCTACCTAAAGTCACATGTGTGAAATTCCCTAAATAGCAGGAGAGACTCCTCCTGGCAAGACTATTTATTGAATTTTATGCAGTAGTCAAGAAAAACAGTTACTCTAACATTTACGCAGAATATGCACTGTATTATTATCTTAACTTCCATACTCCTAACCAACTGTTCTGGTTTCTTTTAATTCAAAAAAAATTGACATGATCTTTGTAGGGACAAGAAGAAAAGGCGCACTCCAGGTAGAGGTGAGAGGGAATGGCACTTATTAAAATGGCGCCCAGCTTATATAGGGTAGAACACAGAACTCTCTAGAAAAGGGGTTGAACTTGCAAACCCACTCCCATGGATGGAGGAACAGGGAGTGTCATAACCATAAAAGGCAAACAAAGGCAGATATAACCATAAAAGGCAGAAATCAACCAATCAGGGAGCAGGACAAACATGGGGGAAAGACGAACTCCATTTTGTATAATATGAAATAGGAATATTCGAACTTTACAACAATCCTATAAAACTGGGAACTCATAACAGTCCGGTATGCAGAAAGTTGATCTTGCTGACAAGAACATTCCTTGTTTCTGCCGTCCTCCTTCTTTATCCCGATCGCGTCAAGTTGTTTCTTGTGTTTTTTTCCATTTTGAGTACATCTGCATCCCAGCACAAAATTGCTGGGTTTTTTTCCATGGAATAGCTGACGTATTTTCTCTTCAGATGTAGCCTGAAGTATAGGAAACATTTGCTAAACTAGTTTTAATTCTATGCAGTTGTAAATTTTTGCTGTTGATGGTGCTGTAAAAGTGAAGAGTGTGGCCCGCTGTGGGCTAATGTGTAAGACTGGGATAACTGAGTATTTTGCTTTCATAAGTTCGAGGTCTAAAACTTCCAGTTATAACTTTTCTAAGAGTACTGAGATTCTGACTCAAAGTCAGACTTATTATTCTAGACCATAATGAAAACTGTGGGGACCAACACTCAGGCAAGAGTCACCCCTTTGTAGGGACAATTGAATATATGCACAAGGCCTAATATGTCCTCAGTTCTTAGGTGGTCACGGCCAATCTCTTTTTTGGGTGATGAACTTTCATGCTGTTCACAAATATCTGAATCCCTTCCTGCAGTAGAATTCATTTACCGTTGTGCAAATATTCTGTATTTATTCTAGACCACACACAGATCTGAGTGACATCAGAGTAAGCCTGCAGTAACCCCAATTAATTTCCGGAGGCTTATTCCAGATTCATCCTACTCAGAGATAAAAATGTGTGTGTTTATCCTTGAATTGCACGGCACAGGCTATAATGGTGAGGTGCATTGAGCTCCATTCTCAGCATAAAGTAGTTTGGGGTAGTCAGTTGAAAAATGTTACGCACCAGATTAACAAGGTAGATGATCCATTATCACTTCCCTTAAGCAATATATGAATGTTAATGAATCCATTTTGTGCTATCATGATTTCTGAAAGTAAAAGAAAATTCTAACACCTGTGGGTTGGTAGGGTGATTTTTGTTTTTTTCTTTAATTGGTTTGTGAGCATTGAGGATACTGGAGTTTGTAGGAAAGGAAAATTAGATCCTAACTGGCTGGGCAGTTTTTTTGACGTATAGCTTTTTGTTGATAGGAGTTGTGTTCCTTCAACAAAACATATCTACATTCCTTTAAAAAATGGAGTCCTTTCAGAGATTCATTTTAGTGGTCTTCATCTGTAAATTTTTGGCAAAAAAGGGTCAGTAGAGGAGTCTGGTTCATCCTTCTGCACTCAGATTTGAGGGTTTACATTGTAGAATTAGGGTTAGTTTTGGTTTAGGCTTGGCAAAGTACTCACAAAGTTATGGAGCTATTAGAGCTGTGTATTGTCTCATTATAATAATATTACTTTTGGTTCAGATGATTTTATTATTTCAATAAATATGCATTATATGAAATTGGTGCCTTTTTGTCTGTAGATGGTATTTTATGACCATGGAATAATCAACAGTTTTAGAAAAGGAAAAGAAAACTGCAATGCAGTACAATAATCCTCCTCAGCTGTCAGTTTTTTCCAATTAATTTGCTCATTTAATGGTTGCAAATCCAATTGACAGTCAGGTATTTCTTCTGAAACCTTCTTTGGTGTTCAGGGAAATTTAGTAAAGAATAGCGTTTGACATTTTAATAAAGAAGTGTGGCTTTATGATGCAGTCAGTGTGCTCGACTAGAAAACAACCAGCCATGAAGAGAAAATAATAAAGTTTATTGTTTTTAATGTCCTTTAACTTGAATCCAGTAATTAGAAGAATTATGTAGCTCTAAGGACCTAATTTGAAGGTAAAATTTTAATTGTGTTATTGAAAGATTTTGTAGTTTCCTATTTAAATCTAAAAGGTCCAGTCTGCTCTCACAACGATGTTGACGTTGCTCTAGTATGACTGAGTATTTCAAGTGCTGGAAAAAGTTTTGACTTATGACCATCGAAGGAGGAAAGTATGGAATGCAAACCAGCACAACCGTTTTGCATTTATTGTAGTCTAACCACGTCCATTATTCCAAATACCTTTATTTTTCAGTTACAGAAGTAATAGGTCTTAAAAGCCAGGGTAAGTTGAACAAATAGGTTCTGCTATTAGAATATACTCTGGAACACAAAAAGAAAACTCAGTTTTAAGACAAAACCTAGTGACATTTAGTAAAATAAACATATTATGAAATAAAGCTCTTAACATCTGTTCTATCAAAAAACATATCCTCATATATCAGAACCTCAATTAGCTTTTTCACTTATGTTGGTGGTTTGCATAGGCTCAGAAAGGCGTTGAAAGTTCGTACTAAAACAATCCTTTTAGTAGTTTTTCAATCTGGAGATGTTCTTCTTAAGGGTAGCTCTTTAGAATTTTTATTCACCCTCTATGTGGATCACAGTGCTAATATTGTAGGTGTGGAAGTTCAACACATTTAGGCCCTAAAAGCCAGAGGGTGTAAGTCTCAAACGAGGTCAGAGGGAGTCCCTGCCCAACATTTTTGGGTGTTTTTTAAATCCTTATTTTGAATGTTGGATTATATTCAGCAAGCTCGAGATCTCGTGGATTTGACTGGTACTGCAGGTGGGCAGGAAAAGGGAAGAGATCGTGACTCTCTAGTATCTAAACTAATTAGTCTGATTTTAATAATTACTTGAAGGTTTTTAATAATTAAGTATGGATCTCTTCTTTTGGCCTCTATGACCCAGTTCAATGTTTTCAGAAGTTTAAGGAACTTGCTGCTGGGATTTTTGGTTGTGATTGTTTGTTCTGAGGAACCTTGAAATTCTCTTGGTTTTGATGTCCGTTCTTTGCAGGGAGGGGCAATTGTCGTTTTCACAGCCAGTCCTTAGTTGCCTTACTGATGCTTGGCGGGCAGTGACAATCAGCTCCAGCTCTGTGATACCAAGAGCCCTGGACTAGTTTAGAGTTCAGGGAGCTGGACAACAAATTTTCTTGGACTTGTGCTTAAAAATAAAACAAAGCCTAGGCATTCCATGAGTGCCAGACTAATCCATGTCATGGTGCAGTTGTTTGTTTTTTATTTATTTATTTTTTTAAATGCTCAGCATCTAGCAGCACAGTGTAGTAACCCTGAGGTTATGCTGCACTTTGCATGTTTGCAAATGTCCGAGTGATCATATGCTGGTGATAAAGCCAGCAAAACACAGTGAATTAAAATTGGCAAGCAATTCTTACCTCTGAATGCTCTTGAAGATGCAGTTTTATTGCATTTTTGTCGCTTTGGTGAAGTATTACAGTAATACTGCTTTTGAAAGTTATTTTTTTTTTGGGTTTTCTTTCAATGTTAGTAGATTCGTGAGCTTGTTATGACACACTTTTTGAAACTGTTTTGCCACTGAGTTTTATTTGGAAGAACAGAAGGTAATGCTTGAGTTAAATCTCTTTCAATCATCTTCCAAACTAATGAGAAAATGCTTCCAATTAAAGTCAGTATTTGATTAATTAGTAGTTGACTTACTAGGAAGGAGATAAGAAAGTCAGGAGTGTTGTTAGGATGCATTCAATACAAATCATGGGAGGAGAGTGTTACAGCAAAGAAACCATCAGTGCCTCAAAGGATACTGGTTGTTTTGCTGTAGGACATCCTTCAGCAGCATTTCAGGTTGATTTGAATGAACTAATAAAGAAAACAACTATAATTTGTAAGTACTTTGAAGTTGATAGGAGCATCTATCCTTAACCATGGGCATTATGTGTGATTGTACATGGTATCTTGCAAATGGCAGACTATCACACCAAAATAAATATCAAGGACGTGTGCACATCCCCAGACAATCAGTCTGAGGAACAAATAAATTTGGTTCGTTATTTCAAGAGATGGTATTCCTGCTGTACAAAAAGAGAGAAAGAAAATCTGTCATCTTTGGCAATGACATAGGGAAAGAAGTAGCACTTAGAGTGAATTTTAGAACTTTTGTGTTTTGGAGACACTTATAAATGGGTGCACTAATTATTTTTTTTTTAGTCTTCATGTGTAAGTTGTAATTTCCAAAAGAAAGTACAGTACTCAGCACAAAGAAATTCATCTTTCATAAAACTTGTGTGAATTTGTTAATTCCCCTCTATACCCTTCACCTAAAGACTTTCAAAGAGTTTTGTATCCTTCTTATATTGTGGTGCCAAAGCTGTCAGGCAGCAGCAGAACCACTCAGAAACCCTATATGTAGTGTATCTTTTGCTGGTTTACAAGTACTGTAATATCAGAGTCTTAATGTAATATCAGAGTCTTAATGTTATTGATAGCATAAATAACACAAAGAAGCTTTATGGTTTCTCTTCCATCTGAAATATCAATGCAAAATGGCCTCAGCTCTAAGGGAAGCACATGATTGACTGTTTGGTTCTGGTTATTTAAATTAAAAATTTCAAGTGGAAGTAGCAAAGATTGTTGATATATTATCCAGAATTCAGAGGAAATCAATACAAGCCTTAATGACCTCCCCCCACTGCTCTTTAGCTGCATTAGTCACATCTTAGGAAAGCACTGTGGCCATCAATCTAGGAAACAAATTGCTTTATTTTCATATTGTGAACTTAATGGCAGCTCATGTGCAATCTTTCCATCTAGTTCTGAAGTCCTGTGTGAAAAATACAGGAGGAAACACTTTCTGAAAGGATGAGAAGCTTTAAAATATATACAAGCAGTAATTCAGACACAGAAGAAACTTTAGAAAGCCAATTTCTATTCTTTTTAGTTGTCCATGCATGTTATTGTGGTGAACCAGGACACCAGATGTAATGAGAAGAGCTATGCAATAACAGCCATACACTAAGTAGACCAGCTGTCCAATCTTGGACATCTCTGTGTGTTTCCACATAAATAAAATATTCAGAATAATAAAGAGGTTTTGTTTAAGTCAAAAAAGAGAGTAAAACTTTTGAATTTGAGAGGCTAAAATTTGATGTCAAGACTTAATGGAGATTAAGTTTATTTCCTGTGGCTGGCTTCTCTGCAGACACACAGAAACTAAAGTTAAGTGTCATGGTTGTCAAGATTCTGATTTCTGTTGCTGTTTCCACACCACCCTCCCCAACTGTTTTATCCAAGATCAGTATCATAAGGCAGCTAAGTGATATCTGCTCTTAACAGAGCTATCCAGGAGAATAATTTATTGTATTATTTACAGAATCAATGGCTAATACATGACTTCATGTGTATTCAGATTAATAAGAGGGTCTGAAAGTCATTGCTGTACCTAATAACCTCTGCTCAGATCCTTACAATGTTTTGCTTGGATCTTTGTCTGCAAGCACAGTGTAATTTATCCTAATATTTAAACATCTCATAGCTTTTTGCTGCCTTATATGGGAATACTCATCTTCTCTGTATGAAGACTGAACTAAAAGGATCAACCAAAACCTTTCTTTCATTTCTGAAGGCAAGAGGAACCTGTGCTAGGGAACCAGGTAGGAGAGGAGCCCCAGTGTCTGGCACATGATCTCCTGAGCTGTGGTCTGAACTGGACAGCACCTTTCCTAGTCTAGCAGAGATGGAAAAACACTGGCTGTGACCCAGTGAGGGGATCTGACCCTCACATCAGTTTCTTTACAATTTTTTTTCTTTTTTTTTGGTCGTTTTTTTTTGGGTTTTTTTTGAGGCAGAATAGATCTCTGAGAACCTAAACTGTCTAGGAAAACTTAACAACAAATGATAACTTTCTTCAGAAGATTTGTAAGAAAACCACACTTAAAAATACAAGCTTTTCTGATCTGTGCCTGTTCATGTGAGCTAATTGTAGACTTACATTTTCACAGAGAAAAGCGATGAAATATACCTATCTATTTGCTAAAAATAGAGTTGTGGTTTTGTTTTTGTTTGGTTTGTTGGTTGGTTTGTTTTTTTTTCCAGAAAGCTAAATGAGGGATTACATTTAGATGACAGATACTTAGTGATTTAAATACATCTTCAAAGTAATTCAATAGAATTAAGCTGCTATAATCTACAAAAGTACTTTGGTCTCATGTCCATAAAACAAAGAGGAAATGACCTGGCCTAACTGACTCTGTCAAATATGGAATAGGGAGGAGAGTGCTGATGCTTTTAAATGCACCCTTTGCAATCCCACCGTGTCCCAGACAGGTCTAGCAAAGATGACAATTTATTCGAGAGGTGCTTAACGGATTAATTTGAGTCTTGCTGATTGTTCTTTGTATGTGCAAGATGGCAGTGATACTGAAAAGGTTAAGAAGGTACAAACTGAATTTGGACTGCAAATTCCACTTTGAGAATGGATTTCTTTCTGTGAGGTTTCTGTGTAATCCTTACTAGAGTGCCTTTATAAAACTTGGTATTTATCTTAGATATTAATATAAGGCAAATAAGCATGAACAATAGAAGTCAAAGCTGTGTCTCTCATTATATTTCTCAGTCCCTCTCAGTGGGGAAAAGATTGTAAATTGCTTTAGAAAATGAGTCTGACCCTCACAAATGGAGGTGTGTCCTAAACAACATAAAAAGAAGTAAAGTTGAACAAATGCCTTCTGAATGGCACCTGAAATATAAATAATAATCAGGAGTTCATTCCTTAATAATTTGTCCTGCAGTTTAAGACAGTACTATTTATATTAAAACCTAAATGTGCCAAAACCAGACCTGTTAATAGATTAAGGTCAGCGTAATCTAGTGTTGTATCTGCTATACCCTTGGTTTCATTGCTGAAAGAAAAAAAACAAAGCAAAACAAAAAAACCCACAAAAACAACACCCCAAAAAATCATACAACAACCCCCCCC
>JAWWMP010000148.1:14802964-14818380 GCA_035047865.1 Dendrocincla tyrannina | reverse complement strand
ATAGCCACTTCCTCTATGGCAATAAGGAATGTGTGAAGGTAATACCAGAATTTTTCTTCAGGATGTTATGCATCATGGATCCTTGATATCCTCTCATGTTCTGCAGCCACTGAATATTCTTCCTTTATAAATATGGAAGCCAGGCTGAAAGGACTAGTCATGTTCCATCTTTGATACCTTCATTCAAAGGAATATGGTTATACTGAGAATACTTACTGAGCTTCCAGATGTGTGAAAACTGATGCATTCCTTCTTGGCTAAGAGATCACTGCTTTGAATTTCAGAGGATATCTGGAATATTACTGAGAGTAGGATTTTGTGCTCAGTAGCTCATTTGGGTAGGAAACAGCATTCTTGTTTACCTGGAGGACACATATCAAACACAGTATTCTTGACCAGTGTCATGTTCTATCCCAAGGACACAAGCTTTGCATCCACAGAACAGACCTTAGTGAAGGATTTATTTTCCTCCTTGACAGTTCTATCTCATTTCTCTCTTTCCTTCATTCAGCAAACAATATTGCTTCCCAACATATGTGTCTGTATTTGTGTGTATGTGATGGCTTATACTGTTGTCAGAGACTATTCAGCTATTATGCAGTTGAATGATAAGTGTAATGCCAGGAATTAGGGGTTATTTAAAAGGTGAATGGGTAATGATGAAATAGATTAGAAGAGCATCTCAAATTCATGATGGTCATTCGCATAAATAATGCTTTATCATTTCCCATCTGTCATCCACTGTGAAGATTCGTGGTGCCCTTTGATCAGGTGACTTGTCCTTGAAGTACAGTTAGAATTCCAGTGTGAAATAGCAACTGTTCTACTGGCAGAATGAGTTCAGTTAGCAAGCATCAAATGCTCTGTATGGCACTCATCATGAGGACAAAATAGTTCCAGCCCTCGGGGAGAGCAACCTGCATATCCAGACTTCCATCAGGATTATAAAAAACTTTAATATTTAGAAATTAATTCATTCAGGTAGCAGTAATATTATTACTTAATTTGTTTCATCAAGCAAAAATAGACCTGTGGTTCCCCAATAGTCTTTTAAAAGTTGTCATCTCGTTGCATGGGAAATTTCTTTCTTCTCCCACCACTTACTTGCAAAAAATACTTAAATAAAAATTAATTCCCAATATTAGTTCTAAATGTATTTTCTCCACAACTTTACATTTTTATATAGATAGCCCTGTATTATAGGAGGGAAAGCTGACTAATAATGCTGATTGTTAGTGTAGGAAGTGATTTAAAATGAAAAAAAATAGTGTAAGTTGTACTTCTCTTTAAAGAAACTATAAATAAGCTAAGTGATATCTGTTCAGCTTTCCTAGCTGTCCTAGGTTTTAATGACCTGAAAGTTTAAAGCAATGAATATCCCCACTCATCAGTCAGAGAATATCTCTATAGAACCTATTCAGTCCCACCATGTGGGTAAAAATTTGGTTGAATTTATTGAGTTCAGGTTTCATCGTTATCCACATGCATGTAGGGCCCAGCTATGTTATGGAGCTCCTGAACGCTGCAATTGGCCTCTTGACTTTCATGCTTTCATCATCTGTATCTTCCTTATGGCTCAAATACCAGACCCGCCTTTGTGCAGCAGTAAAGGCAGGCACCCAGTGTACTCCTGATTTTTACCTCCTACATGGAAACAAAAATAGTTCCAGCAAATATTTAGACCCGGGAAATGCTTCCTTTACCTACAATGTAGCCTTGTCCATAAAGTTTGCGAAGTTAGTTTAGTTTTTCTAGAGTGGATTTTAGACTGTTGGCAATTAAAGCTAAGAGGCTGACCTTGGAGAAGCCTGTGCTGCTGCTTGTATGGAACAGGGAATTCTTGGAACACAAAGAATTTGAGCATTTGAATGCAAAGAAAAAATGATTGTATTTTAAGTAGAGAATGCTACTCTCATAAAGGAATTAGAACCCTTTCACACACAAAGCTTTTCCACAGTCATTTAAAAATGGAAATTTCTTGACCATGTTGAATGTTTTGTGGGGATGCAGATGACATGTCAAAGCATGAACACTTCAATCAGTTGTGCTGTTTTAGACTGAATGCAAGCTACCCTGTATTACTGAAGATTTTATTCTTCCATCACTGTTTAATCAAGCACCAAATGAGAAACAATCATCTTGATATAATAGTACTGAAGTAATTATTGTTACATGCAGTACACTTTTATTCTGATACTAGCTCCAGTCTTTCCTTTGCATGAGGAAGAAATAAAAATTGAGTAATGACTTTATGAATAAGCTCTTGTAAATTAAAAGCATAACAAATCTATGTAGATCAAATATACCCTTCAGTTTACTCATTCAATAAGCCCTTGTTATGCTGATACAAATACATACTCTGTGGAGTGTAAATATGTGAGGATGTACTTCCTTTCTATCAAGTATGAAATAGATATTATGAGGATGTTAAATCCTTCAATGACATGTTCTGCTAGTGAATAGATCGCTTATGAGCTTTGTGAATTTTGCCACCAGCAAACACATAGGTTTTCTTTTAGATGTCTGGATGACCCTTAGCAGAAAGGCTTTTTTTTTTTTTTTTCCAAATAGAGCAGCACATTTTTATGATAAGCTCATCAACTCCTGTTAGAAAAATAAAATAATAGTATATTGCTTTCATGCATTATAAGCCTGGTCTTTTTATAGGTTGAGGAAGGTGGTTCTCCCCCTCCACTCTGCCTCCATGAGACCCCACCTGGAATGCTGCATAAGGCCTGGGGTCTCCAGCAGAGGAAGGACATGGACCTGTTAGAGGGTCCATAGGAGGCCACAGGGATGCTCAGAGGGGTGGAGCACCTCTCCTACAAAGATGGGGACTGAGAGAGTTGGGATTGTTTAGCCTGGAGAACAAAAGGGTCTGTGGAGACCTCAGAGGACCTTCCAGCACTTTTATGGGGCTTATAAAAAACAGAGTGACTCTTTACATGGGCAGATAGTGATACAGTAAGGGGAATCAGCTTTAAAATAAAAGACTGGAAATTTATGGTTGGTGTTAGGAAGAAATTCTTTCTTGTGAGGGTGGTGAGGCCCTGGCACAAGTTGGACAGAGAAGTTGTAGTTGCCCCATCTGTGGAAGTGTCCCAGGCCAGGTTGGATGGGGCTTGAAGAAACCTGGTCTAGTGGAGGGTGTCCCTGCCCATTTCAAGGGGTTGGTACAAAATGAGCTTTAAGGTCCCTTCCCACTCCAACCATTCTGTTTATTCTATATTTCTTAGTTCTTTGTTTCATTTTCAGAAAATGAAAAACCAGTTGCGAGCTTAGTCATTAGGGATTTGGTACATTGTTTCCACTGAGACTTAAGATGATTTTAAAGAATGACAGGTATATCTGTGACATTACTCAGATATCTGGAGCCTCCCTCATACTTCCCTGATGGCATGAGACATTCTACTGATAGTGATTTATTTTATTTTTTTTAACTTGTTCTTTCTTAATAGCAATTAAAATGAGAGAGAAGATAAAGTTTTGACAGTTTCCCACAAAAGTTCATTACTTGTTTCCCTCGTGGGCTCTTCCCCAAAAAGTCTCTAGAGCAGAAAAAGGATGGACTAACTATGCTTACCCCCTGTGATGTTAAATACAATTATCGTCATGTCTTTGGAAGGATGACTCCAGTGCTGAAAGGCTTATCAACCCCACTCAGGCACAATAGCTGCAAAATTAACAATGAAGACAATTTTTTTTCTTAAATCACGGCATGTTTATTATTCATGTTGTTCTTCATAGTGTCTTGGAATTGAGTAAAAATCTATTGTCGGAATAATTTCTGTAGATGCAAGATATAATTTTGGCCACTCTTCTATATGACAGTGTCTTTAGTGATCACTGATAGCCAAATTGTTGAAACCTCAGTTCTTCTTAATCTGAGGTAGTCCACATGTGGGGAAATGTACAGGAAAAAAGTAAGACACTGATTAGGGGGAAAAACACGTTGGTTCCCCTCTTTTTAGACATTAACTCCATCACAGTAATGCTGGTTATGCTAATATTTTCATTTTTTAATAAGAGTTAAGTGTTTTAGGAATTGAGAGCCTGGTGTATGTGTCCTTTTAGCTGGGTTCCATAGACATGAGCCAGTTTTCTTACTACACCAAATATAACGATGTGTGGGTCTGATTCTGCCTTCATTAAGGCAAAGCTCCTATTGCCTTAGTGGGATGGGTTCAGGCTCTGGGTATGGTATGTATGTAAGATGAATGCTTGTACAGTTTTTCAGTCAAAAGCTACATTAAATTTTCCTGGTGTGACTTAAGCTAACAAAAGGGTGAAAATTCTCAGTGTTAAGCTTCCAAGACTTGCTGCAAAAGCATGACTACAAGTTGGGTTACAGTGGTTCCTTGTTGTGCCTTGATCCTGCTCATGAATGTCTGTTTTTCTGCTGGTGCAGACAAAAGTTAAAGTGAAGTCTTTTTGAAAGTTAGGAAGGATAAAAGAATCCCTAAACTCTTCTAGAGATATAAAAGCATAAAGGTCTGCAGTGACTGAGGTTTTCAGAACCAGAAATTTCCTTCGTGTCTCAGTCTCCAAGTGGTAGATGGAGCTAAACAGGGGCAGTTCTGTCTTGAGGATATAATTGTATTAAGAAATAAGCTGTTGTCACTCAACAAAGAACCACATAACATAAATGTCTTGTTGCCTGTTTGTCATAGAGAGTGGAAGACTTACATAAACTGATGAGAAAGCCCTTCCATTGAGCCATGAGGAGCAGAAAGGACTCTCTTGATTTCTAAACTCCTCCTTAGAGAAAGGTTTAGGTGTGACTGAATCCAATCTTTTCCTTGGACTGTGTCAATAGTTTAAGGAGTTACAGAGATGTGGTTAAAACCCACAGATTTTAATGATGGCAGAATGGATATATTTATATATAATGAATTATTTTTTGTGACAAATTAACAAAGAGGTGAACAGACCAAAGATCTTAGAATTATTTACTACACAGTGTAAAAGCTAAAAGTCTGCTAGTAGGGTATCATGTAACAAAGTAATACAGTGCACTGTAACAAAGCAACTATATTAAAGCAATTGTATCCAAGCCAGCAAAAGAAACAATCACTAAGTAGAGCTTGCTATAACTCACCATATGAGACAGTGGGCAGATTTCTTTCTCTTAACCCCTGGGGAGGGAGCATGAAGAGGCATCCTTGCTTCATGGGAGAAGCTCCATGTTTCAAGGAATTGTGTGGAAGAGTCTGCCATATGGAAGCTGGACTGGGCTTTTTTAGTTATAAAGTGGTGGACTGGCAGTCACAGATTTACAAGCCCACAGACCAGCTCATCTGTCAAATCCTGCTTCAGAAAGCAGGATGTGTATTTATTCTAAGTCTTATATTGCCTGTAGTGGCTTGACATGTGACGTCCTAAAATATTTACTTATCTGATGGCATTAGTTCCTAATTTTTCCTTGGGAAAAATTGGAGAATGGATTCTGATAGCTTGGAAATGCTTTGGAGTCCCTGTATGCTGCAGCTATTGCATGGGAATTGCAAACAGTTGCAGATGGGCTTGACTGTGCCTTGCAAACTGCAAAACATGACTAATCAGGCATCCTTTATTTCATTTATTTCCTCAACAAAACCCAAGGAATAAGAAAAAGAACTTTGTTGTTCAGTAGCTTAGTGAACATGGCACTAAAATCACTGTTTAAGTGCAGAGACAACCACAGTGAACTTTCTGTTCTTTTCAGGAAAGCAGTGAAGAGTCTGGATTTAGCTCCACTGCATCAGTAACCTTGACTACATCCCATTTGTTTATACATAATAATTGCAGATATCTTTCTAACTAGGTTGCAAAACAGCTGCTGTGCTGTTCATTATTACTGAATATTTAAATATCAATGAATCTTCCAAATCCTACATGCACAGACCACATGTATTACTGGAGTTAGTGACTCCACGGTTTCTCTGTGGTTACACTTCTAGTATTGCACCACAGTCAAATTATATGTTGATTTAATGTATATTAATAAGTAGTGTGTTTATACTTCAAACTATAAAAAAAAAATATGTAAAGCAAACTTAAGATCATCATACAATGTCTGTGTTTACTACCATGACTGTTCAGAATAAAGATGTAGTAAAGTGTGGTTTCTGGAGAAAAAAATATAATATCCTAAAAGATTTTGTTGGCCAGTGCTTGTTAAATATCAGGATAATGCATCAGTTTTGATGGACTTCTAATAATATTATTCCTTTTATGAGCAGTGTATCTTCTTGAAATACATAATGAATTTACTATGTTTGATTAGTAATACAATTTTCCAAGGCTCTGTCCAAAATACTTGCATAATCCACAAGTTTCACTCTAAAAATCCCAAGGTTTTAGACATATTAATGGAAGTTTTTCAGAGTGAAACAGCCTGGTTGAACACTTTAATGAAAAGATCACAAAGTTATAAGATAAATACTGTCAGTATGTCCTTTTTATAAAAGTACTTTCTAAAGTGAGACAAAGATCAATTGCTGGCAAAGTCTGGAAGTTTTATACAGAATCAGAAAAGAAGTAATAAATGTTGTTTGGCTACTCTTTTTACCACCTTTTAGTGGCAGGCTCTTGTGTAAAGCTTAGGGGGCAGATCTTGCACATCCTTACAGAAGGTTTTCATTCATGGAAGAATTCCTTTGTGAGCCATTGGAGCTACTAATTTGAACAGAGGCTATTTTGTCTTTAATCTGAAAGGTTTTCCATAGCTGAAACATATTTGAAAGCAGGACAAGTTGAGGAATGTTTTTACCTCATTATCACTTGGAAGAAATAAAATGAAAGGTTCTAACATGGTGACTTTGAAAATAGGAATAATGATATTAGTGCCAGGCATAACATGTCATATAGTGTCATAGCTGGACATACTCCTGG
This sequence comes from Dendrocincla tyrannina, assembly GCA_035047865.1. Taxonomy (NCBI): domain Eukaryota; kingdom Metazoa; phylum Chordata; class Aves; order Passeriformes; family Dendrocolaptidae; genus Dendrocincla; species Dendrocincla tyrannina. The sequence continues at coordinate 14,811,507 of JAWWMP010000148.1, read as the reverse complement.
AAAGGACAAAATTCAAAGTCAGGCCTGCACAGATACATGTCTATGGCTTGTGATTTGGCTACAGAGAATCAGATAAATGAAGTTTATGAAATGCTTTATTAATTTATTAATAGATAAATTTAAAACAAAAAAACCCCAACAAAAACAAAAAACCCACCCCACCTTGATGAATTTTTACCCCTTCTGTTTGAGCTAAAGTGAAATTAATTGTATTGGCATCAGGAGTGAAAAGGAAATTGTCATACCTAAATATTTCTACTGAGATCCTCACAAATCTGTCATTGTTTGATAACCAGCCCAGAGGGGTATTTAGGTAGGGGTCACACCAAAAACTGTGGCCAGACCTCTTACCTGCTGATTGACAATTCTGTGCTAGAAAATAATTACATTACGCAAGCACAGAGTACTGTGCTCTGTGTATTTATAGTTAAATCTTCATCCTTAACATAAGACTGGGAACAGAAATTAACATGTCCTCTCTCACAGAGCTTCTGATAAATATCTGTAAAACCTGAAATTAAAAGTTTTATAGAAATGTACGTAGATAGAGGCAAGGGAAGAAAGAGAAGAAAGGAATTGGTTTGTACAGATGCAAAATTTGTTGTAATAAGATCATGACTTTGGTTTGTATCTCTGTGAGCAGCTGCAGACACCAAGTTATGCTGTCCCCATTTTAAGCACCACAGATTAAAGACATTTACAGTCTGATACATAAGCTGGTGTGCTTGAAATAATTATAAAAAATATTACCTTCATAATAAGAAGTATTCTGAGATATGGGGCTCATGTCTGAGCCCTATAGAGCTGTTTCCAATCTATGTTAACAGTATACTTTGGAAGGTAAATAACATCCCCTTACTTAGCATTTGAGGCTGTAAATTTCATACTTAAAGAAAGCGTATATAAACCCCTCTTTACTATTTGTTTAGTGTATGTATCTTCATTTTCCTTTTCTAATTCTTCAGAGCTTGTGTGAGACAGTGCATTTTTATTGAGTTGCCACATAGATAAATATAACACAGATAAAGCATTGTGTTCCACAGGTGTTCATTTCCTTCAAAATGTTTTCAGATACACGTGCTCGAGGTATAGTTATTCTTTTTCAAACAAGAATTTTAAAATGGTATTCTGATTCTAATGAATTAGGAGAAATTACCTTTTGCCCTTTCTATACTGAGATTCATGGGTTTAGTTTCTTTTCTGTCAGCTTAACTGAAATTAACCATTGGCTCTAAATACTTAATATGTTAATTGCCAAATCTGTTTAAACTTAATAAGATGCTGTGATATCTTTATACTGTGAGTCCTTTGGGTAACATACATGCTTTGTGCTAGATTGTGCTTCATACAGTAAATACTGTATGAAAAATAAAACAATTCTCTGTTTAATCTGAGGAGATCAAGAAAAGTATCAGCTGTATGTATTTTCATACAGCTTCATACAGTAAATACTGTAGAAAAAGGGAAGTATCTACCTTAACTTAAACTGAGAGACAGAATAAATGACCTAAACCACACCACCATCACCCCAGATAGTTTTGGTTAACCCCAGCTGGCAACTAAGCACCACACAGTCACCTTGCTCACTCCCCTCACCAGTGGGTGGAGGAGGGAATTGGAAGAGTAAAAGTAAGAACAGTAGGGGGTTGAGATGCAGATAGTTTAATAGGTAAAGCAAAAGCCCCACATGCAAACAAAGCAAGGAATTCTGTCACTGTTTCTGTGGGCAGACAGGTGCTCAGCATCCCCAGCACAGCAGGGCTCCATCATGCATGGCAGTGACTTGGGAAGACAAACGTCATCACTCTGAATTTTTCCCAGCTTTATGTGCTGAGCATGATGCCATATGGTCTGGGATATCCCTTGGGTCACTTGGGGTCAGCTGTCCTGGCTGTGACTTCTGGCAACATTTTGTGCACCCCCCTGCCTGGTGGGTTGGTGTGAGGAGCAAAAATGGCCTTGAAGCTGTGCAAGCGCTGCTCAGCAGTAGCACAAACACCTCTATTTTCAATGCTGTTCCCAGGACAAATCCAAAGTGCAGCCCCATACCAGCTACTGCGTAGAAAATTAACTCCATCCCAGCCAAAACCAGCAGAGGTAGGCATGGCAAATATAGTTTTTTCCTGTTTCTTAACCACAGATAAGGACTTATTAAAAATGCAATCTTGCCCTTCACACATACTAAAACAAAGCACATAATGAAACTTTCTTGCACATTTATACTTTTCTTCTTCTCTCTCACTATATGAGATGTACTACAATTTGGTCTAGTTGGTCTTTGCATCTTCCTGGGAATAAAATATATGCAGGAAAGGAGGACTGGGACCCCTAGAAAGGCATTTTGCCAGAGCTGGTGAAGTATGTGGACCTCTGACATCTCCCGTGTTCTGATGGGAGGTTTGTATCCAAGATGTGTGCTGTAGCCTGGAAACCAAAGAGCTCTGTTCCTTGCCAAACTGAGACAAAATTTTGAGATCCAGTTATGATGAAACTAGTCTCCCTAAAGCTTGAAAATGTGCTGCCAATGTCCTTCTCTATCTGACAAAATGAAGTGTCTTTTAAAGTATTTTCATTAGTGCTCTTCTTTCTCCTTCATGCATTTGAACAAGCTGACACCTTCCCAAGTTCTGCTCCCAGGAGAGATTGGAATGGTTCCCAGATTCCACATCTTCACTGCAATCTTCCTGCAACTGTAATATTTACCAGACATCAGGGGAAAAGCCACAGCCCATAATCAGCTTTCAATGACACAGGAAAATAAAGAGTGAGCCTGATTCAGACTTGTTTTACTGCACTCAGCCTACACCAGATACTCTGGGAGAAGGCTTTGTGACACAATGTCAGGTGCTGGTGTTTCTCTTCCCAGCTCCCTTGGAATTTCTGAGCAGCCATGGGCAAGTGCTCACCATTTGTGGAGAAATGACATGTTGAAATTTTTTTCTCTGGCTTGGCTCTTTACAAAGCCGTTCTTCTTTTCCCCATCAGTTTGACTCATCCACTACTGTTATTTCTGAAGCTTCACAGTTTAGCATCTTGTAGAAAACACTTTTTCAAGATAACATTTTTCATTAATGAGCTAATAAAACAGTTTTCCTCCCCTTGGTAGAACACAAAAGCACTGATCTATCTACCTCTGGCTTTGTTGGGAGCTGTTCCAGATATGTTTGTAATGTTTTAGTCGGAGCCACTTTACAGCTGATAGTGTAATAAGACATTGTTACATTTTGCTTTATTAGTATGCTAATCTGCCGGTTCTCGAGCCCGATTCACACCATTTCCTGGCAGTTGGGTAGTAGATCTGTGTAGCAGCAAGGCTTCATTTGCTTTTCTCAGATCTGCCACAGCACATATATTATATACTGTGGAGCATTGCAGACAGCTGAACTCTTCAACTAGCTCGGGTTTCGTGCCTCATGTATCTGTTCACCCCTCTGAATTCTTATTAAACCTTGGAGTTTCACTTTAGGCTTCCCTGGGTTTAACTTCATGTTTCATGATCTGCCTGATAAACAAGATTCCCTGAACATCCTTAGGGCGATGCAGTGGCTCTCAAGGGAGGGATCCTATTGGAGATGTGTTGATTCTGACAATCTGCCTCTGGGCCAACAGCACAAAAAACCATGATATTTTTCCAACTCTGTTAACAAGAGTCCTGACCTCTCCAACTCTTTATTGCTCTTGGGAGGTATTATAATCTCTTTCTAACTCAGTTAATTTAAGACAAAGAGGAATTAGGATGAAAACTTGTGGTGGCCAAGGGGTACTGGGTGTCTGGTAATCCTGTCATGTAGCGGGTGTCACAAAATAAACATTCTTTGTTTAATCTCTCTAATAACAATGATAATAGAGCTGCTCTCTTTTATGATTTTAGGTCTCTTATCTAAGAAATCTAGCTGTGACATAGTCCATCCTTTACCAAACAGAAATCTCTTTTGATCAATTTATATTTTTATCAGAAGATAGACAGCCTAGCCCAGAATAACTATCTTTTAATTAGCTGAAAAAACATCAAAGGTTTTGGATTCCATCCAGCATAGAACAAGGACATTCTAAAATCTCAGAGACTCTAGCAAGAAAACTGCCTCAGTCTGAAGGGAAATTCATGGCTGAATAAATGTGCTGAGGTGAGCAATGGCATGAGTGTGGGAGGCAGAGAGGGGAGAGGAAGACTTCTGAGGAGGAAGGCTGATGTGAGCTAGAGCACTTATCCTTCCCACAACATGAGTCTCACCCGAGGAGCTGAACTTCAAAGTCTTTCCTGCAGATAACCTTCCACTTCTGTCAGTGGCTGTGGCAAAATCCTGGGAGGAAGCTGAAAGGAAATAATTTTTTTCAGGTGTAGGGCAGTCAATGGCAGCTCTGATTCAACAGAGTCTGTATTTTTATTTGTTTACAAGGAATAGGCTCACATAATGATACAATTGATTTTGTGTCAATTTTTTTTCTGTCTCCTGGCACTTTGGGCACTAGGTCTTCAGATTGCAACAAAATCCCATATACTTTTCCAGAAATTAGTGCCTAGAGCTGCCCTAATGATAGTGAGGATGAAAGCAGGTTTAGAACATCTTGATTATTCTGAGAGAAATGTCAGGCTCATAATTTAAATTATATGCTCATATATTAAAATATAAAATATATGCTCATATATTAAATTATATTTAAGAAAAAAAAATCTTATTAAAGACCCAGGAAATATCGAGTTAGTAGCTCAGTTTAATAATGGACAGAGTGGCTTAAACAAAAGTTTGAAAGCAAATGAAATCAGGAAGCTGGGAGAATGAAACAAGGAGATTATGGGAAATGTATACAATTTTAATTTCATTTGTTTTGACACTGATTGGACTGAAAATGTGATACATACTGATTCAGCAGTAATGATGATCAGAGACTGATGGTAGCAACAAAAAGCAAACACAAATCACAGGAAACACTTATGAAGTTATTTAGAAATGAAAGGACATCTATGAGAGTTACTGAACAGGAACAGTTTTTCTGACATTCATCAGTAGAATCAGAATTGATAACTTCAGATAGAGGCTTGAGGACATGCCTATGTAGACAACACTTTCAACTCAATGGACTAGTCTGGGCGTTTTTGTTTTAATAATTTTTTCACACAAAGGCTACAAAGAAAAGGTTAGCTAAAAGAGAAAAAGGGCTTGCTTTGTTGGAGAATAAAAAAACGGATAGAGGAACAAAAAAATACAAAGATAGAACAGCTAATCCCTCAAATAGGGGGGCTGTTTCTTCATAGGAGACAACTATGAAAGTGAATGAGTTGTATAACAAGAAGAGTGAGAGGCAATGCAGATGTTAAGGCTCTAACAGTTTACATATCCCATGGAACTTTATTAAGGATATATAGAAAATTTATTATAAAAACCCCTACAAGTTTCTCTGTTTCAGTCTGATTTGAATGTCCATTTCCTGGCTGATGTAATGGTTGGGTAGAAGTCCAGTCTGACCTGCACTGGTTCATGCTGAGAATCAGTTTGTGGAATGTGGGGCTTCAATGTCTGATCCAGAAGTCTCAAGAATAAACAGGAGTTAATGATGTGTTTCAGTACATACCCACCCTTCTGCACTCAAGGCACTGCAGAATAAAGTACAGCATTATTAAGAGTGATTTTACTCTTTAGCATCTATTACTCTAAACAGTCATGAAGGAATATCAATACCATTATCCTAAAGAGAAGAATTCAGAAGCCTTTTATTTGTGTATGGAAGATCTGGCATTTAATGACTTGGAACATTCTTACTTGAAGCAGAACATATTTTATAACATGCTACCAGCCCTCCAAGCAGTGCAGACTTGTGGGAAATACTGATGCATGGGAGCTGATAGGGATGTGCAGTTGCAGTGGGTATTGTGCTATTTCCAGTTGCTCATTAAGAGTTTAAGAAAAGCAGTTTTGGTTTAGCTTCTGTGGATTCAAAAAATATAATCAGCTATGACACTGCACGAAGCAGGCTGATAAGAAATGACAAAAAAGACTGTCATGTTAGGAATTGAAAAGGTACTTACTCTATCCTCCCTTATTTCACCCTGTTAAATACATACATTTCATTTTAAAGATGTGTTTGATCACTCGTGTATTGTTAAATTGTACAGGAGCGTGCAATATCATGTTAGGATTGCCTTTCTATACAGATTGCAGCCACAATCAAAGGTGTACATGGGATATTTGTTCCAAAGCAAATGTCTTTGCTATGCCTCTATCCTTTGCTATGTATGTTTTTTATTTGTCCTTCTTTATACCATCTTTCTGTCTTCATGAAGAGATGACAGTTTGCTTTGAGAAGCTAAAATGAAGATAAACCCTTTGATTAGAGTGAGTTGCTTTCTATTAGTCATTAGCCAGGAGGAAAGGAAGAAGGTATAAGGCAGCCCCTGATACTTGGAAACTCATGTATCACTATGTGCATATGACAAAAACCTGTCAAGAGAAAGTAAGAATAAATTTTTACTTTTTTAACTGTCTCTCTGTGCTGTATCAGGAGTTACAAGAACCTATATTTTGTTTTGGCTTTTAAAAAGAATAGCCTGTGTTTGCTGGCATTTCTTCCTTTTTTTGCTAAAAGCTTGCTAGGTTTTTGCTCATCTCCCCATTCTCTTCGAGTACCATTTAAGTGCAGCCCCAGGCCCAGCAGCTTTATAAAGGCAAGACTCCTACGTGCTTTGAGATTGGCTGTTACTGTTTAGAGGGAGGGGTAGGTGGTGCTAAGGAAACAAGGAGGATTGCTCAGTCCATATGGAAAAGGCTAAAATGTGCACCAGAAGCTGGCTGTGGGGACTCTCTTCATGACCAGCAGACAAGTAGGAGTTTCTCCCCAAGTCATCTCAGTTGAAGGTGCACACTGAAAGAGGCTGACTGACTCAGGCTATGGTGCTGCCTCTCCAAAGCTATTCCTGCCCATTTCTGCAGGAATAACAGGATAAGTAGATCAGGCTTGCCTGGATACCATTTTAATTCTGTACATAGAGAAATGTTTTAGCTGGTAATTAGAGTTGACCTTGCTCACCTGGGAATGCTATGAACAAAAAAGCTGTTCATGTACATTATTGTGCTCAATTTGCCAAGCAAAGCCCAGCTGAGAATCAGTCTGTTGTTTAACTTTTTTAATGCCAATAAGTACAGGAAGGGAGAGTTGACAACTGAAGAACAGGAGTGGGATTGTAGCCCGCAGAGTTGTTATTCTGGAGACATTTGTGTAGGAAAGCATTGATTTTTATACGGAGAACTCTTCTAGGAGAGAAGCAAAGGAATTCACACTGTAGTTGGTTAAGGATGTAAGGGGAGCCCAAAGAACATTTCCTCATCAGCATAATTCTAACCTCTGTCTCCCTTGCTCTAAGTTGTAAAAAAATACCTCGTAGAATATAGCCTTGCATTTTTATTTACAGACTTTAGATACAAGCTGTTAACACCCCTAATGTAGCTTTTTGGATTTGCTTATCTTCAATCTGCCATTGTTTTCTTAGGAGGATAGTTCTTCTAGCTAATGATATTCTCACTTTATGAGAGGACACAGAGACAAGACTGAATCAGGACTGCTGTATCCAAGCTATCTGCTAGTGACGTATTTTGTGAAAGTAGTCAAAGAAGGCTCGAGAACTGAGGCTTTACTGATGTTACAGGGACTCTGTCCATGTTCCAAGAAAGCAATCAAAGGTCCAGGTGCTTTTGAGAGTATGTAACAGAACTCAAAGATGGTAGAATGGTTTGGGTTGGAAGTGACCTTAAAAATCACCCAGTTCCAACCCTCCTGCAATGGACAGGGGCACTTCCACTAGACCAGTTTGCTCAAAGATGGCACACATCACCTTGTTACACCACATTTGTGTCTTTAAATCAGGTGTTTTAATCAATCACTGCAATAAGCAGCATTAGGGCTTACAAGCAGTAAAATAATTCAAATTTGAAAGCTGGCCATAACAAAGGGCAGCGTGTTTTCTGTCAATATCAAGAGATGAATAAGCTGTGGCTGCAGAATAGGCTGTAGTGTAAATTGAATAATACTGGTAGATTTAAGAGCTCAGAATGTGGAGAAATGTGATTCACAACTAGTCAGGACCATGGCAAGTCAGGGAGTTCATTTTATGGATAACTGTGGATCCCTAAGGGCATGCATGAAGCAGTGTGATAGAATGACAGTGGAAAGAGCTTGTCTGACCCCATAAAATTCTTTCCTGAGTCCAGTGTTTTTCCTCTTGGTTCTCATCTAGTGATGAAGTCTATGTTCTGGAATGTTACTTTTCCCATTTCTGGTGAGTTGTCACTCAGACAAGTGCTGTGATTAGAAAACTAATGATATGTATTGCTGTATAAAAGGTAGCTGACACGATGTAGACAACGAGCTATAACAGTTTGCTGGAGCAGAATTCAAAGATTCAGCACCAGAGAGGAAGTTAGGTGAGCCTCTCTGAGTACTCACAATGGGATGGAAGGATGATTTTCAGTAAAAACAAGCACACAGGTGATGGAAATGGAAAAAAAAAGAAAGCAAGCCGTCCTGTCTTGTGTTTGTTTTTTTTTTTTTTT
>JAWWMP010000148.1:14769597-14802694 GCA_035047865.1 Dendrocincla tyrannina | reverse complement strand
TTTTGTTTTTTTTTTTTTTTTTTTTTCCCCATTAACTATACTTTTGCCTCTGGTCTAAATGTGTACATTTATTCTATGTGTTTGTAGAGGAGAAATAACTCTGACTGATAGTACTCTGAAGTATTAATTTGTATTTTATACGCTATATTCTGCATGTTTAAATGTGCACATAATGCAATTTGTAAATGCTAATCAAGAAAAATTCTCGATAAGTGTTCGAGTCAGATGTCATATGAATGTTTAATGGGATTTCTATTCACGACAATATAATATTGCCCTTAAAATAATACAGTTGAAGAGAACAGTACCAAGCCTGACAGAGTTCATCACATCTGGGTGACACTCCCAGGCACATGGTGTGACTCTTGGGGGTGGTCTTGTGCAGGGCCAGGAGTTGGGCTCCGTGACCCTTGGGGGTCCCTTCCAGATCAGCATGTTCTGTGATTGTGTGAATAGTTTTTGGTTTTGTAAAGAAGAAAATGTTGTCAGTGGTTATGAAACATAGGGAAGACATCACAGTTTTTGTGAATGCACTTGTGTGTGTATAGATGTCATGTACATTGAATTACTCTGGAAATACTGCCTTGGAATTAAAAGGTTAAGCTCAGGCCTTCTGATGTCAATACGTGTCAGATAACACCACTAACAGGTTGTTATATTGAAAATCTAGTAGTGGATAAGAGTATACGGATTTCTTACCTCTTCTGAATTTATTCCTTCTCTATTCCTTTGTTTTCAGGCCATCTAAAGAGCATTTGTAGCACAAATCCAGGGGAGAAGAGAACTAGTAAGGTGATGGTTGTTCTTTCTTTCAGTATTTCACATATATATGTGTACATACATGCATATATATGAAGTGCTGTGTACACATATACAAAAACCTACGTTTATAAGTGGTGATACAAATTGAGTTCTGAATTCATGACAATAAAAAATCAGTTAATCTGTGACAATCTTTGACTAGTGCAAATGAGAATACAATCTTACACAGCCAAGTGTTAGTTCAACCTACTTTTGACTGTCAGTTTTGAAAAAAACAGAATCAAATGCAACTTTATTTTAATAAATGGGTGTTCTTTCTACTTCATCTGGTAATACAGTCTACATAGTGGAAATGTAACCAATTTGCCTCTGGTGTATTCTTCCACTGTTCAGTGTAAAATACTACAAATACTGCAAATGTTTTAGCCTCAACAGAGGAAGCAAACATACTGAAAGAAAGAGTAATAAAAAAGGATCTATTTCTAAGAAAAATGCTTATTTTTCAATCCATTTGGTTAAGCTGAAAACTGTTTTTAACTTATCATATTGATGAAAGTTCAGAAACCAAAATGCATTTGTATAATTTGAAGATATCCTTAAAGGGGAGCTAAGAATTACCTTTTTTTTTAAAAAAAAAAAATTATCATTTGTAACTGTGAGTTGAGAAGTCTTGTTTTGCAACAGCTTTCAGGTATTTCTGTGTAAAATAATGGATTTCTGTTTATGCAAATGATACAATATTTCAATAAGCTGAAACAGGACACAATCTTTTTCTTTAAATAATCGGGTTACATCAGGAGAGCTATTTTTGGAAGAGAGTCCTACTTGGGCTGATTCAATGCCTCTTAAACCCAATATGGGTTTTAATTTTTAACTGTGTTCTATTAAGAGACAAAGTAAATGAGATTCTAACATTTTTTCAGTATGTATCAAAGCCAAATCTGGACATCTTATAACCCTTATCATGCAGAGGCTGAACACCTCTTGCACAAGGACCCAAGCAAGCACAGTAAAAGGAATGCTCAGAGGTGAGGCACTGGGTCTTGTTCCAAGTCAAGGGCTTTCAGTTCCCTCAGAGAGCAAAGCTGTGGCCCGTAACAGCCCCCCTAAACTTACTGCAACATCAGTCTTTTGGTGCTGCAAAAAGGGTCTGTGCCTGATGATTCATTTTTAAGCTTCAGTTAAACAAATCAATGAAATGTAAAATTCTTAACACCTATTCAGTCCCATGGAGAGAGGGAAATGATATTTCTGCCCTGACTGCATGACTGCATTATCTTCTGATAATTGGCTTTTTGGCTCAGTAATAAAAATAAATTTTTTTTTCTGCTCTGTGCACAATCTGACTTTGTGAAAGGAAGTGTGATAGCAGTGCAAAACATAAAATACAATGGGAAGAAACCTGTGAAAGGCAGTGCATCAACAAGCATGGTGTTCTAGCTAAAATAGCATAGAAGTAACATGAGAAACAATGTCAAATCAAGAAACTACATTCTTGAGTTCTGATGCTTGTAATATTGCTTGAGTGGGGAACCTCACTTGGTTTCAAAGCTGGTTACAACTCCAGGTTTGTGAGTCCCCAGAGAACTGTTTGGTGCCATCTTCATATCGCTGCATACACTCTGAGGTGTCTGTAGACAGGTTCCTCAGCGCTAATCTAATGAAAATGAAAGTGTTTTCTTATTTCTGTAAGTGTGTGATAGTATTGCCATGGCTATGCAATAAGTGGCTGCTGATGCTCATCCAGCTAAAAGCTACATTTTGCACATTACCCTGCCTTTAGGAGACAGAGGCAGGGAAAGGTACCTTCTCTGGGCTTTTGGTAGCATAAACACTGTTATGATCTTGTGATGAGGGGTTTTGTTGCCTGGTTTTTTTTTTAAAGTATCAGAGAAAAATCTAAGCTTTTCTTGACTTATATTTGACTCTGAGGGAATAAAATGAAGAAAAAGAAAAGTAATGGTATTTAGTTCTTTATTTTTGTGTGTTGGTGTTTTGAAATGAAATGCTCGCCTACAACTCTGCAAATCCAATCAGCTGTAGGAACTGGTTCTTTGCTTTGTGTTTTGAAATGGTGAATTACTACAGCTTTTCTCCTACAGTATACCATTCCCTGTAAAAAGTTGTATCTGTTTAGCATGTACAATATTTTTATGATGGACTTTTTCAGATATGTCAAATGCCTTCTAGCAGCACACAGATGCCACAAATACTGTGCTTTGTAATATATCCTACCGGGAAATAACAGATTATTGCTCAGTTGAAGAATCAGCTTACTTTGTATTTATATAAGAACTTTCTTAGATTCAGAAGGTAACCAACAACTGTTGGAGCAAATTTTTGGTGAATTGACAAGAATTTAATAATTTTCTCTCTCTCAACCCATCTCCAATGCAGTGCACATATAGAACGTGGAACAATATGTAGATAATTTCAATATCACTTTAAAAGCAAACGTGCACATACAGAAGCAAAAATATTAAGTAGTACAGTCACCAACTAATGTATCTTTTATTTCACTCTTAAATAATTGCTGAAAATGGTTTGTATACTACTGAAACTTGCAACTTTTGTCGTGAGTGGCAAATCTGGTGCATTTCTTATCAGTGAGGTGCTGAGCATAAGATTATGGATCTTTTTGTTATGCTTCAGCACTCTCCTTAGCAAGAAGATTAATATTAGCACGAATGAAGGAAAGCCAGGTATTTAGGTGCTTTGAGAATATGCTTTAAACAAATCCTAATATTTAGGCTGCAAGTCTTGAGACTTCAAAGGGGTATTTCCAAAATATGCACATATAGTTTGATCTTTTTTTTTTCTAGTATAAGAACATTATTTGACAAAAAAATCTCTGAAAGCAAAATGAAGAATATCTGGTGTATGTGCTTTATGTCACAATGCTTTTAGAAATGTAAAGAGAACCTGAAATTAAGGGACTTATTTTTCACCTGTCACATCATTCTTGAAATCACCTGTTTGGGAGACAAGTCAGTGCTGATTCTGTAAGTGCTTGTCTCTGTCTTGTGTGATTTATAGTAAAAGGACAAAATGCACCTGAAGTGAAATCACTGGCAATCTCTTCCATCTGTCATGCATGTTCGGCCCTTAATCAGCATGGTTTGATTTTTAAAGCATAAGTGATTTCAGAATATGTGTTTGCTCCTGCATCCTAAAGTAGCATATGAATGTATTTACTTCAGAGCCAAATACTAGAATCAAAATACTCTATTTATTCTTGTTTCTAAAATAAAGTAACAGTGCTTACAGTTGTTACTGGAATGGGCAGGTAAGGAATATTTTTAGCTTAACCAAATAATGTCCTATATTGAAGTCTTGTTATTTTATCATAAAGACTTCATGTCTTTTCTGTCCTTGTCTTGCACATTGATAGCTGACCTTGCTTTACTGAAAGGAATAAGTGTTCTCTTCAGAGTAGAAGAAGTTAACCTAGCCTCAAGAATAATGTTCAAATCCATCACAAGGTCTCAGGTGAATACACACACAAAAGAGAAACTGTTTCCAGGAAACTGGTATTTGCTGCATACCACTAAAGTGTATCGGGAATTAGAATTAAAATACAGAGCTGAGAAACTATCAGGTTTTGTTATGGCTCTGTGATACTTTTCTTCACAATTTGTTTTCTATGGGCAACAGAGTTCATGAGAATCTCAGCTCTCATTTTCAGGGACATTGTTCCTGACCATTTTTTGAAAATAGTCTTGAAAACCTGAAGCAAAGACACCTAATAGAATTAGAAAAGTAGAAGGCAGGGAAGAAACTTTTCAGTTTTCCTTCAAATTAAGCTTCATGGCTTTTAAGGTAATATTATAATTTTTGCAGGGCACTGAATTAGATTTTTTTTTTAATGTTTGTGCTTGGCAGTGCTAAAAAATAATATGTTGGGACATAATTAAGTACATTCTAGGAATAAATCATGAGGGGATTTTGAAGCTGCAGCAATGACTGTACAACTCTCTTCTGGCTTTCCTGGTCTTCTGTGAGAACATCACCTTTTAAAATGCAACAGTAATTCTGTGTATCATGCAAAAATACAGCCACGATTTTATCAGCAATTGGGTGTGTATGCAGAATTCTTCCACTATTCAATACCAGTACACCTATTGTATACATCTAAGGGATAACAATGTTAATATTTTCCTATATAAAAGGTGTGACCTTGATAAAATGACCTGCATTTTGAGATTGAAGCGCCCTGAAGTAATCAAGTTTCAGCAGCCAAACTTTGGCCTTAGGCTGATTGTGTTGTTTGTTTTATGGTTTTTAGTACTAGAAGGAACTGCTGAGATCCTTGTGATGTGCTTGTTTTGGCAATTGTTACGGGGAGTTGTTCTTTTTCTTATTGAGGCCATCATGATTTATCTCCCTAGAAACCTGCAGGCTTGTACTAGCTGTGATATAAATGAGTGGGAACCCCAAAGTGGTGCTTGTCTTTGTAATTCATTATGATTTAGCTTTGTGTGGACTTCTACTAAATCCACATTGGAACTACTTTTTTTTATCATTAATAACTCACTTTTTCCTACCTGTATGTTTGCCAGCTGTTGCTAGATATTGCAAGATAAATATGCAGCACAAAGAATATCTGAATAGTGTGAGATGTTCTTTCAACTGAGAGATGTGTTACCTATAAATACAAAATTTTCTATAGATTTCAAGCATTCCATTCACAAATGTTATGATTTATTTGGTGTCAAATAATAATTTTATGTATGAGATTGTGAGGCAAGAAAAAGTAGCAGGGAAGGAACTGTATGCTTTTGCAGTTTTATAGTTTTGTGCTTGGATCTCCTGTGCAGCACCTCTTTAACTGGGATCAAGTGAATATTAGCTATACTTTGAACCAATTCTTTGGTAAGAGAGGGAATAGGCTTGAAATTTTTAAGATCAGGATGGAATTAATGAAAAGGTGTTATAGTGTCTGACTAGTGAAAGCTTTATCCTAAGGCATAAAATAAAATCTCTCGCAGTGTTTCCAAGCTGAGTAATCACATTGAAACAGCTTAGAAGAAGTATTTTTAATGACTGAGAAAAGTTATTCATTGTGGATAAGAGGTGGAAAGCCACATAATGCAATTATAAAGGAAGCCAGAGATGTAGCAGGATAGAGGTTCTTGAGTTCAATCATAGTCCTGACTGTGTTCTCCAAGTAGACTGTATGGCTTTTACTAAATGGAAAGTCATCTACTGGCAGGAAGTATCAGAACAAAATGGAATAATGTTTGTGTTGGTTCAATGCACTCTAGTAATTATTTGGGATAAAATAATTTAGAGGAAAAAAACCCTGAGTTCTCTTAAAAAGTTCAATGTCTATTATAAGCCTGGAAAGTTTCTCAGCCACCATATCCCATATTGCCTTTTTCTCCTTTTCAAACCAGCTCCTTTCTCACCTGATTTCCTTTTGTTCTTCCCTAAGAATCTGCATGAATTTGCAATAGTTTTGGTGATACTTCCTGATAAAGTGGAGGTTCTTGATATAAAACTCCTTAAATGCAAAAATGCCAGCTCTAGTGTCTCTGTTTTGTCTTGTAGTTCATTTTGGATGCCTGGCTCACGATCAGCATTCTGATTTCTTCACAGATTATTTTACTATGGTATAGGGAGATTACTAGCACAAGTGCATTTAATAGGATTTTGTTTGTTTCACAGAGCAAATCTTCCAAAAGCCTGAGGCTCTCTGGTATAATACATTAAGTACTACTCACTGTATTAAATATCAGCAGAAGACATGCAGCACTACTGTGCAGGGTAATAATGAGATACTCTGTTTTTCTTTCCCAGTCTTGGATCATCTAATTCATTATAGGGATGCATTTCACCACATATCATTAAAAGTTAAGAACTTCTGTGTAAGTAGCATTTTGAATCAAGTAGGCAACATGTTTCAGAAAGAACCTGTTAGCATCAGGAGATGAGGAAAGGCTTGAGAAAGGAAGTTAGTGATGAAAATGGAAGCAAAACAGTGTACAGAGGAACTGTGAAGCCAGTCCTAAGCAGGAATCAAAAGCAGCCCATACAGAGGGACACAGCTGGCACTGGAGAATGTGTTTATACATTTTCTGATTAGGTGCAGAAAAGGAAAGGAGTGAAAGGGTGGAGCTGAGGTCTTCCTGAGTTGAGGTGTTCCAGTTGCTGACAATAAACATTATTATTAAATTTACTGTCAATGGAAAAGACTGTAGGGGCAGAGCATCTAACCGTATTCATTGTTGTGTTTCTAGGTTTTTCCAAAAGCTGTTTTACTCTTAGGAACCTCAGACAGCCAAAACTCACTATTTACTCTTCTCTAACTCATAGGTTTGTCTTAAAGCATAATGGGGTGGTTTTTTTTTTTTAAAAAAAAACAAAAACAAAACCACCACAATAAATTTTTATTGCTCTTTATTTACCTTCTATTTTTTGAGCCTTTAGGTCTAACTAGTTGTTGAGAAACATATTCATTAAATGAAAGCTGGGAAAACATCTTAGGCTTATGAATTCAGGAATCAGAGAAGCAGCTGCATGATTTGCAATATGTCTTAATTTAACATAATGATTTCCTGAAGCTGATCACTTACATATACTTCTAGGAGTCCCAGTGAACTTTGAAGTGCTGTGTTTATTAGTTTTGATTTGCTTTATATGCATCTACCCTTCATGTAGAAAGTTTAGCACTTTCTTAAAATGGTACTGCTCTAAGAGACCTGAGCAGTCATTCACAATTAACTAGAATCATCAGTTCTCCTAAAAAACACACCATTTTACTTCAAGAAATGAGACATTTTTGAAATCTGCTCTTTCTCTGAAACTGTAGCTGTGATGTTAAGTGCTATGATATCTGTCAAATTATCTTTTTGTTGCAAAGAATCAGCATTGTTATAAATTTTGTGAATGATTCTATTTCTAGTTCTTATTCCACTAAAATTTAGAAATAAAGAGAATTCCTTTCAAAGTTTGCTGAACTCTTGGCTATAATTAGATATTCTCCCTCAGATCAAGACTACTTGACCAGTTGGCTCACTCATTTCCTTTCTTTTGCTGTGTTATTTTAACTCTGATGTGTGTCTTATCTTTGCTGAAAGGCTGGATGATCATTCTAAAGTGTCCCTGCCTCCTCCTCATGCATGAAAGAGTCAAGCAGGAATGAAGCACAACAAATACCTGCCTGCAGCAGCTCTGGCAATATCTTCATTGCTGGTCTGTTCTTCAGACAAGCTGTTCTCAATCTGTTCTCTACAACCTAATTTTAGGAACCATTTGCATCACAACTGGTTTGAGTTGAGAGGAGAAGCAAAAAGCTCTTGTGTCACTTCCTGTACATGAATTCTGTTTGGGGAAGTGTAGTGTGGTTGATGAGGTAGTGTTTGTGTACACTGATGAACTAAAACATTGGGTGGAAGGCATCCAGTGTTGTTGGAATACATCAGACAATATTTATGAAGCCTTAAGACAAAGTTATTAAACATGTTAATGTATGAAAGTAACATGAGTCTTGGATGTATGTCTTAGTGTCTGATACCCTCTTGGCAGTGCCTAGGCTATGCTTCCTCTGATTATGGAGCGAGCAAGCAGTGGCAGATAGTTGGAGAAAGGTTTGAAGACTTGCTGCTTGTCACAGGCTAAATCCTGTCTCGGGGTTTGCAGTATCAGCTTAGGGCTGGTTTATTCTCTTGGCAATCTAATCTCTAAGTGTTGTGCCTCTTCAAGGAGGGTGTTTTTGAGTTATTAAATAATTATCAATACTAATGTCTTTTTAAAACTACATCTTTATTGTTTAAAGATAACATTTAGTAGCCTTGGGGAGAGGGACATGAGGGAACTGAGTCTTTTATTTCTCCCAAGACGCAAGCAGAAATTATTTATAATGTATTCCTATCTCTTGCTGTTAAGAGAGAACTTTTAACCTTTAAAAAATGATATTTGGATGTGTAATTAAATTTGGTGTAGCTACAATGTTTTCCCAAAGTTTGCAAACGAGTTCTTCCAGCACCTTGATGCAGATTATATAATGCAGCTTATTAAACGTGGCTTATCTTTGCAGCAGAAAGCAAAGATTAATGACTCAAACTAAAATGTGTGTGATGAGATGCAGTCTTGCAGTGATGTAGGAATTGGAACCATTCTGTACAATGGGAAGAAAAATAAATGGGTGTTTTGTTCATAATTAATATGCATATAATAACTTTTTAGAACAGTTTAGTTCCCAGTTTCAGTTTTTGTACTAAGCCTGTCTGCAACTTTGACAAAATAAAGTCTTCCCAGAAGAGAAGAGACTGCAAAGTCTGGTCTGTAAAGCATTCCTGAGAATTTTTATGAGTGTAAATACAAATCAACTCTATTGGTAAAGTTTAACTATACAGAGCTATGTGTGTGGTGTGGGCAGAGAATTCCTTCCCAGTCAGTTTGGTAATGGCCTGTTGGCTTTTGTTTTACTTCTGTGTGAGGAATATTTTTCAGTCCACTTGGTGGGATTACCTGGGCATTTTGATCAACAGATTTCTGTCCTTGTGGGTGCTGGAGGCAGGATGATTCCAGCTTTGTGGCTGTGAGAGCTGGACCTCACCTGGGGGTTCTGCCTGTGGTGTGACAGGAGCAAAGCAGCAGCTCCCAGTGTCACCGGGCAGGAATTCAGGAGGCAGGGCCACAGCTTCATTGTGCATGAACAGAACCGTGTGTGGGTTTCAGACATCTCCTTCTGGGAGAGCCTTTTGCTTTTGTGCCGACTCCACTGTCTGAGCAGCTGCTTTGAGTCTCCTCTCTGACCAGCCCTGGAGCACCCATTTCCCTCCTGGCTGAATTGTTGGCAGTGTGTGCTGCAAAGGGACATGTTTTTCAGGAATGATTAGTGTCTGATGTACCCACAGCAATATAGAAATCTAGGCTCGTGTTGATGCTCTTATGGAAGTGAATATTCTCTAAAGATCTCTTTCCTTCCTCTCTGAGCAATGTATTAATATTAATCCTTGTATAATACACTACTCCAGAAGAAACTTCGTCCTGCACATGATGTATGTGGTTATCTGGTTGTGTGCTTTGCTGAGATGAAAGGGTGGTATAGTTATTTTTGTTTGGTTTGTTTAAGGAAAATTTACAGGAAGATAAGCAGTTCTTTTATCTTTGTTCTTATGCATGACTGACCTTTCTGGCAGGCCTATTTGGAATGGAAAAGCTGGATTAATTTCTATGTTGGATGAAAATGACACCAATTAAATTGGTCTAATGGAGTAAATTCATACTGTAGATACAAATGAAGATGCTTTAATCCTTGGATAAATCAGGTTGTAGACAGAGTTTTTGTGCTTCTGTGTAATGGGAAGAGGTTACCATGATGTGCCGTCACCCTCCTGTGAGTGCTTGCTAAAAGAGCTGCTCACAGGCATACTCTCCAAAGCTCCTCAAATGTGTAGGTTTAAGTTGCTGAAATTGGTGGGCTGGTTTAGCTTATTAGTTTCTTGACTGAATTAGGTGAATCTGAGAGCACTTTCAGAAATAACATCTGCCAGAACGTTAGTTGAGTGCCCTGCCTACTGGAAAATACTAAGGAGATGAGTATTACAGCTTCTTCCACTGAATTACCTAGATCTGGGAGAGAGTATATGCCTACAAACTTTTTTTTCATTCCCACTTTTGTTGATAATTTCAATAGTTTATATATAGGGTTTTTTCCCCCTCTCAAAATTGGAATCTTCTTAACAAGCATTTCCGTAAGTTGTCTTGAACTTGGTTACTTATGTGGGGTCTAATTAATGGGTAGTGTATAATAGGATGTGTTACAGGTGTTACGACTAAGGAAACACAGAAAAACAGGTTTAAATATATGTTAGATCTATTTAGACTGTGGTTAATGTTGGGAAATCTGGTAGGTGGAAATAAAAAGAATTTAACTTTCTCTTCACTTGTTTTATCTCCTAGGCAAGATTCTCAAGGCAACAGAAGATGTCAAGCCTACCAAGTTTACCTGTCCCCATAGTTAGCTAATGGCACTCTGACTATGTCTGATTGGAGAGTACTCTATACATTATACATTAATTGTTCCTTTCTTGTTAATTGTGGCATGCTGATTTTCTGAATGTATTCCTAAACCCAAAGTAGTTGATTTCCAGTGTGTTTCATTCAGTTTAGTTCCTCTTACACTGTGCATAGCAGGTATACTGTGAGAAAACTTTGATCAGATGCTGACTGCCTAGCATCTCTGTGGGTAATTGATTTAAGATGGCATTAAAGTGAATTCCAACTTGTTTATGTTTTAATGACCACTCACTGGACTTTCTGATGAGGATGTGGAACAGTTTTCTTCCCTGTTGTTTCCGGGCTGTCGAAGACAGAGGCTGAATGGATTCAGGAATATTGTAAAACCCTACCTGTTGTGTTTGGTATGTCTGTCTGTCCACTTTTTCCAGTGTCTTGTCCTTCTGTCAGCACAAAGTTGCTTACTCTGGCTGCTCCAGAGGAGTCTTTCCCTGCTTCTTTGTTCCATGTTTCAACCACCTTCCATACACACAGATCATCCTCAAGTATAGGTTGAAGTATGGGGTAAAACAGAACATTGCCTGAAGACATCCATAGAGGAAATTCTAAACAGTATCTGGAATAAATCATATTTTGCTAGTGCAGATCTATTTTCTGCATACCTCTAACAGCAAAATCAAGCTTTGAATACGTCAGGGACTAAGGTTACTTGAGCCACTTTAGAAGCAATGTAGACACAGACTGATGGTATTTTGTCAAAAATTGTAGTATGTTTTCAACAGTTTAACAGTATTCAATCTTAAGTTGTGGACCTACTCTTTTTAATAGAGTATAGACTCTTTCTGTGCCAGTGTTTCTTCCTTGTACTACCTCCATTGTCCTATGTGTAGTAGTTAAAAAGCATATATTTTAGTCCTGCACATAGAAAAGCTGCAATGGCAGTAAGTGTTGAAATATTTTTAAGTTATTAGCAGAAGGGTAGGTTGTGTGGAATAATACTGGGATGTTAGGGGACTGCATGGTTAGTAAATCAGTAATTTTTTTTTTTTTTAGCTGAGGATTGAGACCTACTTTAAGGTTGTGAAGAGATCAGCAATTTGGTTCCATTAAGATGTGGGAGTGAGAAAATCCTTGCAGACATTAATTACAGCTTGGTTTTGTTCCCCTAGTGAGGAGGAATGGAAGTGGTGATTCCTGGGGAAGAGGGGAGGGCTGGAGGGAATGGAAGGGCGGCAGGAAGACAGATGAGGCAAAAGGGGTTGCATTTTAAAAATGTTTGAAAAACTGTCATAAGTAGTTAGACAAAGTTTAATGTTAGCTCACCATAGAGGAAATCCAGCATGGAATATCTCAGTGATTGATGACTCACTCAAGAGTCAGTTAGGGAAAAAAAATTGTCCTTAAATAAACTGTATAGCACTCTGATATTAAACTACTTCAGGTACAGAGAAAATACTCTGCAGGGCTCCAGTTTGGGATGAGGCTGCTCTGAAGGCTTGGCCACTGCTGGCAGTTTGTTTCTGGCCAAAGTCTACTGGTCCAAATCATCATGTTCATGTATTCTCATTCCAGAAATTTGTATGCAGCCCGAAGGGTGCTTAGCATTTCTGTTTGAGAGTAATGCATTGGCCATCTGCACTCTCTGCTCCTGCAGGCTAAATGCAGCTTTTGCCTAATGTTTTCTTCCCAAGAAGAACTTAATAAAATCTGCAAGAGATGAAACAGTGACTCACAGTTACACAGTTTAGCACAAACTGTGCTTATCTCACAAACAATAGGATGCCTTGGTCTGGTTGAGGTTTCAGCTCAATATGACTGTCTTTCATTGTTTTTAATACAGAGCCTACAGTGGGACTTCTTGCAGGATAATGGCAGAACATGTGTAATACTCTGAAACATTCTTAAAAATACCTGCATGCCAAGGGTGAGGGCACTGGACCTACTCCAGCAAAGCACTCAATGTGGTCTTAATTGTAGGCACACAAATATCTTCTGTTCATGCAGTATGACTTGGCACAAATCCCCAAATTAAGTATCTGCCCGGAGAGGTACTGGTTTGGAACTGCTGAGGGCTACTGAAGGCAGTAGGAATGTGTTAGTATGCTTAATGGTAAACAAGTGGACAAGTGCTGGCTTAGTCCAGTGTTTGACATTTATAGAAGAGATTTTTCTGTTGCTCACCTAACTCTCTCCTTTCACTAAAAACAATAGTTCTCTGGGTTTCCATCACCTGTGTGTAACTTCAGCATGCTCTCCTCACATGACCATGGTTTCAACACCTTTTATGAAAGCCTCCATCATAGCAGGAATGGCATCCTAATCATCTGGGTTATACCTGCTGATTTTTCATTTTTAACACTCCAACTCCTTAGTGGGGAGATGCTTTGTAATAAAAATACTTGCATGAGCATGTGCATATTCCTCAGCCTAGTGAGTAGAGATGGGTTTAAAAATCTCTCTTCTGTTCCTGGCTTTCCTTCTGACCTTGTATTTACGAACTTAAGGTACTTCAGCCTCTTTGTGGATCATTGGTTCTTGTGGTACCAGGAGGAAGATGAAACATAACTCCTGAGCAGTGTGGTCTGTTTGCCCAGCTGGCTCTACTGGTAAGCTGAAATGCCTCTGCTGGGCAGTGCTGTCAAGCCCTGCTGTCTTATGGATGGTATTGAACAAGGGATTTTACGTGCCTTTGTATTCAAAGTGGGATGTTATAAAAATAATCACAGAAAAACGAAAGTCTTCATTCTTTTATCAGGAAGGACAGGAGGAAAGGGAATTTTACCAGGTATATGTGAAGTCCAAAGATTCTGAATGGCTTATTATAGGCTCTGTTTAAAAGCAAAACAACACAAACACTGTTAAAAGTGTGTCTGGATGCTCTCAGAGAATTTCACAAGTCTGATGGGGTTTCAGGGACAATTTTGTGAAGAAAATCTCTTGTAATAACAGGTAGAGATGGGGAATTGGTATTATATATTGGTATTGGATTAGATTTGAATCAGATCTCTAATCATAGTAAATGATTCAAAAAAATTTGGCATCTTGGTTTTGTTACTGATCTGAGTCTTACAGATAAGTTCTCTCTTATACTTTACTGTAGACAAAGAGAAAAGACACATTAAAAAGGATGCAAACTAAGGAGAAAAGATGGATAAAAAGATGAGAAAGTGAAGGTGCCTCCATTTTACAAGTGAAGTTATGAAGGTTGCAGAGCTTGTTTAAAAGTACACTGAATGCCACAGGCCTTGTTGAGAACCAACTCAAGCTGGAGATCCAGCTTTGTCTCTATCCTAGATGGTGTGGAACCAGGTCACGATGTATTTCCACGTTCATTCAGAAAGCCAATCTAAAGCTTTTTGCCACAGGATATAATCCATTTCCCATCTGATGTAGTAGGTGGTATTAAAGCTCATTAGAGTTAATCATCACATTAAATTACTTCACCACCTAATCCCAGTGAGTGTCACCTCTGGGATGCAGGATTTTGAATTTCACCTTTTTGCAGTGACTTTCAGAGAGCTGCCCTCAAGGTTTGCTGTCAGGAAGGCTGAGTGATTCTTGCGGTGTGCCATGAAATCAAATGTGCAAACTTAAACTTTGTGTGAGTGCTTTTGTCAGAATCTCTCCACGAAAGCCTCACTGAGGGTATCCCAGCTTCAGGAATGTGTTACAGAGAAGGCGCAGGTGGCACTTTGCCATCGTAGTTTGGTGACATTCCTCGTTCTGAGGGATGGGGAACTCCAGTGAGGAGGAGGAGGCTGAATCATAAGCTGTTGGCAGAACTGAAACGTGAAATTTTGCTGCACAGTTTTGGAGTTTGAGATGTTTCTGGCTCTGACGAATTTTGACACAGATTGCTGCTGACTCATGCCTTTTAGTGGAGCTGGCTTTTATCTGCCTTGGGGAAAACAGGGGCTTACTCTTCCTGCATAAATTACTTAAGTTTATTTTTAATAGGAATTTTTCCTGCTGGCTTTTTTTTGTTGGTGTGGATAGTTGCTGTAACATGCAGATGCTGACCCATACCTCCTCACTACTGTGTGCAGTTCCTGCCATTGTTCCTGCAGTAGAAGAATTAAGCACAGTACTGGGAAGGCAGTCTGCAATGGGTCAAAATATTTCTGAATTTTTTGATATGGGATCTCATAGGGTGAGTTTCTGGTCTCTGACTGCTAATGTAAATAATAGTTTTGTGGAGAGAGGTAATAATTCTGAAGATGCAGTGTATCATTTTTCCATGGACACTGCTTATTAGTCCCACAGTTCATTATGTTTCATATATTCTCTTTCCCTTCATTTGTAGCAGAAAGAGAGCCAGAAGTGGTCAGTTGATGAGAAAGTGATTCCCACAGCAGTTACAATTTTTTGATGAAGAGTTTATTAGTATATATCTCTCTGTGGCATGTTGTGCCACTTTATGAGCAGAGAGAAACTTGAAGTCAGCTGGCATCATTGGAAATTGCCTCTACCCCAGCAAATTCTAATTTCTAATCTATTATTTCTGGTCCATTATTCTAGTCTAAAATTCTAATTCTTCTAATCTAAATTTCTGATTCTTCTCATCTAATTATAATCTATTTTGTGTCTGTCCTGAACTCAAGGTAGAGTGTTGACTGTTCACAGAAATATTTTATTTGAAAGCTGGTTTTTTTTCTTGAGTAAAGCAAATTATATTTAAACTCTTCTTTTAAAATAGAAGCCAAATTTCCAGAGTATCACAAAGAGAATGGTATGGCTGAGAGTCAGTTTTAAAGTTGATTAGAAGGTAGATTTGGTTTGTAGTCCCCGTTTGTCTCATGCCAAAGGTCCCATAAGCTCCAGTTACTGTCAGTAAAATATTCCTGTTTCTGCTTTCACTTGTGGGAGCCCCACCCCTGGCAGTGTTCGTGGCCAGGTTGGACGGGACTCTGAGCAATCTGGTCTAATCAATGGCATCCCTGCCCATGGCAAGGAGTTTGGAACTTGGTGACCCTTCCAACCCAAACCATTCTATAATTGTGTGAGTGTATGATTTTGTACAAGTTTAAGATTGGAATGACTCCCAGCTCAATGTGGAAACACAGCCATACATCACTTACATCACTGAAGGACAAGCAGTGAGTGCCAGTGAGGGGCAACACGTCTTACCTGAAGGTGCTGCAGGAGGGATCCCACTGTGACACCACAGCAACCGAACCATCAGCTGGGAGAGGGACACGGCCTGTTTACACACTGTGCTGTTAAAGAAGGTGTTTTATGGAAGGGAAACAGGATGACTTGTAAGTGGATTTTCTCACTTAAAGAGTTTAAATCTGACTTAAGCCTCCAGGGGCTACAAGTGTCATTGGCTCTTGAGTTTAAATGCTTTAGGATTTTAACTGATTTGTCCAAGGCCAAACTTGGATCTCAGGTATATTTCTCATTTCAGGCTCAGTAAAGATTTCCTTTAAACACAGTTTTTGAAGGGTGAGATGGTTGTGTCACACACTATATATAATTTGTACTCTGTCACAGGAAATGCTAAATCTTGGGTCTATTCCTTTCACAGCTTATGCAAAATTTTAGTACATGATAGTTTGTTTAAAGTAGTAATATGAGAAATAAATAAACAAAAAACTTATTTTCACAGCTGCAGGAAGTATGAATGGATTCTAGAAGTAAACTGCACAATAAATAACCCAGTTATGTTTCTTCATGTAAATATCCTGAGAATGTTCCTTACACTGGCTAAATTTCCCAAGAACAACATTAGAAATGATCAAACATATTCCTTAAACCTAATTCTTCTGGTTTGTTTTTTGAGGTGGTTTCTGTTGTGCCACATCCCCATCTCTGAAATCCTGAAGTTTTGTTGGTCATGAGAGATGTTTCAAGTGTCCTGAACCATCAACACACTATTATTTCAGATAAAGCGTTTGTAGATGCTGTTAAGGTCACACTGACTTCAATGAAAACTTAAGTGCTGGCTCATGCTGTATTTTTGGGTCAGATTGACGATACTTTACTGTATAAAGAATGAATGGGATAGTCCTTAAATCTTGTTAGCCTCTTAATGGCTGAATCCTTTACCATACATTTGTGTATGTACCTGTCCAGAGGAGCACTTAAACTGGTTTACAACCTAGAGCAATCAAGGAGTCTGCTGAGGTTTGTCATGCTCTTAATTCATGTGTAATTAAGATGAAATTAGCCCTAGGCTGGGTTCTTTGAAAATGCCCTTTGAATAGAACCATAGCCTGAGTTAACAAAAAAATAATCAATGTTTTTATGACAGTAATTCAGCAGTGTGCCTGTGTGAAGCATTGTGGAGTGCTGTGTCTTGCATCTGACATTTTAAAAGCAGAAATCCAATACTCAGAACCTCCCTTTGTGGATAAGATGGAAATGAAAGAAAAATTCTTTAGATTTTTTCCAGTGTTTGATAGAAGTAGAAGCTGGGGGACAAGGTGGAGGGGGAGTGTCATTTGAAGGCATTCAGCTTTGTTTTTTCTTTTTCTGCACAGTGACTGCAATCAGATGCCTTAGACATTGCTTCTCATGCCACCTGAAATCTCAAATGTCCCAAAGGCTTTCTTTCCTCACCTTTAAAAACAAATTCTGACTTGATGTTTCTCATTCACAAAGACAGATGAAAATAGCTAAAGGGCAGTGAGCTTGCTTTGGGTGATATGAAGGGGAGCCTGCTGTCAGTAATTATTACTTCAAATAATAATAAAAAAGGTAAAGTATTCCACTTTGGGTGCAAACAAGAACAGAATATTTACATCTGCTGGCTAAAGCTAATTGAAACTGTGGGTCTCTGCCCAGGGATGGGGACAATTTGTGCTTGGAATAAACTTATTAACAAATCCCTCATTGACTTCAATTATACAGGATGCAAGTCTAAAGTGACGAGTAGCCATGACTGTATGGAGGTGTTAAATAGAGAGATAAATTAGGAATGTGGTTAAATTGAAATAATGAAATTGAGAGGGTCTTCTAGTTATTCCTGAATGCCCCAAAAAATAAAACTGCAGATATGAAGATTGAGTCCTTTGAGTGCATCTCAGCTCTCTCGGATTTTGTAATGAATAGAGGGGGGAAAGGTGTTTGCCTATGAAATGTTTAGTGAGCTGGTTCTGATTGGTGTGGTAATGAACTCGTGTGAATTCCTGTGAAGTGCTGTGCCCTTTGCACGTGATAAACAGCAACTGAGTTCTCCTGCCCTGTGATTTTAAAATGTTTTAGTCATCTGTTCTTGCTCTTGCCATCTTGGATTTGGTCAATGTATTATGTTATGAAATGTGAAATTCTGGCCCTTCAAATACGAGTTTTATTTTCTGTCTATAAATATATTTTTTTTCAGAGCTAATGGCATCTATGCCTGGTCTTTTAAATAAATAATCTTGTTATGGCACAAATTTTTGCTTTCATTAGTAGATGGGTCAAAGAAAGGAATTACTTTGAGGGTTAAGCTCAGTTTCAGGCTTTCAAAAACTTTGAAAAACTAGTCAATGAAAGAAAAGGAAATTGTTGAGCATTGCAAGAAAACACTAGTTATTCTGGATCTGAATACCGAGCAATTAATATGATGTTATGCATGTGGACTCCATTTTGATTAACAATCAAGTCTCATCAGTGAAATAGTCTGGGATGTTATGACTTATTAGTACTTCTCCATCAATATTTTTGATGTATCAAAAACTGGCTAACCAGAGCAAATGCTCTGAATTTCAAAACTACTCTGCAGTGGGGGGGGTGTGAAAGAATATTCTTTGCCTGTACAATTTTCCCAGGCTTTCTGTTTCCCCCTACGGTTAATGTCCAGCAGTCTCCAATAGTAAAACTCTTTCTCATAGGAAAAAATGTTAATTGAAATCAATGATCTCCTCGATTAAGTTGTCGGATTACTTGAAACAAGTATCTCAAAGAGAAGATGCTAATTAATACGGTAAATTGTTTTAATTTCTCTCTCTTAACCAGGTCACCACACTGTTACCTTTGTGACCGAGATGTGAATTATTGGAAAGCCATTCTTTGAACCCTATTAAACATGTTAAATGAGCTCCCTAAGACTTTATCTTGAACCCATAGCTAAAGATTCATACTGTACATTACAAGCATGCCTGGTTTTCTGTGGGAGTGTAAGAAGCTCAGCCTCTTATGCAGTGTTTCTTCTTGGAAATTTTCACTGTTTTCAACCTGACATCCATTCTGCATATGCAAAGCTACATTTACATGCATTTGTTCACAGAAATAACCAAGAAAATGTGCCTGCAGTCCTCAGTATTTTTTGCACTGGCAGAAGTTCTGGTGTGCAAATGGTTTTATCCATGCTGGAAATCCACCCTTATTTTTCTACTTGTGATTTCCTGCCTGGCTTGACAAACTTCCCTCAGCCAGACAAAATTTCTGTAAGAGGTGAGAACATCCTGGGTACTGCGTGTAACAGATTTTTGCCTTTGGGGCGTGTAACATTAATGTTCCTCTGCCTTTCAGAAGAGTTAGGACACTGGTCTGCTTTAATTGGGCCAGATGTTTCTAAGTAACAGTAGAGATTCTGCCCAAACAGTGTGATTTCGATGACAAAACAGTCCTAGCTTCTGCAATTTTCTGCTGCCAAGTCAATTAAGAAGATGCCACTCTTCCATCATGGCATGGCCAGTAAAAGAATGACTTCAGCTAGGACAGGAGAGTTTGTGAAGTTTGAACTTGGGGTTTTTCCTTGACAGGAGAAGTGGCTGGGAGGTTGACTGCCTTAAACAAGAGGCATGTCCAGACTGTGGGGAAAGGGCCTCATTTTGGACAGTTGCTGAATATCAGGCTCAGGATATTATACAACAGGAGAAAATAATATCAATATCAAAATATAGTGCCAAGGTATTTTGGCTCAAATATTATTTGAAATTATTTCTGTACTTCAGATCTTGTAAATCAGGAAAAGGACATTTATATTAGTTATGTGTAATTAAAGAACATTCATAAATTTATGATTTATGTGCAATTCCTGTTGATGTTAGTAGGATAACATTTTTTCTTAAAATAAGTTAAAGATTATATATTTGTTTAACCTTTTTTTTCTCATGAGTAAAGCTTTCTGCTCTGTCCAGGTAATATTTTTGGTAAACATTTCATTCAGGATCTACTAATCTATGTTCGTCTTAGATGCTGGAAGAGCTTCATCATCCAGGCTTGATGAAAGAAACCTGTAAGTGAATATTCTCTAGAAACTGAGGACATGATGATAAATTTCTCCCTGTCTCTTGATGGTTTAGTGTTCTGCCTGGGGATTTTTTCTGTTTGTTTGTTGTGGTTTTTCTCCTTGTGATATATATTTACGCGGACCTTTGGAAAGGTTTGAATGATTCTTGCTATTTATTTTGCAATTCTCTAAAGAAATGGTAAAGATATTTATTTGTTTATACAGTCCTTGAATAACTATAGGTAATATAAATATAATTGGAATCCCACCCACACCTGGGGCTTAAGAAAAATCCCTGAAAGAACACTAAACCCATATAGAGTCATAGACTTTCTATGTGCAAGGTAATTTTTTAGAAATTTTTTTAGAAACTTCAGGAAAGGTTCCGTGCATAGCTGCCCTATCAATACTGCATTTAGGTTCTGCTCTGAGACTCCTTCCCTGCCTTTCCCTTATATTTTTGTGGTATGTTTTAAATTAAAAATACAGTCTGCTAACCCCATCCAAAATGCCGTCTTTGCTTTGGCTGGCCAGGAGGAAAGAGAATGGAGCATAACACTATTTTATCATCTGATGCATTAGTTTCTCTATTTCTATAGTAAATACAAGGCTGGAGCTAGACAAATTTGTGGGCTTTCTCTTGGGCATGTAAAACAACCAGTAAAGGGTGAAATGATGCAGGAACTGATTAATCCATCATATCTGGAAGTGTTTCTACTAAGACAGGAATGCACTGACTTATGACCATTCTGTTCTGTGCATGCCAAGGTAGTGAAGAAAAAGAAATGCACCTTCCAATGCTGTGAATGTCAAGATGAGGGATGTGTACAGTACACTTCTCACATAAAATTAAAGTTTCCTACTTATATAATACTAAGGGGCTTAAGTTCCATATTACTATATCCTGTCTTTCAAAGTAGCTGACTATGTGTTAATTACTGGGGGAACTTGGGAATCAAACCAGATGCACCACCACACTCCAGCTGTGTCAGTGCTCTTGTCAGCTCATCATTTACTGCAGTTCGGTTTTGCCTTACTGGGGAAATTGTGGACATGATTCAAAGGCAGCTATTATGGATAATTTTATCATTTGCTTATTTTAGCAGCTTCTCTTTCAAAATTTGCAGCATAACAGTAAACTTTCAGTCATTCTGACTTCATTGCATGGAAAATATCAATTATGTTATTACGGTGCTGACTAAGCACAGGTATGATGTGTCTGATGATTCACAGCACTAATCTGGGCTCCATCACAAACCTTTTGAATCGCTGGAGGGCTTAGAGGGTGGGCACCCTGATTCCACCAAACCACTCTGGGGGTTTCAGACTCAGGTTTCTGATTTTCCTAGGCTGAATACCTGGCTGGTTAAATGGACAAAGGCCATGGCTGCTTGAGTAAAGGAAGAGGCAGAATTATTCTCTAGTATTTCTGGTCAGAAACAAGGTGAGCAGATGGAGTTTTGTGAAACTGCCACAAGCTAGAACCTCTGTTATAAATGCTTTGGAACAGCTCTGGTATAGCAGCTATATCTTCATTAAAGATTTAATTGGAATAGTTAAAGACTCCACCTGTAACTATTGGCTGCCTAAAATGGAATATGAGAAAGCAAAATAAATACATAGAAAGTGAAATCCTGAAAACAGCCTGCAGGGCTTTTGAAATGAAAAAGAATTCAGGGTGTTTAATGTTTTTATTGCCTTATCTTTCTAAGCCATGTCATTATGACAGTGGGGTAGCTCAGAGGTAAGCAAACCTTAAGTGGCCAAATTCTCTGTTTCATAATTTTTTTGAAAGTTTGTGCAAAGTTCAAGTAGCAATTTAACTTTTGGTAATATTTCATGCTGAACTTGCCCTGAGATACAGAAATTGTAAAGTGAAAGATGGGAAAATGATCTCCATTTTCTGCTTTCTATTGGTGTTTTTACTCTTTCAGCCCAATACATGTGTTGGTTTTTTTGGTGGACATGTCTCTCTTGTTTGCAAAACCTAATACTTGATGGGTTTCAATGAGAATAATTGCAGCATTTGTTAACAAAAGTTATGTAAAATATATATATTTACAGATTCAAGTAAAATATAAAGGCTTGGAATGCTTTTGATCTTTGAAATTGTGCTAATGCTGCCCAGCTTCTAACTTTAGATGTAAATGTAATCCAAAGCACATAACTGGGGCTTATCCAGTCTTTCCATTTTAGTCTGCATTTTGTGTATGCCGAGTAGATAACTTTTTCACTGATAGACAACCTTCACCTCATAAAATGGCATTATTTTGGACAATCCTTTCTGATACTATCAGTGTTCTTCCTGATGGAATTTGGTATTTTCAGAATAATAAAATTTTCTTTTCCCTTTTGTGTGACAAGTACAAATTTAAGCATTCAAATTGGTATTTCAGTACAGAATCAAAGCAACCAAGAAGGCCTGCTTTAGCAACATCAATGCTCAGTTTCTCAGACATTTCCCTCCAAACACCCTATTTTTACTATTGATTTACTGAACTTTCATCTGCTTAGTCTAAACTTGCTTTTGTTTTGGAAAGTTCCATAACAAACATCCAGTGAGCTCTATGTCTTACTGCATAAGAATGTGAGGAAAGTGTTTTTTTTGCTCCTCAGAAAATCTTGGCATTTTTTGTGTGTTACATAAGATTTAAAGTCTGTCTTTTAAAGCATCAGGCTCAGCAGGAGGCAGGAGCATGAGTAATCTTCACTTTGCCTTGTTTGAGGCAATTGGTTTTGTAATAACAAAGCTATGCAAACCTGACAATACCCGTTTGTGGGAGCCTGGCAATATGTTCATTTCCTTGACATCGGAGAGAGAAACAAGCACAGGAATGTTAACTTTTCTTCAGTGCTGGAGAGAAATGGAAGTATTTTTCCTCATGGGATTATTGACTATTTTAATTTATATAATTCCTCTTTCCTACTGTCTGCTTAAAATTGTGTGATTACTGATGGAAAATTTAATAATCGAATATTTAATAATTTAGTTTAACTACTCCAGAGCTAGGAAATGATATGATAATGTAACAAGTAGTACAGGCAGTGCATTTCTCAGCTTGAGATTGGGGTGGCTTCACAAGTGGGTATGCTGAAAATATGTTAAGAAAGTGTGTTAAGAAAGTGTATTAGAAGTTATGTATCTGCTAAGCACCTGCACCTGCATTCAGGTATGATTTCTTTCATGGAAATCTGCTGTGAATTCAGTGAAGCATGACCTTGTAAGGAGAGGTAAATATCTTTCTTGTTCAATCAAATGTGAAAGATATCCTTGCAATTATTACTGAATGTTGTTAGGAAAGAAGAAAGAAGTAGGTTGGTGGGCATTTCATAACATCACACAGAGTTGTCTTTTGCTCACTTTGCTGAGAATCTTTGAAAAATCAGCTGATCCATCATATGAACTGTGGATAAACATAAAAGTTTGGCATGCCATGGTGGGCATGCAGATATTTCCTCTTTGCTGAATCCCATTCAGTTATGGAATAACTAGAAAATTTTGACATTGGCCAGTCATCATTGTGGAAGGTACTTAGTTTTCATTGCTAAGTCTTTAAACTATAAAGTGATTATTAAACAATGCCTACCAATACTATCCTATACGAGTAGAGGATTTTTTTCCTGTTTATTTTCATTCAAAAGTTGTCATCTGGATCTCTCAGGTTTGGTAAACTCATCTGTTTTGACATTCTGATGAGGCACTTGCTAAGGATCTTTATATTACTGACTAACATCTCAATGCATAGAGAAAGACATCTGCATTCTTTAGCTAAAATTGCATCTGTCAGACCACAGGACAAGAAGCAAAAGAGATAAACAGCTGCATAATACGGTTTGGCCAGTCTCAGGCCCATTGTGTATCTTCAGCAGCTGCTGTTAACAGCGCCATATCAGCTGGGCACTGCCTGGATATTGTTCTTGCAAGTACCTTGTAGGGCTTTTATTTCTAGAAGTTTAAACCTGTGAAGCTGGTTCAGTAAGAACAAGTGTGGACTGCACAAAAGTGTTCTAAAAGAAAAATAGAAATAATGATTAATCCCTTGCAAATTATTCTGTTTCTGCAGTGAAACAGGAGCAGAAGCTCCTAGTTTTCATAAGCCTTGGTTTCTCACTTTTTTCCTCTCTGATTTCCCTATATGAATACAGAGGACTCTGGGATCTTACTCTAGAGACATAAAAATTTCTGCTAGCTTAAATGTAATATCATGTGCAATTTTGTATTTTTTCAAGCAGTGTGCTGGACCAAAGGTATTGAAAGTCAGGGGAGTCTTGCAAACAAACTGGCCCAGTGTGTTACTTTGTGCTTGCTGTAATATCTTTTTTTGCTTTGTAACCAGATTTTTAATAACACAAGTTAATTTATTTATGTTTTTTAATGAAAGTAGGAAGAAAGGCATAAAAATCATTACTGAGAGACCGGAATTTAGGAGAGAGTTTAGGAGATTCAGCATATGTTACTACAATGACAGTGTAAATCAACTGTAGTTCTGCTTTCTGTCCTATGCTTTCATCATGATGCACGAAATTGAACGGGGACACAAGCACTCAAGTAACAGCATGTCTGGCTGTGAGCAGTTGCCTATCTGAGCAAATCCGACAGCAAAAGCTGATGAGAGATATCCAGTAAAATGGGAAACTCAGTAATTCACAGCATAACCCAATCAGAAGGACTAAAAAGCTGAAAACCCTAAGGCAAAGCAAAAAAGTAGAAGATGAACAACAAAGGTGTTTAGGGTAGGGAACATCAAAAGTATGGGTGTAATTCTGATGATTCATCATGAGGCTTCAGTACCAGATATGATTTATTAATGCATACTGTACTTAATGGAGACTAAAGCCAATAGGGAAGAAAATACCACATGAGGATAAGTCTCAGTCATTTTTCAAGATAATCTGAATCCAACAAATCCTCCAGGTGTTGCGTGTAGTGAAACTGGCTCAAAAGATAAAACCTGACTGAGTTGAGTGCCAAGCAAAAGATTCTCTCTGTAACTATTGTTGAGTGTGTAACATTTTCTAGATGGTCATTGCTTCAGACCTCTGAGGACTGTGGTGCAGTGTGTGCTGTCTCCTCTGGTCACAATAAATGCAATTATCTTTTTCTACTAGTGATTATCTAATTAACATTTTGCAGTTCATGCACTGGCTGTGCTAGAATGATGAAATATCCATCAGGAATTTACATAGAATCATAGAATTGCAGGACCCACACACCATTGTTTTTTCACTATGCAAATTGCAAAGGGAATGCTATAAAAAAAATAGCCACAGCTTAATTTTTGGAAGCTCCATTTAGGTGCTATCCTATAGGTGGCAATATACTGTAAAATTTCTGAATTAAAAATCCTAAGGCAAGAGATTCTGTGGCTGTTAAGAGGAATAAATGCTTTGTCCTTTTCACATGATCTCCTTGTTTACTCCATTTGAACATAGCTGATTATGCGAAACAGGGTTGTCTTGATGCATTCCAATGCAATTTTAGAGATTTGTGAAACCCAAAAAATAACCAAAAATCACAACCACCCACAAAAATAAGTCAAAATCAAACAATATTTTTTTTTTTACTTTTTTTTAAGGCATATTGTGTCTCAGGATAGAAAATATCATTTAAGAGATAGTGAAACTAAGTTTCTAAATATTTCTCTAATCTTATATATGATGTTTACATGTTTGGAAATAATTTCATCAACTATTGAAATAATTCATGACTCACTAATATGCTCAGTGTAATTCAAATCTAGTTAGCAGTTGTACTCTGTCCTGTCACTCACTCCTTTTACAGACAGAAGAAAAAAAAAGTGCCATATTTTAAGAGATGAACTTGAAGAGCAAATATCTTAAGAGTTAAATGTACTCATTTCCTGTTGTCAAATCACTTAACGTGGAACTGAATTTCAAGTGTAAGTTAAGACTTCACTAGGAAGTCTTCTTGATAAGCTATTTATATAAGCAATGTAAAATTAATGCCTTTTATGATACAATCATCTCTCCCCCCCCCGCCATGTTTCCATTGTGTATTTAGGTGTTCCTTGCCATGTGACCATGGGCAGCCGTCATGGTTTAAACCCAGCTGCCAGCTGAGAGCCACACATGCAACTCTACCCACCAGTGGGATGAGGAGAACTGGGGAAATAGCTGAAGTCCTTAGCTTGGGATAAGAACAGCTTAATACCTGAAATAAAACAATTTAATAATATTATTTGTAATGAAAAGGGGACAATAAAAGGAGAGTGGGGGAAAAAAGCCCAAGAAAGTCCAGTGATGCACAGTACAATTACTCAGCACCCAGGGACCAAAGTCCAGCCTGTCCCTGAGCAGTGAGTGGTGCCTCCTGAGCAGCTGCCCCAGTTTCTACACTGAGCAAGATGTTCTGTGCTGTGTGTGGTGTGGAATATCCCTCTGGCCACTCTGGGTCAGCAAACCTGGCCTGAAAAGTCCAAGATTTAGAGCAAGCACTGCTTAGTGACAACCAAACATCAGTGGGTTATCAGCATTATTCTCATCCTAAATCTAAAACACAACTCTGTACCCACTACTATGGAGAAAATTAACTCTTTCATAGCTGAAACCAGGACAACAGTGTACATTAAAAATTCCCTCATTTTTCTGGCACCAGATCCCAAATGTTAGTCATCTAACAACTGTGAGTTTGTCACGGTAAGCCCCCGGCACTGGATTGGCCAGGCCACCCCCTGGTGTGTTTAAAAGAAATTCTCCTTCAGAAATTCAGAAGTATCTGAACTTACTGTATTCTTTTATGGAGGAATAAGTTTTCTTTGTGAAAGGACACAATCACAAAAGATTTTAATCTTTTGCGGAGGCCTGAATGAAAAAAAAGTTAACAATGCAGGCTGCACTTTTTGGGAAAAAAGGGTAAAACGGGTGACTTTTCTGCCCTCACTGAGATATTTGAGAGAGGAAGGGGCTACATTAGAATGTAGTACTACCCTCCCTGTTGAGACAGAAGAACAACAGAAGGACTTCTGATTCCTCCTTCTCTCCCGTCCCCAGTCATAGGGGTGACAACTGAACATCAAAAGTGCTGGTTTCAGACATTGTGGAGGTCAGCATATATAACCAGTCTATTTCCCCAACTGTTCTTTTTGTTTTCTGTCTGTCTGTATGTTTGCTTTCTTCCTTTTTTGCCTTTCCTCATGGGTGTCATTCTCTATTAGAGACTAAGATCTCCCTTTTGATCTCTCTTATTTTGATTATCCACAACTGTCTTCTGTGGTGAAATACCGTGGAAATAAATATCTATGCCTGGAAATGTTAAAAAAACCCAACCAAACAAACCCCTAAATAATTTGTATAGATGCAATAACACTGCCTTGCAACATTAACCTTGGTAATTAAATGAAAAATATTAAGAAACGGAAGACCTGATAAGAACGTTTCCATTTATTTGAATTAACTTTCAGTCAGGAACTGTTTGTCCATATAGTTGACATTAAAATTCGTGAAGTATTTCACTTCAATGTAAGCGGGTTATGCAGATGACAATCGTGATACCAAAAGGCAGCATATGGCTGCACACTGAGATGAAAATACCAGAACACACCAAACAGTGTTAAAGTCTCCTGGAAACAACTGTTTTCTCTCTGAATTTGGGAATGCTGGAGGGGTTTTTATTACAGAGAATATTAATGACAGTAGAATCAGGACTAAGTATGTTCCTTGATATTTTAGGCAACAGCTATTCTAAGAATAGACACAAAAGGTCCAGTTTTAACATTAATTTTGTCCATCTTATTTGATCATCTTTCCTTTTTTATTTTTCCCCTGATATTTTTCCAGTGACTCTTTCTTGATCCTCTGATCCCCTTCATGCTTTCATTCTGGCCCCATCCTTTTTATCAATTTGTTACACTTCTATGTCTACGAGTTCTGGTTTAGTTCTTGTTCAAAGGACCTTCATTTTGATCTAGAAGGGAGGGAGGAGAAAAAAAGAGATGCTTTCTTTCAGTTTTAAAAACTTGCTGATAGGAGATCTGAGAGCTTCAAACAAGCCTCTTTTACCATTCTTTGCAGTTAGTTTTCTTCTGATCTCACACAGTACTGATCTCTCTTTCCCTCCCTCTTTTTTCCTCAGTGTGTGCCTGTCAAACGGATGAAGAATCTGCTCTCCCCCTTTTCTGTTGTTATTCCATTTTCCAAAAAGTTCTTCATTTATTGTTTTGAGGATGTGATGTGGCTAAACTACAAACCACCAAGAGCAATTACTTGGTGTATGACAGCCCTTTACTGTTGCTTACACAAAGTTTCCCAAAGGACTGGAGGATGCAGTAAGAATCATCTCTGTACCCTTTTTACTGTGAAATCCCAGGTTTTCTTCCCTCCATCCTAATGACAGGTTTAATACTTCTCTTTCTGAAGAAGCTCTTTTCATTCCACAGAGAATCTTGCATCCTGAGGGAAAAAGTCTCACACAATACCTGGAAAATTAACAAGAAGACATGACACAATGGTGATAGAACAAATGTTGCATTATGTTTTTTTCTTTTTTTTTCCTCCCCCCCCCATTTTACTCTTCTTCACAGTCATGTTTGAATTTAGTCCAAGAGAAAGTAGAAGAACAGTGTTTGAGAGTACAAGTGTATATAAATATTGATCTGTGTATATATGTTTCTGTGTGCACAGAAAGATATGTAGAATAAATTTAGTGGGCAGAGCAGCAATCACTAAGGTTAAAAATTTAAATGTAACTAGATTAAAGTTTCTTAATTTCAGGAATTTAGATACCACAAGTGGTAATGATGTTCAGTATTTTGAGTCTGCAATTGGCAACAAACCACCTGTGATTTAACAAACAAGTCACAAATATTTGGGGTTAATGCAGTGTATCTTTAAGACACAAATACTGTGGAGAAAAAGACCAAAACACAACCTGTTTTTTTTTTTTCCCACACTTGCTGTTTCTTTTCCCTTTACAAGTCATTGTAGCTAATTACCAACAAGGATTAGCTTTTCCAGGAGGTTGTTCTTACAATGTGTCATTTTGAGCTAAGCCCTGACTTTGAACAAATGTAATCATCTAAAAGAGAAAACAGAGATTAATCAGCTAATAGTGAAAGAAACTTGATTACACAAAAGTGGCAAAGCATAACCCCTTACATTTGCAACCCATAAAATATTAATTAAAATAATTAAGATTAGGGAGTAGTGACTGTAGAGAGCTTTGTTTCCTACTCCACTTTTATTTTAGAAGTCTCTTGATTTGCTTTGCTTGAAGAGACACTTGAACTGTGTCAATCACATACCCAACCAGTTTGAGATAATCGGAGTTCTGTTGTTCCCAACTCCTCTGAGTAATGCCTTGGAGGAAATGATGTGGGACTTGGTTGTTTTCCCTCATTTTTTGACTGTGGAGGATTTTAGTTTTAATACTGTGAAAGATGAGAACTGCACCAGGTGAGGAAACAGCTTTCCTCTGATTGAGGGCTGTGAGATGATTATGTGTTTAAAAAAAGCCCCACAAACAAACAAACCAACCAAAACCAATGAAAAGAACTATCATCCCCCTAAAAAACCTCTAAACCCCTTCCCAAACCCCTCTTCACACCTACATCATTGCTCTTCCCATATCATTGAGAAAAAACAAAAGGTAGATTTCCCACAGAACAGAAAGAGAACCCAATTTTATGCTCCTGGGGGGAAGAAATATTTAAAAGAAAAAATATGCCTGAAGGCAGAGAAAAAGAAAGCCATGGGTAGAGGAGGGAACAGAATCAAGGCAGTTGAACAGAGACAAGTCTTCCCAAAGTTTTCTTGACTGCAGCCTGAATTCTTTGCTGCTCTGATGCTGTTGTAGTGCCTGAGAGCGCTCAGGAGCTCTGGGAAGCTGAGCAGGACAAATCAGTTGAGAACATACCCATAGCATGAATAAAGAGGTAAAAAGGAGAGATTTGAATTCCTCCTTTACATGGATATTTTCTGAATGAATGTTTTATTTCCTCAGGAGTTTTAAAGATCATTATGGAGAGATTAATACAGATTTCAGCCAAGTTCACAGCAACAGAAAATAAAATGTCATGCTCTACTTAAGAAGCAAACAAATTGTTTTATGCATTATCCTCTAATACCGTACTGTAAATGCATATTTTCTTTCTTGGAAATTATGTAATTTAGATTTTGTTATTTCAGAGGGAGACAACAAACTGTTCAATATCCTAGAAGTTCTGGAAAAGCAAAAGCTGAAAGAAATGACAGTAAATATGTTACAGGTGTAGAACTGAGGGGAAAGAAGTGGTAAAATCAGCATATAAAGGAAGGGGTGGCTGTGTGTTGTGTGATAATTGTGCAGGAGTGATGGTACAAAAATTCATAATAGATAAAATATACACACAATTTTTAAAAAGAGATTTACTCCACAGATGGTCTCTTGTTTTTTTTTTTCCCCCTTAAATACAAGATTCATTATATTACTCTAAAATGATCTATAAATATATTTAAACATTGAGTCTCTTTGGAGAGTGAGAGATGGAGAAACTTCCTTCTGGTATTTTCTATCCATTGTTTTTTTTCAAATCCACTTCTGCCTTGAACAGAGATTTTTGCATAATGATTTATGTCCATAAACTATGGCTAGTTCTCTAGAGTGTTAAAAAAAAAAAAGAAAGAAACAGATTAACCAGATCCTTATTCTTCCATATTAATTAGCAAGGCCATCCTAAAATATGAGAGTCTCTCCATTCAACTCCATTGAGACCCAGTTATTTTTTTTTTATCATTTAATTGCCCTTCACGTCAAAAAGGGCTCAATGATTAATTATAAAGTTATTGATATATTGATATAATATTGATATATTGTCATTTTATCTTTGGCTTTATAGAGACTAGTATTGTGCTGTCTGACTATTAAGATATTTATTTGTAGAAACATTGATGTGTTTATGAGTTTGCCAGTGAATTTGTTTTCAAAACCCAAACTAGCCATTACACTTGAAGGTTGATTAAGGGCTGTTACTTTCTTAAATACCAGCATGTTTTCACCATCAAAAAATTAACTTTAGGGGAGCAGAGCTCTGCTGAATATTTAAGTAACACTTAGATGTGTTGTGTAATTCATTACAGAACAGTAAGAACAACAAGACACCAAATGTTTAATTTTCCTGGAAAGCAAACACAGGGGTAATTGGAACTTGATATATTGATGGTGTAAGTAGAGGAGCTAGTATCTGAAGACATAAAACTTGTCTTTTTCACACACTAAAATAGCTTTTTTTTTATTTTACTTGCATTATAGTTTTACGCTTCACTGACTGAACATGATATGCAGCAGATGTGCCTAACTAGAAACATAACAGAGCTGGTACAATTAAGCTTCTCCCCCAGTTTTATTTTTTTAATAATAAAATAGCATACACTGCATAAATTGCTTCAAAATAAAGTTATGTAACATGTACCTTTCTTTGCTGAAACATCCGTTAGAAAAATATTGGGTTTTAATTTAAATTTGTTTGTAATTGGATATTCAGGTTTGTTATATACACTGTCTGTATTGCTCTGCTTTTATGAATTGGAAAAAGCCATTTGTTTTCCCATCTTGGAGGATGTTGTAGTCAGAATAAGTTAAGTTTTGACTGTATAGCTTATGCTATGGGGACAAAGATAAAATTTACACGACTGTGTAAACTTTACACTTCCATGTACAGACTGTGTTCCCCCTGGAGACTCGCCCTCTACTTGAAGTGCAGTGAGCAACAGATGAACAGTTTAAACAGCTCATGATGGCTCAGATTTGAGTTCTGCTCATCTCCTGTAGCATGAATGGGTGGAAAGGACAGAGGAAGGAAAAGTAAGGATATGGAACCCCTAGAATCAAGCCCCAGTAGTTGAAGTCTTTTGGAGCCCTAGCCTGCGGTGAATACAGTGCCCATGTGTCTGGGTGAGCTCACTGGTGGTCGGTCTATTCTTGGGTCACCCACAGGCCCTTTTCAGTTGATTTTTTTTCTAAATCTCTGCTGCTGTCACTCACACGTGCCCTTGGAGAACAGGATTTTTTAACCTCACCAGTACTGATTCTCCCTACACAAGTTGTCAAATTGATGAGTAAAGCAGTGAAAAACTTAAAAAAGCCTCTATAGAAATTCTAATTGTTTGTTACTAACAAATACCTTAAAATAAGCTTAGTTACAGTGGTATTAAAGACATTTTATTGATCACAAAGTGAAAAAAATCACCTTTGTCACGAATGGTTAAAAATCTAGTTTTCTGTGGTGCAATGTAATCTCCAAATCCCTATTCTCCTCTGATGATTGATCATTCTTCATCGCATGCCTGGCTGAACAATTACTGATCTTTTTAACTCAGTCAGCAGAATGCTTCCTTGCTGTATCTGTGGCCTCAAGACTTCGTAGCAGAACACGTGAGCATGCCTCTAAATCAAAAATGTGTTATGTAGCTCCCTGAATGCAGGGGACCTTGGTTTTAAGTGCCAGTACAGAAAAGAAAAGAAATGTGGCAACAAACATGGGAGCTGCACGTGCAATGGACGTGTCACCATTCACCCTCCAATGCCCTCCAGTAACAGCATTTTGGCAAACCATTTTAACATAGGAAGACTTTAAGGCTGCACCCAAATCTGGAGCATGTTTCACTTTCAGAAATATTTGATGTTTAATTTGTCTTTATGTCGCTCCCTGTCTTCTGTTCATCTTTGACAGTGAAAAGTAGAGCACAGCCAAGGCAGATGACCTGCTGAGCAGTACAAAGAGAGATGTTAGCTGCAGAAATACCATGTTTGGTTTTGCCTTTCCATTGTGGTGTGTGGGATTTTGCCTTAATGTTTTACCCTCTGTGCCCTCGTCATGCCTTTTGCAGCAGCTCCAGAGCAATCTCTGCTGCTCTGTGAATTCCAAGTTTTCATTGAGTTTCTTATTTGCTACAAATAGCTTAAGACTATGGATTTAGGGATTCTCTATTTCAATGAATGACTGAGATCACTCTGAACATTTGTTAAAGGTTTTGATCTGTTTCCAGATGAGCTGTCTGGCTTGAAGGAGTGGTTGTGGTGCTGATTGGGTCATGCCTACTTTTCCTCTCTGTCCTAATAAGCTGTCAGTTCTGTGTTGATATCTCTGTTTAGACCCTCTTTGGTTATCTTTTCTAGAGCTTAATTCAGTTTCTCCTTTCCCTGTTCTATCTCACTTTAAGACAACTATTTCTTTTCTTTTTTTTTTTACTGCTAAGCATAACAATTTGATCTGA
>JAWWMP010000148.1:14758597-14769497 GCA_035047865.1 Dendrocincla tyrannina | reverse complement strand
CCTGCTAAGCATAACAATTTGATCTGATTAAATATATGCAATGGTATTTTTTCTGTATCTTACTCAGGTTGTGTTATGCTAATAACAATGCTAAGCATATTTATACAGTTTGAAATAATTGCACAGAGATTAACTAATTATTCAGCACAGGGAGGTAAATGGAGGAAAGCTTATCATTTGTTTTTTAAATAGAATGAAAGCTGAAGTGACTCAGTTCTGTAATGAGCTGGTATAAAAGTAGGTGGAGGTCTTGCAACATTTTTTTTTTTTTTTTTGAGAAAGAAGCTTACAATGCCTTTCAAGACTCAGTGTATTTTAGTAACTTAATATATCAAGATAGTTCTGATAAATGGAT
Organism: Dendrocincla tyrannina; assembly: GCA_035047865.1. Taxonomy (NCBI): domain Eukaryota; kingdom Metazoa; phylum Chordata; class Aves; order Passeriformes; family Dendrocolaptidae; genus Dendrocincla; species Dendrocincla tyrannina. Next base: position 14,769,142 of record JAWWMP010000148.1, on the reverse strand, counting down.
TTCTCATTACAGGATCAGTGTCATTTTCCCTGAACATCTATGAAGCTTTAATGTTTTCTATACCTCAAATCTGTGAGCACTTAATGCAAAAATCACTGGATAGACCAAATTCCCTTTGACATGAAGGAAGTTTAGGCTATGCCAGTACAGGTTGATTTAGAAATAACAAAACAAAAATTGGTTGATTCTATTTTTTGGTTTTTGTTGTATCAGAAAATGTCATCCTTATCCCTCAGTATGGCACAATGACTACATGAAAATAAAATACAGTTCAGAAAAATCTAACTGCATTTCAATCTACTAAATTGCTGAAAGAATCATTAAGGAAAGGGAAGTTAATATGAAGGACTCTAAAATAAAACAAGCTGTCCTCCAACTCCATTTCCTGTGCTGCTATTTCAGGACAGTAGAAACATTCAATAAACATGAAACAGAATTGGTTAATTTAATATGAACATGTAACAAAAAGTACAAAGATACAGAATTCTGTCTGAAGGTGTAAAATAGGACTTGATAGTCCCCAGAACAGTCCTGCATTCTTCAAAGGTTATGGAAAATTATTTTGCCCTGTTATTTTGCTGCAAAATAATGTTTTGTATGTCTTCCTAACTGTAGTCGTTTGTGAAATTATTACAAATGATTCTTTTTTTAATCCATTTGCGATTCTGTGAAGCTAATCTAGTATATGTAGTCTCTTGGTTTGTGTCAGTGAGCACTGTAAGTATTTTCTCCAGCCTATCCCCAAAATAAGGATTGAAAATATGTGTGATGTGGGCTCAGGACAGACTCACCTAGAGCTCTAATGCCTGAGGAGGCATTTCTGGTTGGCAGCAAGCTGTTGATTACTGCACACATAGGAAGTTTTGTGCCCATCTTCTTCCATCTTCATCGAGCCCACATTTCCTGGTTTGCTCCGGAGTGTCCCAAGGGACAGTATCAAGTGCAATACTGAAGTCAAGACAGATTGCCTCTAATGCCTCCCCCTTATCTGGTGGACCCATTATCCTGTCACAAAAGGAAATTGGATTGTTTTGATGAGATTTTTTTCTTGACAGATCCATGTTAGCTGCTTTTTATCATGTTTACTATCCTATAGGTGCTTTTAAATTGACTCTTAAGTGATTTGTTCTAGTATCCTTCTGAACATTGAAGTTAGATTGGCTGATCTATAATTTTCCAGGCCCTTTTCCTCATTTTGGAAGTACCTATAAAGTTTATCCTTCACCAGTCCTTTAGAAACTTTCCTTTATACCTTTAACAAAATCACAAAAATAAGCTTTAATGAGTCACAGATTGCATTGGCTGGTTTCCTGTGTACCCAAGGGTGAACTGAATCAGGTCCTGTCAGCTTGGATGCATGTAATTTATCCAAATATTTTTTCACTGCTTCCTTTTTTTCTTCCTTCCCCCCCTCCAACACTGTGGCCTAATCATCATCTATTCTGCTGCAATTCTGCTCTAATGCACAATTTTTTTAAAACTAATGACTGTTAAACTCTTTTAGAGGTTTACATTCATGTATTATAAACATCCCATTTCACATGTACATCCCATTTTATGCATTATATTAATGTACATCCCATTTAAACCCTCAAGATGAGCTTTACAAGGGACTTGAATGATTTTCAAACCTTACAGTTACACTCAGAAACAAGGAAATTGCATTACTGGGGAAATTATAGTTACTGAAACTTGTCTGTGATCTAATAGCAGCTGACAGGATATTTTAAACAGGAGTAAAAGTGAAGTACGGTATACCCTCTGTCCCCTAAACCTTTTCATGAGTAACCAAAAAGTACGCTTAATTCTAAGCTTGGGTTTTTTTAATTAAAAACCCAATTATTGGATTTTAAATGTCTGAAATTGTCAGTTGTAAAGGTAGGCTAGGGTAAATACAGTGGTCACTCTCACAAACCAAGAGACTACATATAGATGAACTGGATAGGATCCCAAATAGGTTAAATTAAAACAAAAACCAAAAAAAAGTTAAAATTTCACAAACCACTATGGTTAGAAAGTGGTCCAAAAAGACGGATTCTCTTTAACCTTAGTAAAATATTGACTGCTGGGTTAAAGCTTTAGCCGTGTCTTTTTTTGCGTGCATTTAAAAAAAAAACAAACAAAAAACACAAGAGCTATTTACAGTGTTTTTAAAATTTTGGTACGGTTTTTACATTTGAAGAGCAAATAGCGGAAAGTACTTTGTAATGTGTTGTTTTGTGGGATTTTGTTCTTTGTTTTCTACATGCAGAAGGGAGTTTTATCTCTGTGTGGGTCTTGAGATACATTCTGTATTGCTCAGTTTAGACAAACAATTTGTTACTATGGATTTTCAAAATTGCTCAATTTTCCAGACTTGTGCAAGAATCTCCTGCTCCAACCTTAGCCAATTTTTCAGCATTTCTCATCCAGTATGCAATGCATCATTTGATTTAATGGCAACAAGGAGAGTGTGCACTGTTCCTAACAGTCCCAGAGATACTTTATGGAACAATCAAAATCCTCAAGGACAATTTGTGTACAGCCAGTACTGACTCAGCAGAGTCCAAGGCATCTTTTAAAGCACATGTAATCACTGTTTATTTTAAGCACAATGGGTTGCGAAGCCAACAAAATTTGGGGAGAACATCTTTGGCTTTGTGGTGTTATCTGAAATTTTCAAGATAGATACATAGTCTGGAATGCAGAATTCATGAATGAATTTAAGTCTCATTTCTCTGAGAACAGATTTAAAAGTAATGACTGTAGGTGTGTTTAAAGGTGAAAGTTCTTGCTCTGAATTGATTCTGTGTATCTGTGTAGTGTAATTGCCTGAAAAATATAAGTTTACTGCAACTGAGAAAAGGCCCATGAGAAGAGAAAGCAATGCAAACCCCTCTTCCCTCAGTGCATTTTATCTTTCAGTGGTAGAAAAGCCACCACCACCCCGCTGCCTAAGTTGTGGATGATAGATAGCATTGCTGGGTTTAGCAGTTATATTTTAGAAGGAAAAGACTCCCAGGCCTTTTGAAGGCCTCTCTTGTGGTCAGTAACCATTTAGATGAAAGAGAGTGATGAGCCATCACACTTCAGTATCTTCAATGCATGTTCTGTGTTCTTTTTTGCACTACATACCGTTGATTGTGAATACGCATCTTGCCACTCTCCCCATATCCTTTGTACATTGGAGACTGACCCAGCGAAGACCATTGCTTAGCCTGAACTCTGTGCCAGGAATCAACACAGTTCGTCTGGTGCATCTATTTAAGTTTTAGATTTCTAGCTGCTCGGGTCAGGATGGGGTCTTCCTGAGGCAGCTGAATTGTTCTTTGCATCCTGTGCTGGATCTTTACAGTTTGGTTTCCATTACCTAACACTAGGAGAAAAGCTGCTGAAGGTTTTGCTGTGCAGATGGTGGCTGGCTGAGGGAGCTGTGGGCACTGACTGCCTGGGCATGTGAGAGATGCAGATTTAAGTCTTGACTGAGAAAGATCTGGAATACACTATTTTGGCTGAGATACCTCAGGGTATTTAATCTGCATAGTTCTAAATCATTTTAAGCAAAGAACCTGAACTTGGCTTTCACCCAGTCTAGGATATGCTTTATCTTTTATAGTGTCTGTCTTGCATTTTGTTCAGCAATAAATATGTGCTATCGAAACAGAAATGTTGTAGCTCTGGTGAAACGTCTCCATGGTAGGAACGGTTCTGTCAGTATTTTCTCCTTATTTGTCAGCAGTCCTGCATTGTCTTGGAGAGATCCTGGCTCCAGAAGCACCAAACCAGTGATGAGATACTGCAGTCTGTTAGTCTCTTGCTGCAGACTGTTTTACACCTTCACAAGTCTTGCAGTCAGCTTTGAAAGTACTGAGTTAGAGACCTCTAAAATACTGAGAATTCCAGATGCTTAGGGATGTGATTGCTAAGAAAGGGAGAGTGGGAATATCTGAATTCTTGTTGAAATAATAGTATGACAGGCTAAAAGATTTTTCATGTAAATGTTGATTTTTTTTTTATTTTGTATTCTTATTAGAAGGTAAGCAGTACTTACAAGTTTATAATCACTAAGGACATTTTAAATTTCCTGTGCAGTGGCTTCCTTCCATTTCTAGATGGGAAAGAGGCTGTCCATGGAAACAATCTGCATTCCTTTTCATGTCTGTGTACTTCCAAAGATCATTTCACTTATGTTCTGATAACATAGTGGGGCTGCAGGTCCAACCTCCAGGGGACAGATCTAAAGACAGGGTGCCTTTCACCTTGCTTTTGGTTTGATATGCTTCTGAAAATTGTGCCCTTTGCTCTCCCTTCACGCTCATCACTTACTCTCTTTCTAAAACCTGATCTCTCTCACTTTTTTTTTTTAATTTTACTTTTTTCCAGTGGAAAAGAAAGGTTAAATAGTTTATGTAATCTTTGTTTTACACCAAGACAATGTTCACCTTTCTCAACTAATTGAAGATTGACTATGTAACATGAGTGACTGTAAGTGTTGGACTCATTCTGCCACACTGATTATGTAGAGGATTGCTGGATAGGATGTCAGGAGACAGGGCTGCTGAGCCTTTTTGTAAGGGTTAATGGAGAGTAAAAACTGTATAATAAGACAGCTATTATACAGAACATAATTCCAAGTGCAGACACTGTGACTCGTTACATTTTACAAATATAAATCTTTTGTATTGAAATACCTATATTTAACACTCATTTTTATTCACAAAGTATTCCAAAATATTAGGATCTAATTGCCTTGAGGTGCTCTCTTCTTTTCAATAACTTCACTGCACTGCATAATCGTGCTGTTAGGACAGACAGGCCTTCGAACAATCCAGGGGTGTCACCTGGATTAATTAATTTCCAACTTGTTATGGGCTTGAGCCCCGGGAGGGGAAAAGAGTGTTTTCTTATCCATAAGCTACAAACACAACATCTGATATTTTATCAGATACAATTTTTAATATGTCATGTGATGGACATTACAGTAAGAAAATAACTATTGAGAACTTCCCTCAGAGCAAAGTTTCAAGGACATACAGCTCTGGAAAGCTCCCATTCCTTCCTGAAAATGAGAAAGTTCTTTTCATTTGGGTGGAAAGCAAAGGGGAGCAGCTTTTGAGAATCCATAGCTTTTCTCATACATAAACGTCCTGGTAGACATATATATGAAGAGAAATAAGTAAGAATTTATTCTCCAAAATACACAATAAAAGTGCTTGCGTTATCAAAGAGGCTCACTAATATATTTCTGAGTGAAGGGACAGGCTCATATGCATGAAATTGTGTTTTAAATGAAACACATTCTTCAGTTGTTCCAGTCGCCTCCATACCTTTATGTATGCTCTTAGAAAATCCTTAACCAAGAAATTATCTGTTTGCCAAGCAACAAACTCATAGATATTAAATATCATTAACCTCTTTGTTTTTAATTGTAACTCTGTATCCACTAACAGCTTCAACCACTTTAATAAGCAATTTGCATTCTTTTCAACACTGTCACGTTTTTAAAAGTGACTTAGGAGACCTAGGGCTAGATTTTTCCAGTATTGATTTCAAAGAGGGAAAAGTCTATAAGGTCTTTGAAAGTCTTCCTATATCTTTTGTTAAAAAAAAACTTGGGAAACATGAATTTAAGCCTGTTTTTAAAAGTTAACACAGAGATCCTAAATCCCTTGTCACTTTTCTAAAACTAAACACAACTATCTTCTAATTAGCTCATTTTGCTTATTAAGTACTTTCTCTTTTTGCATAGCAAAGATTTCAACAGAATGGTAACTGAAACTCTTTAAAAATAGAATTTAAATTATGAATATGACTGTTAGGGAAGTCAGATATTTAAAATAGGAGACAGTGAAATGTTATCGAAATTGAACTCTAAACTGTGAAGGACTTCGCAGAAATAATAACAGGACAAGTTTTTGTTAGGTAACAGAAGCCCAAAGGCAGAATCTGATATATTATAAAAGACAGTATTTATGGCTCATTTGATAAAGTCACAATTCAACTCAGTGTTCAAATACATGATGCTGATGGGGAAAAAGGCACGCAATTAATCAGGTTATATGGGAGACAGCAGACAATTAAAAGGAAACTCAGATCTAAAATTGACTCTGTAAAAGCCTGGCTCCTTCCTGGTGTGTTTGGAGAGCAGTGTGTTATGTGAAAACCATGGGATGCATGAGTCCTTTGAGAACAGTTGGACACAGTGTTGGTAAAGAAATAGTCTCAGGCAAGGGCTGATGTTTCTGTGGGTGTTTTCGAACTTTCTGCCTCAGGACCCATCGGACCTTTTGCACTGGGTACTTTTTATTGTTGCACGTTTGTAAAATACCTGCTCAAAGCACTTCCCAGCTAAACAGACAAGATGCTGAAGAGGCACAAAGGCCCAAGGGGATGTATCAGAGCATTGGCAAAGTGTGTTGTAAACATCAGGCTGTAGAGAGATCCTCATATCAGTTATCTCAGCAAGGAGCACACACTGCTTTGTTCACCTTGTCCGCATTCTGACAGACATGGGCTGCTCCACACAGCCCTGGCTCTGAGTGCCAGGATCGATGGGTCCGTGGAGTTTTCAACCTCTGCCTGTTCAGGAAAAGTGAGGAAAATGCATTGTTCCACATAGAAAATCGCAGGGAAAAAAGTACTTTCTCGTTGCTGCACTTGCTATCAAGTATTTATTAACACTGCAGCCTTATTCTTTGTCAGGACTGTCACGTTTGTGCTTATTGCTGAGGTTATTTTTGAACATTAATCGGCAGTTTAAGTAACCTTGTCCAATGCTCTTTTGCTGCTTCTTTTCCCTTGGTTGCTTTTCTCTTCTCATTCTCTACGCTTCTAATAAATATTTCAAATTCAGTTGTTGCTTTTTATTGCACTTTGGTCACAGAAGACGGGGAGCTTGGCTTAATCTGCACTCTGGAAGGTAGATAAGCAAAAAAAAAAGAAAAGAGCAGAGAATTCCTGGGTCAACAGTCTTGGGAATAACGTCACAAATACAACACTGCAAAAACTCTTCTACAACTCTAACTTCAGTCAGACTGCAATGGTGACTTTGGATTCCTTGGGCAACTCGCTAATTTAAATTTAAAAAAAAAAAACAAACCACAATTGAATTATCAGGGAAAGGACAGAGGTGGGAATTGTGATTTAGTGCAGAAGAGAATACAATGAGGATTACTTCTGTTTTCAACATACCTTTAAAATATATTTAATACTTTTAAGTCACTTTTGGCCTTTTGGTAATTGGCACATTGTTAGAAAATTAAGAAATAAGACTCAGTAATGTATTTGGTATTTTATTAAAAGACTGAAATGAGTGCACGGAAGGATGAGTAAACTCGGTGTTTGTTGCTCCAGTGCAGGATTCCGGGGCAGGTGATGTGCAGGGATACAACAGGGGCAAAGTGTTCCTACTTCAGTAGAGCTGCTGTGCTGCCACCAGTGCTAAGCAACACTGAAATATCCTTATTACATGTCTTTCTTAGCTTCCTTTTCATCTTCCTAAATAAATGCCCCTGCATTCTCAGATACAACCATTCTTTTTAGTAATACAAACAGAATTATTGTAGTAGCCTTCTTAAAAGAAGTGGCTTTTTCCTTTACCCCTCAACTCACATTCCTTTTTCCTCAGATGCATTTTTACCTGAGACATGTCAAAAAACCCAAACATCCCCACACCCTCTAGAACAGTGGTCAATCCTTATTTTTATTTGTTATTTACTTCTGATTTGTCAGATTTGTATTTTTCATGTTTTTAGATTAAAGATCGTATTTGCACTTTAACATCTGCAAAATTAAGTGATTTTTTTTAAATTGTAATCCTTATGCCTGAATGGTAAAAAAAGACTTGGATGCAATTTCTGTAAGTGTCAAATCAGGTGTTATTTGGAAAGCACAAGATACTGAAAAGAAGAATGATACAATAAATGACAAAACAATAGCTCTGAGTGTATTTAATGAGGTGATATTGCTCTGTTTATTATCTTATTTGTTACACCTCTAATGCAAAACACACGGAAGATTCTTGTCCCAGGCAGAAACTGTGATTGTGGTTTGTTCTTGTAAAGGAAGAACAGTTCCTCCTCTTTGAAAAATTCTGCAATATGTTACTGAGCTAATTCACGTAGTAGGCGAGAAGTGGAAATGAGATATATATATATATATATATGCAAATAAATAATAACAAAACTCTAATTGCTGGTTCAGTGTTCAGAAAGGTACCCGGACATTCAATGAGCTTACAGTGGCATAGTTGTTTTCTAACATGGTTTGTGTCTTGTACAGTTCACTACAGACATTTTAAGACTTCAAAGGACAAAGTAATTTTAAAATGGCAACAAGACTGAGACCCTATTAATGCTGTTGTGATGGGATGCTCACTTCCCTGGATAATTATAACATATTTACTTTAATCAGATTGTTTTGTTGAGACTGGTGAGGGGGAGGTTAGTGATGACGAATGATCATTCAAGCTCCTTTAAAACTACAAAATTTTAAAGAGCAATTATTTTGTCAGGAATTCAGTTTTGTCAGGAAATGTTACAGGCTGAAAGCCTACAGGTTAAAACTATGTGTGAACTGAGATGTGCAGCCACAAGCACAATGTTTGCCTCCTTTTTTATGTAGGTTTCTGTGCAGAGACGGAAGGTACCTAAAGTGTGTTCAGTGACTATGCCAAAGGAAACCTACCCTCTGCAGGAAGTCAGAAATTCCTGTCCTAGAGCAACTGAACTGTCTCGTAGATGGAAGTGATGCTTGGTGCAAGCTTCCTAATAGGTAGACTACAATTGTTTTTGAATGGGTTTTATTAAGTAGTTTACATCCCAAAAGGTGTAAGGGGAGAGGGGTGTGTATATAAATGTGTAGCCACACAAAGGTTACTTGTTCTTGATCTCTCTCAAATTCTTTAATTTGCCTTGAATCTACACATGTGCATTTTAGCTTCCAAAATACCTGTACCCTGAAGATGAATCTGTGGCCTTTCTAGAAGACTGAGGTTCTGAAAGTTTTCACTTTGCTTCTTTGTTGATCCTCAAGAGAGGAGAGTTGTAGCTTGCTGTTGGGTCAAGTATTTGTGCTTCAGTCACCTTAGCCTAACAAAGCTCATATTTTTCCTTCCTGCTCTCCAGCTGTTTATTTAGAGTTAAAATACATTGTCTGACTTGTTCTGTGTCCCTGAATCCAGACAGGCCACAGGGAGAGTATGTGGTGGGGCAGATCACCCCCGAGCAGATGTGTAGTTCAAGTGAGCTTTTGACAGGTTTTCTATTATCCTACAAGGTACTGTGCCACAATGACCTTGATCTTCAAACTCAGGAGCTGGGATTCTCTTCTGGCTTCTTCAAACTCAGAACCCTTGCTGCCTGTATTTTTCTACATTAGCAGCACAACTTTCTGTGGCCAAAGTACCACTTAATCTCTTTTGATGTGGGAGTGCTGTTCAATTCAGTCTTCCAATTCTCCAGAAGTAGTTTTGTGAGTCAGTTTTCATCGTAATGTTATTTGAATTGAGTGAATAGAGCAAAAGGAGAAAAAAGACCCTTAGTGAAGTCAGTGGTCCAGCTGTGGATGTAGGACTCTTAGATATCCTTGTGTTATAACACAAGTCATTTCCTGGGGATCATCTGATACTTGTCATTTCCAAGCAAAGTAAAATACTGGTATTTCCATCATGATCTCTTACGAGTCAGTTGCCAGCACCTTATGGTGACAGGTTGCACAGACAGTGTTTTCTTTTATGCTTTGAAGAGAACAGGAATCAAGACACTACCTATGTGTGAGGCAGAAACCTTGATACTGCCCTGAATGGTTGCAGTAAGCTGCAAAAAGGAATTTTGTGCTGTGAAATAGGGGGGGAACCCTCTGGATAGCATCATTATCAACTGTGCGTGATTCTATTGAGATTGCTGGTGTAGGATAATGGAAAGCTTGATATGGTACAATTAAGTGTAAATAAACTCAATACACTGTGACATGAATGATCGCTCAGTGTCAGAGCTGTAGCTGAGAAAATGATTAGGCTGCTTTGCAATGGGAACAAAGACTGGCACAGGGTGCGAAAATGAAGGCAAAAGCTCCAAGTATGAAAATAGAAAATAGTTTAAGGATAAGAGAAGAAAATACCAACAGAGAGTAAAAAACAATTTTACTGCACAGGAAATATTTCAAAAATAATTGCTGCACTTCAGCATGATTAATGAAACCACAACATTCTGCAGAATAAGAAGTGATGCTGGAATAACAGGAACTTATTTGCCATATCATCATCTAAGACATGAAACATTGCCATGAGTCTAGTTGCATTAATTTCAGGACTAAATATCCTCTATATAGATATCTCCTGCCTAAATCCTTTAACCTAGCTTAAGAGAAACTTTTACCTAAAGAGCATTTATCAAATTACCTGAGAAAAAGAAATTACATGATTGTTTTAAGAGAAGATATTTTACCTTTTGTATTCTCCAGAGTCAAAATGCGGAGTGATTTTTGATTTTTTTTTTGGGGGGGGGGGGGAGGGGTAAAGTGGGGAGTCTTCTTTTTTTTTTTCTGGGAAGCTTTTTTCTTTTCTTT
>JAWWMP010000148.1:14743614-14758497 GCA_035047865.1 Dendrocincla tyrannina | reverse complement strand
AGCATCCTGTTTTTTTTGCGGGGAGGCGTTTTTATTTTATTTAATTTTATTTGTTTTGGGTTTTTGTTTGTTTGTTTTCGGAGTTTTTCCTTATGTTAATTGGAAAATCTTTGAAAATGGGTTTGTAGTTTTCTATGCTTTCTGTTTGATAATATGACAATGCTGTAAGGAATACAGATGAACATCTGTAGGGGTGTAACCAAACTTGTAAGAAGTTTGGAATGAAACATGATGTACTTTTGAATTTCTTAGGATGAGTTTGTGATCAGCCCCAGAAAGGGAAGAACGGTTCTTCTCCTTCTGTACATACTGCATGCTTCTGATATTTGTTTAATCATTGTTAAAATCTGATTTTTGGTAAAAAAGTTTATTAGTTCAGGCTTGGAGTTCTCTTTTGCCACCAGACAACACAACCTGCTTTTGTACCGAATCACTTCATTCATTGTGCTTAGGATTTATTCCTATTCAGATTTGGGGAAGGATGGTCATTAATTCAGACCCTCTGTATCTAAAAGATGGTGCCTTGTTCTACAGAGTTTACACCTACACGTTCAGCTGCATTGCTAAGTGTGTAACTGTGGTTGGATACCGAGAGGACTTTGTCAAATGCTGCACAAATGGTTTCTGCTTTGCTTGCAATTGTGACTGCCATTTTTCCCCCTTCATTTTCATTCTGATCTTTGCAAATTCTCAGGTTTAAGATTGTCACTGTCACTTTCAGACTGTAGCAATGGATTTCCTAGGCATATATACAAAAGACAGTATTGCTGTGAATTCTTTTGAGAACACTGCTTGTCTTTTGCACTGTTAATATTCAGGCTATATATACAGGACAACCAAATAATTTTTATTTCTCAGTTTCTTTTCTCTGCTGATAGCTGCAATAATTTGATAATACGATTCAGGAAGAAAGACTCTACAAACTACTTGAAATTATATTAAATTCTTTAACTCCTGCTGAAAGAGACAAGAACAATAGCAGTCTATGAAAAGCAAAAACTCATGAGCAGCATTATGTCTTCCAAGAGGGAAAATTCCCAGAAGTGTAGAAGTTTGAAGGCAGTCTGCTAGTCTCTTGTGCTGAATTCCCAAAGTAAGAGGCCAAGAAGAGGCCTCTGGTCATCAGTGTCCGGAAAACATCCTCTGTATTCTGTGCCACTGAACTGAAGAGTTTTACAGTCATGAACAGGTACTCTGAGAAAGGTGGTTTCAAGTCACCCTCACACCCAAATAGGAGCTTCAGAGCATTACTTTCTTAGGCATATCCATATAAAATGGGAAGAGGCATAACTTCATTTCTTTGTCTGTACGTATTGCAAGCTCTTTCTGTTTATGTTTTGTGGAACAAAACATATATTGCCTGTGGAACATTGCTCCTAGAGTAGAAATTTTCCAAATGGCAAATATGGCCCATTAGGACAGCATGTCCTACAGCTCTACAATCACTGTTGATAACAATTTGGAATAGTTTACTTAAACTAAGCAATCCAAGTTAGTTAGCAAGGCTGCTCTAATGTAAATGTTGTCACAGAAAGTTTGATTTCTTGTTTTCTTACTTGATATGGTCAGACATATTGTGAAGTTAACAGTTTTCTGACAGTTTTCATTTCCCAAGCAGTAGGAAAGTCTTTCCATAGTTGCAACAGACTGTTAAATATCATCTTTTAGCTGATGCTTATTCATGAGCTTAAAAATGCTTATTATAGGCAACAATTTTTTTTTGGTGTAGCACTCCCATAAAGCCTGTCTCATCATAGTTCTCTATCCTATGGTTCTCTGGTCTCTAAGAAGGCAATGGTAGCTTTATCCAAGATTCTCAAGTACATATTATCCCCTTTCTTCATTTTTTGATCCAAGCATTAATTGGAAGGGTGCTGAAAATGCCTACCTAACTGGGTGAGTCAAATCAGTAGTCAAATACAAACTTACAGTTATTGTGCTCTAATAATCTCTTTAGCAGAAAGACATGAATTATAAAATAGTAATTTATAGCTAACATGGTTTAAAGATGAAGCCAAAAGCCAAGTGTTATTGGCAGTGCTATGGATGAATTATTACATCATCATTCAAACTCTAAGCCTCTTGTCTGATCATTATATGATTATAAAAAAAGAATTAAAAGCATATTCATCAATATAATTAGTTTCTATTTAAAACAATGCACATGTAAATATGCATTTTCCTACCTCATCTTACACTATGGAAATAAAGTTAATTTTTATTCTGAAATTTAAATTACACAATTTTGAGGAATTTCTGCATTTCTGAAGATCATCAACTCACTTATTTTCCACTTAGAGAAGGTTTGTTCAGCTATTTCTAATAAGATAGAAAAAGAATCAGAATTTGAACAAAAATTAGAACTTTTGAAATACCATTTTTAAATTTTAATAGTGTCTCATTAGTAGTAATAGATAGAAAGGCCCAAAGTCAATAAAACAGCAAAGAACATGGTTGTTTCACACAAATATCTAAGAAAATCTCTATATGAATAGGCACAGGCCTTCCTGTTACAAGTGTGTTTTCAAACTGCACATTAAAAGTACCGCAGTGATTCTCCCCAAAGCTGTTTAAGAAGTGACCAGTTCCCTTATATAGGGCTCAGTAAATGGAAAATTCTCGTTCACCTCAGCCTAAATGTTATCCCCTTTGTCATCACCTTAGGCAGGCCCTACAGATTTTGCTTTGAATAACATCCTGTTCATTGCATTGGTCCATCTGTGAGAGCAATGCTTTTTTTAATGGAAACACTTCAGGCATTTCAAACATTTCCTTATAACATGTTGTGCATGTCTCTCATCCCAATATGTTTTGCTCTGTTTCTTTATTGATTAGGTTAGGAAACACTGTATTCTACTGGTGTAATTGCTCTTCATGGATCCTTTTGGTTCACTAGTCCAGGTGCTAATAAGGAGGAGCTTTGAGTTGTTCCATCTTGCTTCTTTCTGCATCCCGAGCTGAATTCTGTTCCCCCAGAAATGAATGGAAATGCAGTTATATTCCCTTTGATTTAAGGAGTGGTGAGTCTACTGTTTATTTGCTTGTGTTGAAGGATTCAAAACATTTTCCAAACCCTTCCAAAGAAGCTGAGATTCCTTCTCCTGTTTGAAATAGGCGTAAATTCAGTCCTACTTTATGAAGAGCCTGGAAAATAAGTGAGGAAATATTGACGATTTATTTTTTCTATTTGGTACAGTAACTGGGGTTTAAAGGACAAGTAACTTTTCTGCAGCAGTGGAATTATGTAGTTGTATGTTTGGTTTGTAATTAAAAGAAGACTCCTTGGCAGAAGTGAACAAAATTAAGTGGGATTACTCAGCTGCACTTATATATATTATCTGTAGGGGAGGCTCTGCTCCAGTCTTTGGGATATGGGTGTTCTGACTTCAGTTGCTATGGTAAACATGCAGCATTTGTAGTCAAACTTTGCACAATCAAAAGAAAGGAAAATCTTGCCACAGTGGTTTTACTGAAACTGTGATGTCATTTTAAGGATTTTAGTTGCCAGTAAAGGTGAAACGAGTAGTAACTGTTTTACTTTTGGTGTACAAGGAGAGGGGAGACAAGGAAGGTATTAAGGATTTCTTAATACTCATTAGAAATTACATATTTAATAAAGGGGTAAGGATCTTTATTCTATTAAGAAGCATGAAATCAAAAGAGGATGCAGATTCAAGTTCTTAAAGTAGGAGATTTCTGTTTTGGTCCAGACTATTCATGAAAGTAGTTCTTGGTGTATGACTTCGATGAAAAGTTTTCCTTTTTTGACATGTTTGCTCCTTAGATAAATTTCTCTCCCTTTGTATAAGTGTTTCAAGATAAATATAACCATTCTAGATTATTAATTTTAAATTAAAGTAGGACTATAAGAGGAAGAAAAAAATCTAATCTTTTTTGACTTAACTGAATCTGTTTGGAATAAACAAGCATGTCAACTGATTGAATGCAGTGAGACTCTATATTTGATATGTGGTAATTGTGTAACTGTCATGCAAAAATTCCAAATAGTAAACAACCTTCATCTTTCATTTAAGCAATGTACTGTATAAAGTCTCTCTTTTTGAAGTGGTGACCTTTTCACAATGAAGTGGTAAAACAGAACCTCCATATAAGGAATATAAATGTGTTGAGATTTAAAGATATGTGCATTTCTGAAGGCTCCATTTATGCTCATATACCTTGCTGTCTCACTAGCAGTACCATTCCAGTCTTTCCTAGAAGCCGTAGCACATAATCCTGTTGAATTGTGCACCCCAGACTTGCTCTCATGATTTCAAGGTGCATGCAGAAGTCGTCTCAGGTTAGGTCCAGTGCTAGTTACACTGGTATCAGACTGATCCGCCGTGGTCCAGGTGCTTGCTGAGAAGTTTCTAGACCAATGAGATTTCTGAGTGTGCATCCAAAAGGTATTTAACGCTGGAAGAAACTTGTGGAATATGATGATTAATATGATGATTAATAGAATGTCAGATGCTGCAATAGGTATTCATTCACAGAGAAGGTATAAGAGGGCAAAGTGGAAGAGGGTTCACAGGATGCAGGGCAGACATCCTCTAAGAGGAGTGAGGCTTCGCATTATGTAAATTAATAAAAACCCCTGGGTTTCAGACCAAAATGCAGTGTCAGGATGAGGTGGACCTGAAATGAAGTAGCTAGCTGCTGCGAAGAAAAAAAATCTTTATGGATTTTTCCTTTGTATCCTCTATGGATTTAGTTTGGGAGATTCAATGTCTTAGTCACCCAGGTCTTTAGATATGTACCTGCTGTAAAAAAAAAAGCACAAAATCGAAGTAAAATGTCATGATATTTCTCTTTAGAGGTACAGCAGCCATAACATTTGAGAAAATTAGAACTCTGGGCTTTATTTTGGGCTCCATCACTTCAGCGTTTAAGGTCCCCCCACTCTCCACCCTCTTCACAGCATTTGCACGTGCCAAATTCCAGTCCACATGGAGTTCAAAGGAGCTGTATTAGTGCAAAGTTGTTCAGAGTGCATTGGAAGTAATGATAGTTTCAGACAAAAAAAAAAAAAAAAAAAGAAAAATTGAAACTAAAAGATGTGATGTAAAGAAAATAAACCCCCAAAAGAGCAGCACTTCAGATATTGCCACCTAATTAGACTATCTTTTTATTCCTTCTCTTATTTTTGACTCTGTGGGTGTTGGTAGCTGAATGTACAGCTAAACATCCAACACTTTATTTCCTGCTTTGTTTTATATGTGGCAATTGGACAGAAAGTCACAAAGGGTTCCTTTTTATTATGGATTATTCCCAGTGAACACCCTGGCTGTAAGCACTCTATGACAGCAAGGTTATTGTAAAATGGCTTTTTTTTTTTCCCTTTGAAGTAGAACTGTAACACTGAGAATAACTTTTATGAGGCCTTGTGGGAATCTTGTTCTTTATGAAACTCAGTGATTATGTTCAGAGTTTGGAATAAATGTTCCTGTGAACTTTTTAAAAATAAAAGAAAGTAGGAAAAGGAATGAGAGCATTTGCAGCATAAAGGGTCAGGTACTTTATTAGATGTAGTTTATTGGATTCCCTGCCCTAACTCTCACCCTAAACTAAGGTTAGAAATACCTGGGGACAGCTCTACAGAGCAGGGACTGTGGAGGGCAGGTGGTACTTTTGTCAGTTCCCAGTCAAAGGGAAAGAGCTTGAAAGGGCCAGTCCAATCTGGTGAACCAACAAATGGTTTCAATGCAGCTGCCACAGCCAGGGGTTCAACCACTTAGACCATGGCACTCGCTTTGGGAAACTTGGCCTAATGGGGGCTGATGGGTCCATCTGTCAGAGAAGGGGAAAAGCATCCCCAGCCACAGGCTGGCCAAGTTGCTGAAGAGGGCTTTAAACTAAAGGTGCCTGGGGACGGGAACCTAAACCCATCCGACTTCTGCCAGATAGATGACAGTGCCGGTGAGAGATTCCCAGAGCCTGGAGAGAGCTGACAGGTCAGCAGGAGAGCACCTGAAGAGCAGCACAAAAGAACTCTGGCCACAGCAGCCGGTCATTCAGCTTCGCTGGGGCCCAGCTTAGATGTTTCTATGTAAAAGCACAGAGCACAGGGAATAAACAAGAGGAATTGGAGACATTCACACACCTGCAGGGCAGGATCTTACAGGGACATGGTGAGATGGCTTCTATGACTGGAATGTTGGAATGGAAGGATACAGGCTCTTTAGGAAGGACAGGAAAGGGACATGATGGAGATGATGGCAATGGCTGGCTGGAACACTTGGAGCAGTGCCTGGGGATGGATTGAGGGACCAACCAAGAGTTTAAGGGTCAGGATTAAAGGAGAGCAGGGACAGGTGACATCAAGCTGCCCAAACAGGAAAAATGAGCAGATCAGATCCCTCAATAAACAGAGAGGAGCAGCTTCATGTTCACAAGCCCTTGTCCTCTTGGGGGACTTCAACCAGTCTGATATCTGACAGCACAGTAGGGCATAAGCATTACAGGCAGAGATCCAAGAATCTAAAGACAGAATCTATTATAAGATTTTTAAAAGAGAAATTTCCGGGTGCTGCCTTTCTTTTTTTTTTGTACATAAAAAGATTGGAATGAGTGAGCAACATAATCCTGCCCTAATTTATTTCAGTTTGCGAGAAAATGCTGAAGAGCTGAACAACAAAAGAAGTCTAGGTAATTAGGCTATTATAATTTCAAACTATAATTTTCTTTAGAGTTCTGCTTTACTTTCTTCTTGACTAGGTCTTTATGCAGAGATGCTAAGGCAGGAGGGGAATGCAGGAAGAGCCTTTGAGGGATGTGCAGGGAGGCTACAGTGATTTCATTGCCATGCAGCTCACCAGCTGTCTTCCAGCGGCATCTGCCTGAATGGAATTTCATATGAATGTATGAAAACCCTCAAGAACTGAAGGACAATAAAGGGATGAAAAGAAATCGAACATCTCAAAAACAGGTCTCATCTTTCTCCTAGAGTTCACAAAGATTAATTGAACTACCATTCCAGAAAAAAAACCCAATGAGACCCTCTAAAGTACCTTCAGGGAAATTAGTGCAGAAATGTTTAGTTACAGGAGAAGAAAACTTTGTCTCTTGATTATATAATACATGGAAAAACTACAAGAGGTGAGAGGGAAAAGGCCACTTATACTGAAAACCTTTTTTAACTTCTTGTCATACTCACCTGTTTTCTGGCTCTGGTGAAAAATAAAATATTTGCTGAGCTGGGGAACGGAGTTCAATGCTGAAAGAATATGCTGACAAGTCACACAGTTTCAGGGCTGCAAAGGCAGGATGGTTAAACAGCCAGTGGAGCATATTTTCAGAATACACAGTTATACACAGGTTTGCATTTTCATGAGAGATCTTAAAAAGCAGGGAAGGCAGACAGAGGAGAGAATGTTAACACTGTATCATCTGGAAAATGTAAAGAGTTTTATTTTTGGTTTAATTTTTAAGAGAAGGATTTTTTCTTTTCTTTTTAAATATAACACAAGCGGTCTGTAATATGTGTCTGTGAAAGGGACTGACAGTAGTTAGAGTTGGGGCGGGCAACCAGTCACTCATTTACATGCAGAGAGTCAGCCGTGAAAGCTCTTAAACCTGTTTTTCTCTACATGGAATTTCTGAGTTACAGATTTTGTCCTGAGAACAGTCACTTCTCCCTCATCTTATTTTAACAAGGGAGTTAGCAGCTAGAGAGCGCAGTTAGAAATGCAGTTTGTGTTGTGCTCAGGCTGGTGAATGTTGTTGCACTTTGTCTTCAAGGACTGATTCTCCCTGTTCACTCAGAGATGTAGAGCAGCAAAGCAGTTTTCTTGGATACAGCTCTGGTTATGTCCCATGAATTGATGTAGTTTAGTGCAACATTGAAAGTTAAGCATGTGCTTAAAAGTCTGAGGATCAATGTGTTTCAAGCCATCAATTCAGAGAGTGAAACCCTTAAATCAGACATAATTCCTTCGTCAGCTTGTTCACTGGATATACGACTAAGAATATGGATTTCACAAGTTATTTGAAGCATGCTCTGCCAAACAGCTGGTGTCTGTGCTGTGCAGTAGCTATGTAAGATCAGCTCTCATCTGAAGGTTGCTGGATCGTGAGTTTTTGGCAAGGCAAATGTGCTTTACATTGTGTTCATTAACACATATGAGAGAGAATTTTGGCTACAAAGCTTTGCAAAAAGATACACAGAAGTCTAATCCTTTAGATTTCATTAGGGCTGTGATAAGGCAGAACTGTTCTCCACATCAGCTGCTAAGAGATGCTGCTGCAGGCCTTGGCTGATGCATCATTGGTCACCCTCTGTATCTTCATATCTGTGGGCTGACGAGGCTCTATTTCACGGAGTTCCCAAGAGAGGGAGCCAGTGATGTAGAAAGTGACTAAATGCTGCTGCTTGCTGACAATACCAATCTTGTTAGTCTCTTCTGTTGTTGGAGGAAACAAAAAAGCAGAGAAACAGTGAAGGAAGATCATAAACTATAAATTATTCTTATGCTAGAAATAAAATGTTAGATGTTGTAAAGTAGGTGGCATATTTTTTGCACTTTTTCTAACAAACGTGGAAGTTTGCAATGAAGTATTTTCTTTATTAGTAGGACTTGCACTTTGCAAGAGTAAATCAGTCATGTGCATGTATTTCCTCAATGGCTAAGTGGGTGTATGAGACAGATTTTAGGTTCATGCTGTTTCAGAGGTAGCCCATGAGATTGGTGAGTTACTATGGATTTCTACAGAGCCTCTGAAGAGACTTCCAATATTTTTGTTTGTCATAATTTTTTCTCTATTATGCCTATTTCTATATATATTTAACATAGGTTAACTTTTTTATGTAAATGCTCCAATATTTATGTAATAAGAAAGTATCCTTGTAGAATTCTATACAATTATTTATTTCTGCTGTATGAGTCTCCCACTATGTGATATGGGGAATGCAAGTGAGCTTGGTATTCAAGGTGTGAGTGTGAGTTAGGTCTCAGTAATAGCAACCGCATTGCCTTATTCTACAATGCATAAACCTTTCCTGGAAACTCTTTGTATTCTCTTTGCTTCTTTCAATCTCTTTGAGGCAACAAACATTTGCAAAACAACCCTCCTAATC
The DNA here is from genome assembly GCA_035047865.1 of Dendrocincla tyrannina. Taxonomy (NCBI): domain Eukaryota; kingdom Metazoa; phylum Chordata; class Aves; order Passeriformes; family Dendrocolaptidae; genus Dendrocincla; species Dendrocincla tyrannina. The sequence goes on along the minus strand of JAWWMP010000148.1, from coordinate 14,749,421 downwards.
CAAGCTAATTTGTAGTGAAATTGCTCCCTTGCTTATAGTGGATATGAAATGTATAGGTATAGGTTGTATTTAACTCATATGAAGAGAAATTTTTGGTATTAATGGGATTGTTGTTGGCCTTTGACATTGATTTCAGGTTTGAAAATCACTTCCTATGAAGCACTGTAACTGTTACCATGCTTTGGGTTTTCATTGAAACACTAAACAGCAATAATATTACCAGAAGGGTAAAATTCATTAGAAATTCCATCTGGTGATCATGGCAAGTTTGCATTAAGAATATGTTTTAATAATCTCTTCCCCACAACAAGGAGTCTCTTTCATATGCTGTCACTTGCTTAAAATGGTCTCTTTTCCCACTCAGCTTTTAGATAGTGATATAAATTTGTTGCTCGTTTTCACGAAGAGCAAACATAACATTCTCTTTTGGTAAACTATTCTTACAATGGAAACACTTTTTTTTTTTTTCCTTATCAGTTGGTGTGTTTGCTTTGCCAAAGGTTGTGTGATTGGAATTGTTTTACGTTTTAATTTGGGCTGCAGCAATCTGTTAGCTGACACTGAACTCTGATGAACACGAGTCTCTGGGCATGTTTGGAAAAGCCCATGAATTCGCCTAATGAGCTGTCAGAAAGGTTCCATCAACAGTGTCAAAAAACTTTTTAAGGACCCTCCAGACGTATTCAAGAAGCTTGAATGAGCAAGGGCTAGCACAAAATGAGGGCCATTGGGCTAGATATTTCTGGAAAGGTCTTTTACTGCTGTTACAGGGAGAATTAAAGGTCATGCTTGAACATTTGTTTTTGGGGGGGGTATTTTTTAAATATGGGCTGTAAAACATCGCTATTAATAGCTGCACTGTTATCTCTGAAAAGGACAATATGAAGGTTTATTTGATTATGTCCTTTTTTGCCACAATACAAGGGTGGATAGGGCCTTTGCTATTCTCCACTAAGCACAGCACAGGGATTGGAAGAGTACATAAAAACCCAAACTTCTCTGTGGGGTTCTTTGATCCCCACAAACCATTGCATGAAATGGAATTGTGATAGTTGGTAGTTTTTTTAATGGATCAGCAAGGTAGTGGAAAACAATACCCTCAGTATTTTCCCAGTGTCACACATGAGACTGCGTAAGAGGAAGACTCTTTTTGACAGTTTCTGCTGTGAAGGAACTAAAATGCACAAGGTGATGATCTCTTCACATGTCACTGGCCTACTATTCAGCTGGGAATTCACAGAAAGCCCATAAATCCTCTGCATTATTCACAGCACAAGGGTTATGGCATATCATCCTTTTGGAGCTTATAGGGTATGTGAATGTCTCTGTACAGTGGATGTTCTCAGGAAGATGTAGTAGAGTAACATGCTGTTAGTAACAACCCTGTAAATCATTTATAACTAAAACTATTTGACTGGCTAATACCTTGAGTTAATGACATAGGCTTCTGTTCTCTAACCATATGTCACTGCTGTCATGGATAGAAATATTCCAAGTCTCTAAGAAGAAACATATGTATAAATATTTAAAAGTGGAAGAGCTAGCACAGGAATATTTACTTCTGATGAGGCAGTGAATAAAATATCAGCTCTTTACAAGCCAACATACAGGGCCCAAAGAGACTCCAGGAAACCCCAAACCACATTAAAGCTACTGAATTCTAAGATAATTTTCATTTTATTCTTCTTTATTATTAGCAGTTGAATTTTGGTCTGCAACACAATAAATAGTCAATTAGATATTTTTGATGTGAGAAATAAAAGATTGTTTGTATAACTACCCCATTTAGTTCGTGCTTTAGTAACTATAAATGCGAATTTTCAGAGACAAAACCCGAGGTTTACTTCTCATCTGCAACATGCAACACTGTTAAAATTCACTTTAAAATAACCTACCAATGTAACAGACAGTTCTGTACCCAGTATGTTATAGTTAAGGAGAGATCAGATGTTGCAAAATCTTTTGTATTATGTGCATTGCCAGCATAGTTTCCTTAAATCACACACATACTTTTTCCTTCTGGCTAGTCTGCTGGTTTCAGTACTTGGGGGGAAAAAAAAGAAAGGTGAGGGGAGTTAAAAATGAAGAGCTCAAATTTTCTGGTCAAATTGCAAATGAACCAAAAATTCTTTTTGGGAATTACAGTACTAAGTTCCCATTTCCTTACAGAAGTAATGTTGACACTGTAGTAACAAGGGTCATACTCAAGTTTTTGTCATATCCTAGGTAATCTGCATCCAAATTGTAATAGGTGATTGAGAAATACTAAATGTTGGGAAGTAGGGAATGGTTCAGTAGGTAGTGAGTTTTCTTATATGTTGGTAGCCTTGTTTCAATTAGGCAGAAGAAATTAATGTATCTTTAAATGTCATCCACATATAAAATTGCCTTCCCCAAATCTGTAATGAATAATTGCCTTCCCTTTAATTGAAAATGGGGGAATTTCAGTGGACATTATTTACATCACAGAATTCGATGAAAGTCTGTTGTCATCTGGTGATTACGTCTATCTGTCTGTGTCATATCTGCATCCATACAGCACTAACACACCTCATTCCTGTCACACTAATCAATTGACTGTCTGTTCTGTGGAGTAACAGTGCTATGGATGCTCAGACATCCAAGGCACACCCTACACATATTTTGTAAGCATGAATGTATAGAAAAGGAGACATTTATTACCTGATTTTTATCACTGAAAGAAATAAAATTCACCACAAAGAAATGCATGGGGGCATTGATGGAACTTGTAGGTCTTAGATCAAAATTTTTCATGTCACTGTCTGCTCTCTGAGAAGGAGGGTGAGAATATTGCTCAAAGGCAGAAGTGTCTGAAGTGTCAAGAATATTGGCTGAATATGAAGGATGGACAATATTTATTGGCTGTTACCAGATGGATAGACTGCTCCATGACTTGCCTATCCTTTTTGAAGAGGTAATTAGCACCCCTCCCCAGGAGGATATTGTTAAAATGGTTCTTAAAGTAGTTGTCATCATGTATTTACTGGGTTTAACAAAACAATTAAGCAGAGAGACCCTCATGTCACTCAAGCTGGGTGATAGCTTTTCTGCTCTTCAGTCATGGTGTGCTGCTGTTATGGTTTAAACTGAACTTAATTTAACTATGTGAGAGGGTGTAGTGGGGCTCAGTCAGAAGGACATGAGGTTCTTAATCCAGGTTTGGTGTGTTTGAGCCCTATGCTGGGAGCTGGAAATGGTTTCACCCCAGCTAAGCCTCACACAGCCACTTGTTCACTCCTCCATGCTGGGGTGGGGGAGAGAAGCAGAGTAAAAAAAAAAAAAAAAATTAAAAAAAAAAACCCTTACAGGTTGAGGTAAAGACAGTTTAATAGGTAAAGGAAAATCTGCAAGCAAAGCAAACCAAGTAATTCATTCAGCACTGCTCGTGAGCAGGCAGTGTTCAGCCACCCTCAGGACAGCAGGGCTCCATCGTATTTAACAGTGACTTGGAAAAGCAAGTGCCACCACACTGAGCATGTCCCCTCCTCCTTCTTCTTTCATTGCTGAGCAAGACGCCTTATGGTCTGGAATATCCTTTGGGTCAGTTGGGGTCAGCTGTCCTGGCTGTGTCCCCTCCCAACTCCTTGTGTTCCCACAACCTCCCTGCTGGCAGGACCATGTGAGAAACAGAAAAGACCTTGACTCTGTGCAAGTGCTGCTCAACAGCAGTTAAGACATCCCTGTATTATCAGCACTGTTTCCAGCACAAATCCAAGACAGAGTCTCACACCAGCTACTATGAATAAAGTGAACTCCACCCCAGCCAAAACCACTTCAGACATGAGATTATATCTATTTGGTTTTGGTTGTAGGTTTTTGCTGTTGTTGTTGGTTGGTTGAGGGTTTTTTCACTTTCAAACTTATCTGATTGGTAAGATTCCTTGCTCTAAAAATTATGATGGCAGTCTAGCCTAAAATGACTGTTTGTATATGTGCAGGCCAGAAGAGTTTCCTCTTTAATACAAATGGAAATTTAGAGTAGGCAGTCAGGTAGATTAGTCTCCCACAAATCATATTGATCAATGCTTTATATTTAGAAGTAGTTTCTGTTTTGCTTTGTTGCTCTTTCCAGGAAGATGTAAGGATTTCTTTTTTTCTTTGATGCATCACTGTCATTTAGATCAATGTGATGAATTACTTTAATTTCAATAAGTGTATGTATTTGGACCTGTTGCAGAACACCAGAATACATAACTGCATTATTTTTGAAAATATCATCTCTACCACTGGAAAAGTTTGCTTCCTTGCCCATACCCATTAAGAAAACCAATCTCAGAGTTCTCTTTGATTCTCTGTTTACAGTACCCACACATGCCTGTATACAAAATGGTAGGATGGAAATATTGAACTCCAATATAGAGCTGGGGATTTAGAGTGCAGTTCTTTACTAGTCAGTGCAAAATACTGCATGCAGGATCACTGAGTGACAGTCCTGTGGCCTCCTGGTATCCTTTGGAGAGTCTGCTGTGCTCCTTTTAAATTACACAGTGTTTCAAAACTGCTGATTTTACTAATAAATGTTTGTCAGCATGCATGACATGGCACTGATTAGTCTTCACCCACTTTATATTTTACACAGGAAAACAGTATCACCCACTGATTTTAACAGCCTGACATCCCCTCAGATATGAAATCCAAATTAAAATACCCGGCATAGGTACCTGGTACAGCTTTGCCACCCATAGCAGGAACAGAAACCCTATTACAAAGCACGGAATATCCAAAGGAGGCTTTTAAAGGAGATTTAAAGACAAAGCAGTAAGAAAGAAGGAACACTATGTCAACAGTAGCAATTAAAAGGATACTCTGCAATATTTCAACTATGATGTGGTTTTAAGAAAAATAAAACCAGTATTCCTCCCCCATTTCTTTTTCTGAAATGGTCCTGTTTGAGATATTATCCTTACAAAGTATTTTCATTAATAATGTGAGGGGAGGGCATGGGTGGGGGTGGTATTTTTTTGCTTGTTAATGTGAAGACTAAAAATTGTCAGCCCAAATTGTGCAGGAAGATAATATAAACCTGAAAATTGACTATAGAGTATGGGAGCACCTCTGGTGGATCACACTAAAATCAGCCTAATTCAGTGAGACTGGATGTAAAAGAAGGAATATCAAGTAAAAGAAAGGAAATTACCAGTTCAAGATTATTTAGGTACCAGCTCTCCATGGCATGAGTGCCTATTGCTTTAATAGGATAAGAGTCTAAGAAGGTGGTGTTTGGTTTTCATTGACTATTTCAAGTGTTCATCTGAGAGTGTTCCAATAACCTTCATGGACTGATGAACACAACTGATAGCTGTTCCTAAGGATCCTAATGGCATAAATGAGTTGGAGCTGATAAAACAATCTGTTCTTCAAACAGCTTTCTCTGAAATTCCTGACGTTCAGCTGTAACTATTGTTTAATCATTTTAGGAAATGAAAGAGTATACTCTATGCTTCATTACACTGTTGCTCAGTTATAATTTTCAAAGCAGAGCAAATTAAGGTAGTGAATCTTATCTCACTAACTGAATACTCCTGCAAACTTCTTTCAGGAAAAAAAAAATCAAAACTACTTTATTGACAAAGTTGATTACCTTGAAAAGAGATACAGAATTTTGAATATGCCTCTGCTATAATGTCTTTCATATATTTTCACAGGTTTTGTAGGCATCAGTTGCATCGAAATGTCTTCTGGTGTTAGTGTCCATTTTTGTTTCACTTGAATTTCATAGGACTGTATTCCCATTAAGATTACAGTGCTTATATTATTTTGCATAACTTTTTTTGGTTGGGGGGGGG
>JAWWMP010000148.1:14644686-14742737 GCA_035047865.1 Dendrocincla tyrannina | reverse complement strand
ACTTTTTTTGCTTTCCCCCCCCCCCCCCCCAAGTTATCGTTATATTCTCTTGCTTTCCTCAGGCTAATAGGAGTATGATGGAAACTGCTAAATGAATTACCTCAACCAGAACTGTCATGTTTGAGTTTAATAAACCCAAGGGGAAGCTTTTCTTCTGCAGGTTTTTTTAACATAAGTAAACTGTCGATGTCTGCAGCACTCCTGAGGCAATTAGTAATAACATTTAACTACAGTAGGTGTGATTAAGTTCCACCATTGCTTTATTTTAAACCTTCCATCTGAGATTAGCTGTTTCACATTGTAACTTATGAAGACATCTCTCTTATACCTCTGCAGGCATTTCTTTTTCAAGCCAGAAAGTCCTGGTCTGTTCTCCCTTTCTGCAGCTTTGACTGCAGGCAGGCTGCAGGTCCATAGAGAATTGTTGTAAGATTTTGTTTGGGTTTTTGAGCCTTTACTGAAGTATTGGATTCATTGGGGTTTTGAGCACTTCTGGCTAATTTTGGAATTACAGCTATTTCCTCTTTCATGAGTTTATCACTGCCTGTGTGCTGTTAGGACTCTCTTGTCTTTCAGTGCATTGCTTTTAATATTTATCATCATGCAGGTTTGCCTGATATTTTGTCATCAGATTGGTCAGTACTTTGAGGTGCTTTTGCTGTACTTTTTTCAGTCACTTCCCATTTTTTAGTACCCTGAAATACTTTAGTATCATCAGTCAGTGCTATTACACCTTTATTTACTTATTTTTTTGTATTCTTTGATGATTTCTCCATACTAAATACATCTTTGTTTAAACAGTAATAATTTTTAAATCTTAGGAAAGAAACATCAACAATAACTGAGTTTCTGAAAAAAACCCATCAGTCTACTCAGGGCCAAACCCCTCTCTTTTTCAGGTATATATATCATGGTTACACAACATTGTACAACATTTACTGAGGGTTGTATCAAGTATTTAGCCTCATATTCTCAAGACTTCCAGCTCTCACTCAGTTCATTAACTACATAATGAAAAAACGTAAAGCACTTTTAAATACAGTACTATTTGTTGCCAATTCTTAGCTGCTGCTGGTCACGGAGAATAATTACTGCTTGGTGGAAATGGGAAGTCTGCAGCCTGAATGCTGCAAAAGGCTGAGCTATTTACCTCCCATAAGGCTTTACTGATTAGGCCTTCTGGTAGGTTCTTTGTGTATGTTACTGTGAAACTGGAGAATCACTTCAAAGTTTCTTAATTTCTGCTTGGCAGTGCAAGCAAATGTGGTTAAATAACTTCCCAATTAGTGGTGCTTACGACCTAAATGGAATATTTGAGCTGCCATCACTGAAGACTTTTATTTCATTCTTTGCGGACAAGTCTAGCAAATTTTATTTGGCACTTTTGACAGTACATAATATGTAGGCAATGTGTGCTGTATTTATAAGAGATGCACCACATCATATGAAATATTGCCTGTCACTAGAGCTTCCATCAGTCTCATCTGACTGGCATAAATCAAATACAACAAATTCCCTTTTTTAAAATAGGAATTGTTTTGGAAAGTGCACCATCACATAAACATATTATGTTGGAAAAAAACAGAAATAGAGCAAGTATTTGAAATGACACACATAAAACTGCAAATAAAACGGACAATAAATGTCACTATAACAAAGTGTACAGCCCGTGTTCTTGCAGAAACCCTTAATATAAGCTGATGTGACTTACAGTGAAAAGAAATGGAACTGCTAATAAATATAAGTAGAGGAGTACAAGCAAACCCCCAGAAGTTAGAGCCAATTTGGCAGCTGACATTAAGTTAATATTTCTTTATGTATTAACATGTGGTGCACAAGCACGAGTCTTCTCGTGGTGCTGCGGTGATTCTCATGAGTAAGGCAAACAACTTTCTGTTTTCCAAGCTTTTCAGATGACAAACTGCAGGTTTCAGCTGCCCTTCACATATCAGATCGTGATATTTTTGGAAAATACTATTTCAGTAGCAGCTCCAACTAAGAAAAGATAACTATTGTTTATGTGACTCAGAATGAAATGTGTTCTCAGAGAATTATAAATGTTGAATCTTGTACGTCATGTTATTTGAGCAAAAAGCCTGTCAGCATCCATGAGATATGAATAGCCATATAACTACAAAATTTAGCTACTTAGATGATTTTTCTTTTTTTCTCCCCCCCCCCCCCAAGGTCTGAATGGGGTGTCTTGGCTTTCATGGACAATAAGCAATGGCTTTTTTTCAAAGCAGAGGAAAATTTTACCTTTCTTTTGCCAGTGAAGGTAGACATTCTTTATCCATAGATAACATATCAAAATATTTCAGAATGGATTTGTAAATTTTACTAATCTGTATTTTGTATGGAGCTAGCTGGATGCTTTACATCCCCATGAATCTTCCCCTGCCATGACCATTTGGGTCTTGTGAATGTACTTCCATGTGAGTTACTGGTATTTCTGCATTTTTCCAAAGACAGTGTCTCACTCTACTATTTGGTCAAAGAACAAATGATAGTTCATTATTAGTGAACTATTTTCAGCTGTGACAAAATAATTTGAGGACTGAAGATTGAAGTTCACTCTCAGCTATTGATGCAGAATGCAAAACGTTATGAACCACCTTAATTCTGGCGGAAATGGTTTTGTGTATAACAGGTTGAGGGAAGGATTTTTTTTTAAAGTCTTGTGTTTGTTAACAGTAGACAGTGAAATAAACATGCTGGTCCACCATAACTCTTTGACTTGGATCTCACAGTAGCTTATATGTTGATTTTTGGAGCAAGGTTTTTCCAGCATAGTTCTAAAGCAGATACTGTCACAAAGTTAATAATTGAAAACCATTAACAATAATAGTTGTAAGAATGGAAGAAAAAAAAAATCATTTGTGATCACAGCACGCTCCTACATAGACTGACTGTCCAAAAAGGAAAAGAGACATTCAGAGACAAAAGAAACATGTAGTGCCTTGGGTCTGTTACAAAATCAATTTAGTAATCAGATAATTGAGCCAAAAGATACAAGGAAGGAATAAGCTTTTAAAAAACTTGGCTTTCCTGTCTAAATAGTGAAAGGATTTGAGATATGCCCTTTCTGGGAGATAAATTTAGTTTGGCTGAAGGTAGCTCTGTGGCATCCTAAAATTCTATAGTTCTCTTCCAGTAACTAGAAGAGGTTCCCCTATTTTTTGTTTTAGAGAAAACCAGGACTAGTTAGAACCAAACAGTTTTAAAATGTCCTCTAATGCCTTATCCTCCATAAAGGGAATCATAGGTGCACAGAACAGAATAACTTTCAGAGAAAAGTTGTTGGGCAATTTAAAGTAGGTGCATCATTAAAACATCAGATTTTTCTGTGCTGTAAGACAGTAAATTTGAAAGTGATATCAAAGGTAGCAGGATAAATCGCTGGTTCTACAGATTCTCTCATGCAATTACTAGAAGGATAATGTGAAATGTGAAAGTGGAGGAAGATGTGAAGGAATAAATATAGATGACATTGCAGAAGGTAAAGCAGCTGTAACGGGGGAAAGAAGCAGAGAGTAATGATCTGGAATCTTTTAAGGAAATGGTTGGTGGCTACTGCTATTTTCTTTAAGTGATTGAACTAAGCAACCTGTTTAGTGAGCATTATGACAAACTGAACTAGAGCAGCCTTCACAACTCTTTGTGTATGTGAGATGTGTCTGGGTAGTGCCCTGAAACTATTAAATTACCCATGTGTTATCCTTTTAAAAAGCAGCACAGAAGCAACTCCAATATGTTGCTTGCTGTCCTCAGGTGGACTGCTGAGCCTGCAGACAGCCTAAGCCTAAGCCTAAGGTAGTTCAGGTCAGCCCCAGAAAAGGAGATTGCTGTAACTTGCAAAACCTGCAGAAGAAAACCTCTTAAATTCAGAAAGCTGTAAGAAAGTGGGACCTGGATGTACCTGTTATTTTCTTTCATACACCCTCATATCTCCCCTGCCCTGCCACTGCTGTGTATAACTCAGCAGTCTCTAATAAGACTCTCATAAGAGCTCTAATAAGAAAAGCTGTTTGGCCTACAAAGATTGTTTTCTTAGATCTCTGTGCATGCTGTTGACATAACATAAGATTAAGTGGTAAAGTCATTGAGTTTCCCCTGCAAACCCAGGTTCTTACAATAACCCAAGATAAGCTGTATACCACCAGAGTGAGATTTGCTGGTGTTTATAAAGAGTTATTCACATTCTCTTTTTATAACCCTCATTGAAAGCTTATGTAACGTAATAAACAGAAGAAAAAAGAATTCCTTAGGTCAAAAAACAAGGTGGCAAAGATCCAATCTGATAAATACTCTGTGAAACCACACACAGATCCATGAATGAGTGAGGTAAAGAACAAATATCAATAGCATGTTGAGCACATCTGTGCCCTGTTTGAACCATACATGCACCTTGAAGCTAAAGCTCCATAGGAACTCTTGCAGGAGGGAAGGATTTGGCTGGAAGCCTGAATCTAGATGATGCCACAAGTTCCATTCACTTTAATGAGCATTTTAATTTATTGAGTCCACCTGCACAATAAAGTAAAAGCACTATGTAATAAATTGAGTCTGACTTCCCCTTTTACAGGTTTAAATTCAACATGGCAACACATTTTCCACTGTTTCCGTTATAGTCAAAAGAGGTAGAAAACAAAGATTCAGCTATTTAAGATGGGTATCATAAGAAAATCCCCCATGCTTTGTAGATTTTAGTCCCTTTTATTTTTCTTAATCTGTAAATTAATTTAAATGAATGAATACTTCATGCACAGCAGGTAGGTAAATAACTGACTCCATAATAAAATCCTTGATAAAATATTCTATGCATATGTAATATCAGTGGCAGCTAAAAAAAAAAAAGGACTAGCTTCAACCAATTTAAATATATTAGCATAAACCATTGAGAAGTGTGTGATTTTTTTTTTCCCCCCAACTGTTGATATAACTTTTGTTTTATTTCCTACCATTAGTTGATGAATATGATGGAGATTTAGCAGGATTTGGCTTCATAGCAATGTTAAGACTGTGTAACAATTTTGAATTTTCTGCCCCATGTGATGATAAAATTGCTTTAATGGATCTTTATGTCATCAAGGAGCATACAGAGTAAGAACTCACTTCCCTTACAATGACAGTAAAAAAGACGGCTAAAATGGCTGCTTTTGATTTCGGACGTGATCAGAGCAACTCATGTTATGCTATTACTGTCATTTGCAGGTTTTGCCAAATTAAGCATTCACTGTAAATCCGGTATGCCTTGACCCCGTAGAATTCCTATATAGAGCAGTCCTTCCCATCTTAGCATGCTTCTGGCCACATCTGATGCCTTGGTTGGTTAAAAAACTGACCTGACAGCATTCCAGTGTGGAGCTCAAAAGCACCTGCAAAAGTCATGATGGTTTTGGCTGCTCAGTGACAGGACAACAAAACAGTGGATTGCCCACAGGGTTCAGTCATTTTATGGCAACTTAAAGCAGCAAAGTAGTTCAGAGGAAACTAAAGATATCTCTACACTTCAGAGTTCAGGGGAGCTTTTGAGCATGAGATAGAGATGAAACAAGAGTACAAAGCAGACCCATATAATTCAGCACTGGCAGTCAGAGAGGAGATGTGAGTTGATAGTGATGTGATAAACATTACCACATAGAGCTGCACATCCATCACTGGAGGACTCCAACGAGAATACACAACTCTTGCCATGCAGCAGGAAGCAAAAGGTGCTGCCCAAACAGTGTTAATTTTAGATCTCAGGAGACTCTTGCCGACTTGTCAAGCTCATTGTTAGACATTATCAAATATTTGTGCTAAGCTTAAACCAAACAATGCTGAATTTGGTAAGTGGCACATTTTCTTTTGTTATGGAGACAGTAAAATGGAAAATGACCAAAAATCCTTTTGGATTGTTTCACAGAAAGGGATGGTTACAATACTGGTGGGGAGTTAGCAGGAAAGGCCTTTCAGAATCAAGAAAGACTGGATAACTGAAGTATCCTTATTTTGTTCATTTAGAGGATCCTTATGGAACAGTTACAGCCAGGTCAATGATAAACAATTTTCTTTTTTTTTTTTTTAATTAATTTCCATATTGAACAATTGAGTAAATAACAGGTTTGCAGTTACCAAAACCAATATGTGTTTCTCAGATGAACTCTGAAACTGTGCTTGTGTAAGAGAAATTTTTCAATGAGAACAAAACCAATGGGGAGTGCTCTAGATATATTTATAAACTGATATGTCTCACTGTTTCATAGCAAAAAAATTAGAGATAATACTTTCCATCATTTTTTCAAGAATTGCATCACAAATACTAAGCAATCTTGCTGATGGATTACACTACTGGTCTGACATCTCTCACAGGTGAGCTGACTGTGATGCTTCACTGCATGGCAGTGCAAGTGCCGTTGGGTGGTCGGCGTGAAACGTTACTTGGTTTATGTAAAAGAATCACTTACAGTGACAACAAATAAGGAGCCTTTGCATGTAGTAAAGATAAAAGTTTTATTACATCCTGGTTCACATGGAATGCAGTTGTCTGTCCAAGACCACTGTAATCCCATGATCTTGTCCATAGTCCTCTTTTCTTCTTGTTAATGGTGCAGTTGGTTTGAGGTTGGCAGACTGTTTGCACTGGGCAGTTTTTATATTAAAAGGGTGTGACAGCAACTCTCATTTTTACCTAAAACTCTTCTTGCTGAGGACTGTGCTCACCAATTAGCTCTCAAATGGGGCTTTCTGGGCAGATTTTGAATTTTCTGTTAGTTTGGATGATGCTGGCTGGCTGTACTTTGCCACAGTGCTTCTTTTGCCAGTTCTTGTTGTTTTACTTTGGATTTTTAAGACAACCTCATTTCCCTGATAAATCCTCATCTGAGACATCTTCACACTTCCTTACTTGATTGTGAGCTTTGCTTTACCTTTCCTAGGTGGGCAGTCTTGGTACCGTAGCTGGGAAGTTCAGTGTGAGTGAACTTACTGTTTCTGTAGGCACTTCAATGTAATTGATTTATTAGTAAACGTATGATTCTTCCCTTCTTCCACTGGTTCTTAACTTCAGGCAGATAGATAATCCTGCTTATCAATATAAGTAAAATATAGATTAAATATTGACCCTAAAATGTTTACTTTAAATGGTTGTCAATGTGGCAAATCTGTGAAAAGTGTAAACAGGACAGGTCAAGTGACTACAAATGCAATGAAACATCACATAAAACATATCTGTGGGGGACAACTGAATCAGTTCTCCCCATAATTACTAGGGAAGTCCTCAACATCTGCTCCATATTAAGATCCTAAAAGCCTTTAGGCAGCAGTGAAGTTACTTATTATGGCAGATTGAGTCTGACTCGCTTATTGTGCTCCAGACATTTAAATCATGTTTGAGCATCACATCTGCCTGTCTATTGACTGCTATTAAAAATAAGGTTCATGTTTAATTTCCTGAAATATTTAAGTGTTCTTTTCTTGCAGATTAAAAAAAAAAAAAAAAGGAAAAGGAAAACCAAAAAAGAAGGTATTATCCAAAAATGACTGAGATTGCACTAGATCAAGCTCTGGCCCTTCAGAGATTTGGGGTTTTTCTCTGATTGCTGGTGGGCTATTTGCTGGCTGGGACAGCCACTTTTTGTTACTCAGTTGGGTAGTTTATATTAGGTAATGACCTTCTTTCTCTGCAACCATGGTCTTGAGGAATCAGGAACCCCTCACAGAGATCGAGGCACAGCTGTGGAACAGATTATGTTCATGAAGGGCTAAGGATTGTTCTTTTATTTTCTCTTCTTTTTAGCTCTTTTTAGCCCCTGATTGCACCTGCAGTAAGTGCAATGCAATCCCGTCACTTTGGAATGACCAGGATAAACAATGAATATTGTTTTTTTAGTTTGTATTTGTCTAATTAACATGTTTCAGCTTTTCATCTATTAAATGTAAAGCTCTTGGATGGAACTGTCTTCCAGCTAGTTAGCCTGATTGTTTCAATCCTGACAAGCCAAGATATTTTTAGAGTTTTTCTAATAAATGCATTAAAGCCATCAGTATTGAATAGAATGTTTAAAATGTTGTAACTTTAGATGCAGACATCCTTATGAACTCACAGAAATTCATAGTTACCTAACAAAACAGGTTAACATAGTTACCTTGTCCTACCTCTCTGAATTGTTTTCCAACAGATATCTTGCCAAAAACCTTATTTTTAAGGTGATATGGTGGTACTCTTTAATGTAATTAAAATGCTTTTCATTTTAGAGACAAAATAAAAATTTGTTCCTTGAACATCTTACTTTACCCGCAAAATAAAAGGTAATTCTGTAGATTTCAATATCTTAATAGGATGCACCAGGAGATGAAAGTGGAAGTATATTTTTTTAATACTGGAAACTGACTGTGATATTTGTATAATTTATCTATATGGCTTTTGAATAATCTTTGGTATTATGAAATTGCTGTCTGTATATCTGAATCTGACAGTTCATAAAAGACTGTCAGATTAGCTCTTGTCATGCCAGACCCAAGATAGTTTACACCATTAGAATGCATTCATGCCCTACTCTCATTTAACCTCAGGACAGTTGGTTACTTGGATGAACTGAGAGAGGAGGAGAGGGGGGAAAAAAAAAGTCACCTTTTTCCCCAAAGAGAGGGAAAAATGGAATGGGCAGAGCTAACAAGGTGTGTTTTCTAGACTCACATAGGAGAGAGCATGAAAGAAGTACACAAAAAGTATTAAACAGAAGACATCAGGTGTTCTTGTGGGCTTTATCTTGTAAGAAAAATTAATTATTTACTCATAAGCCCTGTGCAATGATTTGGGCTGTACCCTTATTTCATGTCACATGAGGACAAATCAAAGTTCCATGTAGCACCACATCCATCATGTCAAATTGTATTTGTCATCCTCCCAGAGTTAACAAAAAAGACCACAAAACTTTTGGTAAGAGCTAGTCTAAAACAGAAAAGACCCCAGAGAAAAGTGCAACAACTTCTGGAAGAAGAGTTCCCAGAAGGTGTTGCTAAGCAAAAGGTTCATGTTCCAGCAGTGCTAGCACAGTACCAAGATTAAAATATCCATGCATAAAGGAATTGAATCTCCTAACTACAGTGTCTGGCAGAGGGTGTGTGTTTGGGCTCAGCCACAAAAGCAGTTTCTATTCACTTACAGAGACAGTGTTCTCTTTGAGTCCAAGGTCTTCAGGTTGGCATAATACCAATAATTCTGTCTACTTCTTTCCTATTACCAGCACATAGAGCATACAACACTTCTGGCTCTTGTCTTTTTTGTCTCCTTCCATGCCATTCAGTAATTAGGAAGGAGAAACTCTCCAGTCTTAGAAACAGAAAGAGTATCTCTTCTTGGTACATGCATGGCCAGCTAGCAAACTCTTCCAAGCCTGGCTGAAGGCTTGTATCCCACATGGGATATAAATATGGCACATATGATGCTGCAGCTCTTGTGTGTGTGTAAGTAAAAGAGAAAACTGTTGGATTTGGAATGACCAAAAAAAGACTTCTTAGCATTAGTGACTTAGAGGTGGGGGTGTTAACGTAGTAGGGCCCTGGAAAATGGAGATTCACAGTTGGAAACTGAGGTGGATAATAATGGTATTTCAATGTCATTCACTGGTCTACTTAGCAAACTTTCTGCTGGTAATGTTTTCTTTACAAATGGCCTTATCCTTTGAATTCTGTAAACACTGTGTGTATTACAAATCAATGTCACCTGGGAAGCAAAAAGGAGATTTAGTTATAAGCAGTAAGGACTTAGTTTTGTAGGAAGGGTGAATCTTGGGGTTTAGGGTTTTTTTTTTTCAGATTTTCCTCCCTGTCTATCATTGTTTCACACAGCATTCACCAAGAGGAGTGGTGAGCTGTGGGAGAGTGCTTCTTCTGACCTCTGTTCTTACAATAAAGATAAGAGCTGCAAGAAATTGGACAAGGCAGATCTGTCAGTGGCTATGAGTAAATAGGTGACCATTCTGTCAGTACTTAGCAGCATCTTTGTTGATCTCCCATGTTACTAACCCTTTGCGCTCTTGGAAAAGAGAGAGCTGCATTGTACATTGGTTGGTTCACAAGTATGGCAGAGGGCTTTTTCCCCCTCCAGAATATACTTACCCAGTTTTGGTTGAGGGTCCCGAGTTTCCCCTAAAGCACTGAAGGCTCTAAAGAGGGAAACAAAGGGGAAATGGTGGCTGTAGATAATTTGTACATTGTAGAAAATAGGATGTAAATCAAGGCAAGATTTTGATTTGTGTTATCTCACTTTTCCTACAAAATCTGCTATGAGATGAATAGAATAGGAATAGGTAGTTTCAGCTGGAAGGGGCTTAAAATGGTCATCTCATCCAACTGCCTGACCCTTTCAGGGCTGACCAAGTTAAAGCATGTTAAGGGCATTATGCAAATGTCTCTCAAACAGTGTCTTGGGGCATCAAACACCTCTGTAGGAACCTGTGCCACTGTTTGACCACCGTCTCAGGAAAGAAATGAAATTATAAAAATATAAAGCCTGAATTATTTAAAGAAAAACAGCTGGGATACCCGGAGTGTAACTAATGTGTGCCTGGTGAATAAAGCAGTGGTGAATATTCAGGTGGCCCAAATAACATTTTGATATTTTAGCCTTTAGTTTGCCTTGTAACCTTAAAGTTTTTCTTTTGTTTCTCTCTGTTTCTATCCCAACAGTTTATCTTATCCAGTTAAAGAAATCTTTCTCAAAGGGAATGACTGTTAAATTGTGCACTGATGAGGAATAATATTAATGTCTCTAGCTATTATCGTAAACTAGATAACACCTAGTGGAAGTTTTTGGGGCTTGAAATTTTGTTGGAAGAGTCTTTCAAATAGTTAATGGAAGACTCGTGTATCTGTATCTTGCTAGGATTTTAGACACCACTTAAAGAGTAGCATAGTTTTCATTACAACATAATTGATAATATAATTCTGTCCAGCAATCTCAGCCTAATCCCACTGTTGCATGCTGAGTTCTGGATATGCTGAGAATTTTGACCATCAAGTTTCTGTACATATATCAGGCATTCTAAGAAACCAATGGTAGAAAGACAGTGCTTTTTTAGTAGCTTGTCTAAAAAGAAAAAAGAACGTAATTGCTTTGAAATACGGGATGAAAATGATTTTATCCCTTTTGCTTATGCTCCTCTGCTAGTTGCCACACTGCAGAGATTCCTGAAAAGTACCACTGGGCTGTGGTATTTTACACAGCACAGCAGGGTGCAATCTGCTTGCCATGCCAAATGCATCTTGCAGCAGACAAAAGTTTTCAAGGATATTCCCAGGAGGGACTATTAAATGACTGCAGCTGGAGAGTCAAGTACAGGAAAGAGCCTTATTCTGGAGAAGCAGGGCAAGCTTGAACCCTTGTTGACATTAAGACAAGCAAGACATAGGCTGGTTTTGTGTAGAATAGACAATATAATGGAAAAGTGTAAATGATGGTGTCCATCATCAACAGTGCTCAACAAATAAGCTGTTTCTGTAGCTACAAACATTCACTCACCTTGAAAAGGCTTCCAGAAGACTGGGAATAAAAACAAACAAACAAAACATTAAAAAAAAGTTCTTCTGGTTCTTTTAAAGGATTTTCAAAGAGATCTTTCAGCTTAACATTGCAAGGAGAGGACCCCAAAATGCATGGAAGTGTAGTGGTTAGCTGCATGGAGAATCACAAGTGTTTGCTCTGTGTTACACTTTACCTGGATTTTAAGACATGACGCTTGTTGAACTTGGTAAATACATACTCATTGCTGCTCTTCTGTGTTTTATCTGTAGGAGTTTCGAGCATCTGACAAATTTATGTGAGCATTCTTGTGCGTGGCTTTACCACTATGTGAAAGGAGGCAAAGTTGTAAAAATAAAATTGAATAAAGGAGCTAATAGTTGAGAGGAACGTCAGAGGTGGGAAAGCTTGTGAAATTGTGGTGAAGATCAATTAGAAGTTTGGGGTTGTTGGAACAAAACCCACCACGTGCTTACATACAGCAAAGGAAACCACTTTTCAGTGGCCCGTGAATTGGCACTCGGTTCAGGCAGTATCAAAGCAGGTGCCATACGTGCAGTAAACAAGAGGGAGGAGGCTCTTAGGTTTTCCAGCATAGCAGGTGTAACATTTTTCATTCTATAATGCAGTGTTCTCCTCTCTCATTGGGCTTAGCTATATGTTAAATTTGAAAATAATCTAGTTACATTTTGATTACAAAATCATCATAGTAACTTAAGGGCAATTATTTCTAACTTGCCATGAATTTTTCTAAATTATGAGACAATTAAATTATGTTTTCCTGTTTATTTTGTTTAAACAAAATGTTGCTCTTTGTCAAGTTTATCACATTTATCTTATTACAACATTGTCCTTAATTGCTATCAGATGTTCACAAAGAATTTTGAGTAAATAAAGAAATATAAAAAATTTTATCCATATGAGTGGAGAACCACTAGAACAGACCATTAGGGATTTTGTGGAAATTGGAACATTTCAATGGACAATGGACATTTCATTTTGAATAATAGAGAATTTAATTTCATTCTAATATGGATCATGCAGTTGCTGTTATTAGTTTCTGCAAAACCTTCTGTTATTTCTCCAGTTCTGTTGTTTTAGTGCTTGGTACCCTCTTTTGGCTTATAAACAGAGAATGTTATTTCTGTATACTAAGTTTTCTAACTATATAGTGAAGACACACAAGAGCAGGAGGCCTCCCTATTCTGTTTCTGAGGCAATTACAAAATTATTGTCCTCTCATTCATGTGTTCCTGGATGCCAAGCTTAGGAATTTTGTCTTCTGTGAAATATGGGAGAGGAAAATATGCAAAATTCCAAGCCAAGGAGAACCTGTCAGTTCCTGAAATGACATTTTTGCATATCAAAATCTCCAGCAGAGAGGGGACCATCTAATTTGAACATCTCTCTCATCTAAGATCATGTGGAGCTGTAAGTGGACAGGACTACTGGAGTCACTCCATCTCCCTGGTAGACTGTGATTCCTCTAAAATGCTGGTAGGAGTAAGAGTAGTTTAGTTTATGAAAGATCTCGGTTGCACTGCTAAAGAAGTTTACCGAATGCAACATATTTGTCTCTGCTGAGGGGTTTTGGCCTCTATAAGCAAAATTCTATAAAAGCAGTGGCAACCCTATCACCACTTACTTTCCACGCCAGATTCCCTTTATAGAGAAAATATTCCTTTGGTATACTGTTCTTGCATGTGAAGTAATGCTGACTAAGATACTGGAGATGAAACATATTTAAACTTTTCTTCTGCTTTGCCCTATCTGCCCCCAGATAAGGAGTCAGTTTGCAAGATTTTGAGTCAATTCCCAAGACTGCCCAACCCTTACCAAGATATATCTTTGAGAGGCTCTCAGCCACACAGTGTTTTTGGAGTTAGCATTACTCCAGCAGAATATTCTGTTTCAAAAGTTGCTAAAGCAAATGGAAACATTCACGGAGATTTTCACGGAGCTGGATCCTGTCCCTGCTGATCATCGTGTGCAGGCCTGATCCTTTCTGACTGCCACTGGAAACCCTCTCTTGTAAGAAGAACCCCCATAAGGGTGTGATGGCACTTCTGCCTATGAATCATACATATTTAGCTGTTATCACTCTCCTTAATGTGACCAAGGCTGGTAATTATGTAGCTGACTGAGTAGCAATATTTAAGTCTAGTTTCTTTGGCCCTAAAAATAAATAAGTAATGCAATTAAATGGGACTGTATGGCTTAAACAGAAAGGTCTTTGCATATCCTAAAAAAAAATCAGTTACTGCTCCTGGCCCATCTGCAGCAACTCAGTTTTCTAAATGTTTAGTTTCACCTTTTTTAAAAGAAGAGTTTCTAATGATTGTCTAAAATTTATTAAGAAGTATGATATAAAAGCCTTTCACTCGTTCCAGTCTCTGTGAGACCAAGGTGTGTGTTTATGCAAAGTGCTCATAATGTCGGGCTAAAGTATTGACAATGAGAAAAAGCAGAAAAGACTCTCCAGAAAGTGACTTAAGGGGAAAAGAAATTGCTTTTCATAGGTTGTTGTTTTTCTTTCTTGACAAAATGAGCACTGAAGGAGAACTGTGCTCCATTTTAGGCATGGTAGTAGATGCCAAAAAATTAGGTAGAATTAAAGTGGATGTAGCTCTTTTGGAATGAAATGGTTGAGCAACTCATCATGACCTTGTGCCTCAGGCTCCTCAGAACACCTGCAGAGGAGACTTGCCTGAGAGCCTTAATTGAAGTCCAAGCTACTTAAAAACCATCCACCATCCTTCTCACCCAACGTTTATTAGGATTATTTGTTTGTTGCTGCTCTTTTTCATGTATTCCACTGGGAACAGCACTGGATGGGAAAGTTTTAAAATATATTAGCTTTTTTTTTTTTCACTGAGTATCTCTTTTAAGCCCTGAACTTTGTGAAGTGTTTATTATCCTTCTGACAGATCAATCCATGGCTTAAAAAAACCCCAGTAAAACCAACTAGTTAAAAAAAAAAACTAGTAAGAAAAAAAATAGGTGTAATTTGAATGATAGTGAATTTATGTGTTCTATTTGCTATGTGAAATGTGCAGGGTTTGCCTCTGTGAACTTTCAGTCATTCATTATTCCAATGGTTTACTACTTTTTTGAATTTTTTGGAACATGAGAATTCACAGGATTAATCAAAAGAAACCATCTTTGTCTGAACACTTTCTTCTGTGTTTCAGTTTCTTTCCTTTTCTGAAATCTGCACTTCAAGATGTTTGCTGGAGCAGGGTCTATTTGAGTTGGAAGTGCTATTAAGTTTCATTTTATTTATTGAAGTTTTCATGCATTTTAGAGGATTAAGTTCACTGCTGGGACTGCAAGTGTGGTTCATAAGATCACCTAGCAAACCATTAAACTAGACATTATGAAGTTAGTGTTTTCAATCTTTGTTTCGATAAGTTAAAATCAATAAGAGTGATGTGTTTACTCTAATGGAATGGAAATGCTCCCATAAATCTCTAAGGCACTGATGTATATCTGTGGAAATGTCAAAGGTTCAGCACATCTTTCATTGCACAGGGTAGGTTTCCACAGAGCCTGGATGGATGCCTTAAATAAAGATGTCTGGACTTAGATTTGCTTTTGGCCAAGGTGTCAGGAAACACTGAACAAGTTGCAAGGTGAGCAAACTTCTGCCTCTTTTGAAGAGCTTTGGATGCAATGTTAACATTAGTTGATATTGGGAGAGGGAAGAATAAAGGGCAATACTCCCTGCTTTGTATTTCCCATAGCACTCCATAATGTGCATTTAAAGGAAGCTTTTATTTAAAGAAAATTTCTATATAAAATTTTCTACATAAAAACTTGCAGGGCAGAGGGGGACAAAATAGTAAGCAGAGGCAGTCAGATGCACTGACTATGGTTGTACAGATACTTCCTTCTTTGAGGAAGGATGCCTGAAAATGGAGATTTGCAGTTACAGGCAAAATTCAGAAGCAGCAGGACTCATTTCAAGCATGCATAAAAGAGTCAGTGGTGGAAGTCCATAAATGTGTTGGATTCCTTTTAATACAATTTTCCTGAAATTAGTGGGCAAGCTGGTCAGCTACAGAAGGCTTTGCCTTCACAGGAATGGAATACTGGGAATTGATTTCTGTGACCCGAATTCAGTGTTTTCCAAAGGAAAGGAAGTGCACATTTTTTCAGGCAGTATTGTAATACCTTTGTTCAGAAAAGTAATGTCTTCCTTTTCCATGGATTACTTCTTTTCTTCTGGGAAGCCTTGGTGCAGGGTAGATCACTAAAAGCCTTCATGTCAGTTGATTTTTCTACACAATACTTAAAACACTCATCAGCTTTTTGTTTGGGAGGAAAGAAAATTCTTGAGGGGGATTCTATTTCTTTTTTTTCAGTTTTGAGTTCATGTGCATTAGAGATAAAACAAGTCATTGCATGTTACAACAGAAAAGCTATGCCAGGGTAAGCATACATTTTTGTTCCACAAAGTTCAGACCTCCCTTCTATCCTAGAAGTTCAAAATTTGTTGTATGACCTGTAGACTTTGCAATTGTCACTTGAAAAAGAGCAGCACTGGATTTCGGACTTCATTCGCTCACTTACTCAACACTGAGTTAGGACTTATTCAAATGTTTTTCTTACATTTTAGTTAGCGAAAAGTACTGAGTTGTTTTGGTTCTCAGAACAGGAGAACTGTGCTGTAGATGCTGGAGAGCAAGACTGAGTTTGCTTTAATTAGTGGGCATTTTGCAGTTAGTCGGACATTGCAGTAAAATCAGTTTACTATATGGTAATCTACGTGATATTTCAGAGCAATATCTCATTAGCTATATCGCACTCCAAAGGGCTTTGGATAAAAGCCAAGTAGTGGCTGTTTTTAATTTTTATGTGTTTTCTATACTTTCTTTTTATTATGAAAAATGAAAATATAGGACTAGTGTTAGTTCTATTAATTTAATTAGTACCTATCTGTATTGAAAGATCAAATGACAAAGCAATTGCAGAACAATATATGAAATTAGGAGGGAAGAGTTGCATAATTTTGTCTCTTGGTAAAGGAATCACAGAAATAAATTGAGTGTTTTAGCATTTATTAGAGAATATCAGCTTGTTTAGGGTCACTGAGGTCCCATAAATGCTAATCTAAGTTGAGGTATATTATTTTCCATTCCATTCCATGTCTATCTATGTGAGTATTGACCACTGAGATTGCAGAGTTAAATATGGTTTGGCTTGTCACCACTCACAGACAACTTGCCTTAGTTGCTTTTAGATCCCAGGGCAGGTTTATCTGTCATACTCTCCTGGTGAGCCACCTCCACTGAGCTTTTAGGCATTTCCTTATTGATTCCCAACTGTCAGATTCCTTTAACCATTAAAAATAAACTAGCTTCTAAAACTAGGTAAATCATTAGTCATTTCCTCTCTTATAACAGGAAGAATAGGTTAATTGCTTGATGATCCAGAAATTGTTATTTAATAAAACTCACATAGCAGAGAAACCCCGCAGTTTTCACAGATTCTCTTTAATTGTCAATTTTTTCTCTTAAACCTGTAGAACCTTGCAATGCCACACTGATGCCTGGTTTCCATGGTACTTCCTAGCAAATCTAAGTAATAGAAGAGAAAGATATTTAAAGAGAATGTCCATGGTGGATGAAATGGCAAACAACAAACTTAAGGTCAGGTTTAGCTTTCAAAACAACACTTAAAGCTGCTGTCAAAATTAGTGCTCTGTCTCACATGGTCCCGCTCTGTGACTATAGGCAAACACCATTTCTTTTAAGCATCCTAGCCCATATGCTTCTTGGAAAAAAACCTGAAGGAATTAATCTTTAGAAGGTAAAACAAAGAAATCAAAGTAGGCTTATTGGTATGGTTTGTTAAAAATACGATATCTCAAGATTTTCTTTATAACATTGGGGTTACAACACCACATAGTAATATTGTAAGTTGCTTTTCCACAGTTGTGACAATTTGAAAAATGTGAAAGCATTTCAGTTTGCATTTGTGAATATTCAGGTTGTTGCAGAAGTAGACCAAGTTGTGCTAATTTCCAAGGAACAGCAATTTACCCATAAATCTGGAAATTACCCATTCCTGGGAAGGAACACTCATCTTTATCTATAAATGCATGGCTCTCCAGAACAAAGTAGTGATCAATTTTACAGCAACATGCTAGACATACGTATGTCACGTTAGATAGAATTGCCATAAAGAATGTCAAACCAGTGTCCCTGAATTAGCTGCAGTCATCTAAACTGCACTTTACAGAGGTAAAATACTAAAATTGTATATGTGGGGCAGAGAACCAAATTCTTTTTAGTGACATGTCTGTAAATTTTAACAGCTCTGTAAATACCAGTTAAGTAAGTCTTGATTTAAATTGTTATAGCTGTAAAAAAACGTTGTCCAAGAATCTGTTTGAAAGTGTACAGATTCATAACTTTCACTGAAAATAATAGGCAGAATTGTTACTATAAGAGATTTCTATAAGATGTTCCCTTACTGGATTTGAGAGGAAAGGAGAAAGAATGAATTGTCAGGTAATTTTCTTACAGTATTCAAATATCCTTCATTGGTGTGTTTCATATAGACACTCTGAATATGCATTTAAATGTACGTTGATGTGATATGGAAACACTGTGTTTCTTCACTATTGTATGCTTTGAAGACCATATATCATTGAGTTTGCTTCTAGAGTAATATGTGGGGGTTTCTTTCCTGCATCCTTGAAGTTAGAAGAGTTTCCTGGAAGAATATACACTTGCATAAATTTTCTTTGAGATACCATTTCTCTTAAAATGGATGTAGCTGCCAGAGGGTGGAGGACAGTATAGGAAATATTGTTAACCAGGTGTTGAGTCAGCATCTGAGCCTGGAATTACACATGACCTTGACTACCATTTATCTTTTCTCTTATCTTTAGCACTTAGATAATTTTGATAGTAAGGTAATGGAGTTGTGCACCTCTCTCTCTATATATAAATATAGCACCTGTTACAGTGAGGGCTGATTTCAGTTGAGCTCTGCAGGTCCTAATGTAATTCAGATTTATAACCTGCAAAACCCTAAAAAAACTTACCCTGTCCTGCAGTAAACCCTTCAGTTTATGACAGAAAGTTCATTGACCCCAAAAGTTCCACAAATGTCAGTCATTAAAATTTCCATCTTTGGACCCAAATCTAATATTTTTTCTTTTCATAAGGTGGTGTTGTAAAGAATCTGATCAAACCTGACTGACACATTGCAGCTCACTTAGAATAATTTATATATCACTTGCAAGAATATTTATTTACACCTACTGTGAGAATTATGTTCTCCAGAAGATCTTAAAAAAACAGGGTGTACTTTCTTCACAGAGAGATTGATCATATCTGGAGTTAAAGTATACAGTCTCATACCTATAAATAAAAAGAACATCTTGTGTTCCTGATGCACTGAACTTTGAGATACTCCTTGGGAATGGTGTAGAATATATATAAAAAAAAAATTTTTGAGATATACTTGAAAAGCAAATGACCTGTCATCACATGGCCATATGTGTGTATATACACACACACCCCCCTACAATACATACATACATGTAGGAGACAACCTATAGCTGAATTTCCCTAAAGATAGTTGCATACTAAACATTCTTCAGTAATAGACCTTGAGAATCTGTGATCATCTAAGCTTTGATTGTTTGTTTTAAATCATGACAAGAAATTTTGCAGGTGGAGTGTAGGAGAACTGATAAAAGGACATGCATATGAGAAGTCAAATATGACTTGCTGTATCTCGCTGTGCTTGCTTCCCTAAAATATCACCCCTCAACACATGCACAAAACTAAACGTATTGTTGGAGTTCTGAAGGAAAAGTTGATGGAGATGAGAGTTACACTGAACCAGGATCATAACTGAAGTGGTTTTAACCTGCACCAGCTGTTTATCAGGTTGTTTTCATTCTTACTTGTTTGCAAGTTCACGGTCTTGATGAATCCAGTATGTTTGGGCTATACCAGCACAGGTATCAGTAGCAGCAAATAACCAGAAAGCCTGAGAGAAGAAGCAAGAATCTTATTTATCAGAATTCAGCATTTATCAGAACGTTTGGGAGAAAGAAGTTCATTTTTACTTGATTTCAAGTTTTGCAAACATACCTCATATTGCTGCCAAAATATTTTTACAGTCCTGTTTACAGGTACTAAAACTGAAGTGTTTCCCCAAAATCCAAGGGCCAAGTTACGTGCTGCTGCTCGCTATGGAAGTTCTCCTCTTTTCAGCAGAGGACAGTGTGCATCACACAATAACTGTGTGCTGGGGAGCACCAGTCATCAGAGAGGATCTTCTGCACACTGATGGCACAGGAGACATGTTATATTCTTCCAGAAAAGATAAATGGAGAGGCAGACAGACATGGAATGTACAATGAGTTATAAGAAATATTAGCCCAAGGCTAATATTACTTTGGTTTATCTGGCTTTCTCACCCAGAAACTTGGGTGAGAATTACCTAGATGATTTCCTTAAAGAGAAACTTGCTACATCTCCAATTTGAAATGGGAAGCGGATTTTGCATGTATTGTAGAAGCAGCAAAAGACAAAATATTTGCTTTAAGTACTCAAAGGAAACAGTTGTCTCAAAGCAAATATCAGTTTTTAAATGCACAATGACATTTTTCTTTATAAGAGAGAGAAGTCTCATTTCATATCCCACCAAGAATCTTTCAATCCAATAATTTCTGCTGGTTTTGTTTGTTTGTTTGTTTGTTTTATTATTTTTCAGTCAAGAAATCATCATGACCATATTTTGAAGCCAGATTTTAGATTTTTGCTTAAGGCAGAGTGATCATGATGAGTTTGCACTGTTAAAGCTTATTTCTGAGACTCTTCTCCTCCTAGACCAATGCATGAAAGGGAAATTTCCTTTGCCATAAACTAAATTATGGAAACTAGTTTATGCTCAAAATTGCATTATTGGCTCACGATTGTTTAGTGGAAGACAATCTTTGCTATTCATAGAAAGTTTCCTTCACTTCTTTAGAAATGCATGTTGGTATAAGGAAAAATGCAGAGGTTTAATATGATAATGTGCTCAAGTCCAGAAACTACTGCAGCCTTTATTTTGTGGTTAATATAAGTCAAAGACATTGTGAGGACAGACTTTTGCAAGGCATATTCAATAAAAGGGAAATATGAATTTGCAGCTGAGCAGGGTGGCATCTGACAGGTGCCAGAGGGGTGAATGATGGGGAAATAGAGAGCAGAGAGAAATGAATGGTCTTTTATAAGGGTTGGCATTCTCAGAAAACCTTTTCATTTGCCTAATGGTTGTTATTGCTGTCTGGCAGATGTTGTAGATATTCTATGCCACCTGAGATCCTGCCCCAGAGGGAGGAGATTAAACCAGAGGTGTCACTGCTCAAAATCCAACCATGTTGTTGATTGAATCTTTTTATTTTTATTTTTTTTTTTATATAAGTAGGTTGTATTTTTGCTGTCTGTTTGAACTTGCTGCTGATTTTTGTTTTTATTTAAAAATCAAGATGTTCTTTAGATAGCCTGGATAAGGTGGTGGGGTTTTTTTGTTTGTTTTGTTGTTGTTGTTTTATGGGTTTTGGGTTTTTTTTTGTTGTTGTTTTGGTTTGGTTTTAATGAAAACTACTTTTTTCTTTGACTGAAATTTATAATATGGAAGATCAGTTCATCCCCAATGTTTTGGGGGTTTGCTTTTTCAGGTAATGAATGGTAACATTTATCACAGTTAGCCTTGGTTCAAACAGGATTGCACCTATATATTTCTTTATATAGGATGGCCTTTGACCCAGGTTCTAGTCTAATGAGAAGGCTGCCTACTAGGAAAGAAGCACTTATGGAAGCAAAACGCAAGAGTGATTGAGCCCTGTGTTGTTTTCTGGCAAAACGTGAAATACTAATTTGCAGGCTACATGTCAGCTTATGAAGAATTGGAATAATAATTTAAAACAAAAAAAAAACAAAGCAGCAACTGAAACTGACTTATTTCTGCACAGTAACTTTAATTCTTAGGTGTTATCACATGAAAATGCAAAAGAGGAGACATCATCATGAATAAACTGGTGAACAATATCCAATTCAGATAGCTTTTCAACTCCCCCAGATGTTCCTTGATATGTGCCTGTATACATCTGCCTGTCCTCTAGGTATTCTCTACTTTGAAGTACAAGGAGTGATAAGGTTCCTTGATGCTACAGCACGTCAGGGTCTTCTCAAAGGCTCACCTGTGAGACTTGGTTCTCTCTGTGAAGTCCCACACCTGGTGGCCCAGAGGAACAGAGTGATGCCCTCAGTGACTGCAGGGGTGGCCATGGGCTTGCTCTGTGACTCTGGGAGCTATTCTTTGCTTCCTGAGTTGGCCATCCCAGCACTGCAGGACCTGCAATGAAGAAACCACATAAACTTCACTGCTTCTCGCTGTAAAGCTACTGTTCACCTCCCATCATCTGCCCAGCTTGTGCTGCTCTGTGTGGATGGGTGTGTGGTGGCTGCTGTTTTACTCTTTCCATCATTGTTTCTATCATCAGAGCCCCTAGGAATTTCTTCACATAGAGAGGTACCTTTCTAAGCTCTTGATAAACCCTGTTCATCTGAGTTTGCAGTCAAGGGTTATGCTCATCTGCACCAGAACATTGGGAACAATGTGATTTGTAGGTTTGTGATTCTGATTCTTTCACTGTATCGATTCCCTCTCTTCAAAACTAACTTCCCCCCCCCCCCCCTTCTTTTAATCTTTCATTCTTTCTGGTGGTTAATGTGAATGAACACCACCATCCATCACCATTAGCAGTTCTTTCTTCAGTTAAATTTAAATGTGATCTACATGATGCCTCAGATCTTGGGATAAGAACAGATTTCACTGTTTCCACAGTATAATTTTTCATTTCTGTCTGTTGCTTCACTTTCATGACAGTGTTGGTGCAAGTATTTACATGGTGTTTACAACAGATATAAATATAGAAAAAAATAAAATATTTCTGTTTCAAATTTCTTGGAAAGATGGCTTTGCCAATGGCCTTTTACACAGCTTATTGACATTGTTGGCAGTCTTCCCATTTATTTTAAGTAGCATTGGTTGTGGGTCCCAAAATAAGACAGCAATTTATCTTGCAAGGAAGAATTAAGGTGAAATCGGTAATTTTGGGTAGAAATTCTGTTACAACTTGCTTAGCACTGTCAGTTCTGAAAGACAAAAAAGGAATGCCTTTGCTGTTCTGAGCCTGAGTATATATAGTCATGCTAATTTAATTCTACCCAGTGTTCCTGTGTAGTATAAACTCAGAATGGACTTTGAAAATAGTTTAAGTAACTCTCTTTCTTAACAGCAGTTATACATAGAGAGTGAAAGATTATAGTTTACCTTTGCATTTGCTCTCCCACTGCCTCTCCTTCCTCTAGGCTTTCCTGCTGCCCTCAGAATGAGCCTTCCTACTTCAAAAGTGGATACATTTAGAGATTGTTCTTTATTAGAATCCATGCTCAGTGTCTGTGTGTTCAACCCTTAGATCCGTAGCTCTCCTATTGACTCCAGTTATGGATTTAGATGGAAGATCTCAGTCGTCATTCTAGGAAATTCTTAATGATGAAAACTTGGTTTAAGAGTACAGTTTTTATTATTGGATAGCCTAGGGCTTAGCCAAGGAAATCCGTGTCTTGAATGTAGGTTTGAATTTGGAGAGAATTACATGCAGGAAATTTCAAAAATACATGAAAAGTCAGCCTTCTTTTATCACTTTTTAAGGAGTAACAGAATAAGAATGAAAATATGGTTACTCTTATTCTGAATTCCTCTTGAGGTATCCTCTAAATTTTTCTACCTCAAACTTGAATTAAGCTCCCCTTTATAGCATTATTTTTTAAACACCACCTTATTTTTCTATAATGATTTTGAGTTTAGTGAAAAATATCTGGTTTCCTTGGCCTCTGCACATACATCCAGGAATGTCCCATCTAAGTAAATTTTCTACCTGCCAGTGTTGGTAAAGAAAACCTCATATTATTTAGTGGGAAGGATAAACTGATGTGTTTCATAATGCTGCATTTTTTTTAGTGTTCCAAGGCTATAATCCGCAGCACTATGTTATGAAAGTAGACATCAGTGAGTGCATTTTCTTAATTTTGAACTTCAATCTTAGGAAAAGAAAACTAGGATTTTTTTGTTTGTTTGTTTGTTTGTTTTCAAAAAGAGCAACACAAATGAACTTCTGCCACAGTATAAGGTCCAGTAAATGTGAGAAGCATCAGAAAGACAGATTGGAAAGAAAAGGTATAATTATCCCAAGTGCAAAGAGGGATTCTGATTTAAATATGAAGTGTTCCTTTTCAAAGAAACCAGTGACTTCAGAAGCTACTGCATGCTAGTTATGTTCCATCTAAGTGCTTGGTGACCTGTGCAAGTGGGGAAGAGACATTTGTGAGGCTCTACAAAGACTTTGCAAGCTTGTTAAACATACCATGTATAGCAGAGTTATAGTCATGATGCTTAACCAAGGGAGGAAACATAATTAATGGAAACAAGTGCTTTTGTGACATGAACAGCAAATGCTGATCAGCATTCTTCTAAAAGACTTATCCTGACTTTGCCTCTACACTGCTTTTGACTTAGAAAGTGATAGTTCTGCAGTGATTTGCCATGCAGAATGTTTGACTGAACTGCAGCAAGGACAGAAAATTTCTGAGGAAATTCCCTCCCTTCTATTCCCTTTATCATTGGTAATGTTAGGAAGAAACGTATTCTGAAGTCACTTACCTTGATATATATAAAAAGGAAATGTTTTTTTTTTTTTTTAAATTGCACTTTACTGTAAAGAAATGTTTTGTAAACATTTAGAGTAGGAACAATTTTCCTCAGGTATTGAATGATGATTTTTTAGGGAGAAAAAGGAAAAAGTAGACAGAAGGATAAAAATTTGGTTACCAACTATTTTTAGTGCAGAAGTTTGGAGTAATTAAAGAAAGTAATTTAATCTCAAACTCAAATCTCATCAATCAGAAAAAGATTCCCATTATTCATTCTAGCAGCAGAGCCATTGTATAACTCCCTAAACAAATAGTGTGTTGCATCCTAAACTTTGCTAGAAAGTATCAGAGAAAATTCTGTTCTTGTCCCATTTTTCCTGTAGCCTACAGTCTGAAAAGCTACCAAACTTGTCTGATTTATATCAGTCTGAATGTTTTGGTAATATAATTGATGACAAATTCCATATATTGGATGACATGTTGACTTGGAATCTTTCTAGCTAAACACAAACAAACCAAAAGTAGTTTTCAGAGTTTAGCCTTATTTGCCTTTTAGATCCTTTTTAATGTGGCATAACTTTTTCTTCACTGCACTATGGAGATATTTGGGTATATAAAAGAAATAATACTTTCTCCTTGTCCTCCTCAATGAATCTTGATACTTGTTTCATTGAAATCAGCTGAGTTTGGTCACTGGGCAGAAGATATGGTCCAGCATTTGCCATGGTGAATGTGTGAACATAGGTGAAATGTGAGTGGAGGGAAGGAAACATCAGTGACTTCTACATATGGTCAGATAGCACTTTTATGAAGAAATATGTGAAACATGTGCATTAGTTGCAGGAACATTTGTTTACTTTTTGGGAGATGATATGCCCTTGTTTTTGTTCCCTAACCAGCATCTATCACATTTAGGAAGATTGGGGAATAGCAGGCAGAACCGCTTCCTAGAATTTGTCCTCACAATCTCAGAATCAGTTTTACAGAACAGTTTAAAACACAGATTGCAGATCCATAGTGCCAGATTATAACTTGCTAAATTAGCTGGTACTTCTAGCAGTGCAGCCATGGCAACCAAGAGTAGAGAGGACACCAGATCCCTGAACTTGGGCAGGTTTCATGGCCTGCATTGACTTTGGTGCTGCCATGGCAACACTCCTCTCTGCAGAAAAGACAGAGGGTTTAAACTCAACACCAGTAAGTCTACATAAATTCTAATTGTGCCTTCGAATGTCATCATCAACACACTCTTAAAGATGTTGTCCAAGAGCCATGAGAAGGAGAAAGATCTTTCTGGTTTACTACAGCATTCGATAGGTTGTTGATTCTTGTGACAATGAAAGGGAATTTAACTGGTGTAACGATGCATGGAGATGGTTTTGGCCAACTAAACACATATTCTATTTTTAATGATGAATACTAGTTTTACTTTGTGAAAAGCACTGCTTAGACTGGTTGTTCTTGAATACAAGATTGGTTGTTCTCCTTCAACAGAACGCACTGAATCTACTGACTCACTTGGCAGCATTAGCCTGGGCTGAGGAAAATATACCACAAATCCTCAAGCTGTAGCTCTGCACTTGTAAACTCAGGTGTTCATATACAGTCTGAAGGATGATAGGTTAAAAGATAATTTAGGGAAAGTAAGAAAATTTGATTCCATAAATGAAAATCCCAAGGCATAAGCCTGGCTTAAATGCCCTGGAGTTCATGAGCCAACACAATTTGGTCTGAAACAGACCTGGGTTTCCTACTAATGTGTGTGCTGCTCAAAATCTTATAACCACTGGGGGCAAAAAAAGATGTAATTGTCACAGAAAATAGCTGTAAATTAGAATATTTAATCACATTTTTTGAGTTCACAGGTTATGCAAATTGAAACCTGAGGTTTTCTTAGCCTCAGCTGGTTTATTGAATTCATTCATAAGGAGGTGGAGATGTGTCAACAGCAGGCACCCCACTCCTCTTCTGCAGCCAGTTGTGTTGCACTGTAGTGTTCTACCAGGAAGGGATGGTTGTGGCCTCTCAGCACTTACAGCTTGTTGAAGCTCAGAGTTTGCCATGATTTTCTTTTCCAGTACCACTCCTACATCACAGTGTATCTTGTATTCTCTGTTAATGCATTCCTGGGGTCATTCCAAAGAATTTAACAGTCTGAATACATCACAACCTTGAGTACCTTAAGTTAAATTTATTTTCCACCACATCTAAATTGCAAATTCTTGAAGGTTGGCCTTTATTGTGAGGATTCTATGACAGAAAATTTTTTATGATTGAGATTTGGAAGGGAATGTTTGCTATTATTCATCTCCAGACGTGGTGATTTCCACTGAAATCTGAGTGGTGTATCAGCCCCTGGGAAAATGTACCCATGGAGAGAAAAATCTTCCATGCAAGGATCCAAAACTCACAGCTGTCCTGGAGCTGGGGTGTCATCCTCTATTGTGTAATTTTATAACAGAGTATATCGCAGACTGTTGCATGATGTTGAATGCAGCTGATCTGGTTAATAACTGTGCTTGGAAAGAAACTTGGTTCATAAATGTCAAAGAAACTTTAATTTTCTGTATAAGTGAAGCCACTACGTTCTTCCAGGATAGGGGACACAAGGAAATGAGGAAAGACGCAACTGCTGAGACAGGCTATGCGGACACAGAACACAGTCTGTACGTGCAATTATCTTTATCTTTGATGAGCTTTCTTCCTCTTTGCATCTGGAGGTAGTCGCAGAAAGGATCTTCAGAATGAAATAAAGTGTACATCAGTATCTTCTGAAAGAGGAATTAAAGTACAGCAATTGTAATTTTGAAAGGCATTTTCATTATTGAAGAAAAGATTAAAATAATAGAAGTTAACAAAAACGTATCATACCTGACAGTTGTTCGTTATTAAAATATGAATGACCAGCTAGGAAAGTAAGTAGCTTTAAAAAAAAAAAAAGTTACATTCTGAGAAGTTAATTAAAATACTGTTGAATTTAATTGAAAGGAAAAAGTAATATGAGTCTGTGTGTTAAAACCTATTATGAAATTCAGAATAACATGTGATCCTGAAGGCCTGACAATTAAAAACTAAAATAGAATAATTATTTTTTTATAATGGCAAATAATATGGCAGAGTTTCAAACTATCACCTGGTACTCTGTGCCAAGGATAGATGTTTGAACCGGGTCCAAATCAGGTGAGAGATGCTCAAGAAAAGTACCCAGGATTATTAAAGGATTTTTCTGTCAGCTTTCCTTTCTGCCACAGGTAGACAATTTGTCTGCAGTTTTGTCATGGTTGTAGTGCACTTCTCATTGTTTGAAGCTGCAACATTGTCCTTGTGCTGCTTTTAACCTGCTCCCCTGGACTGCGGGACCTTGTCATTAGTACAGAACAAAACTGGAATCTTTTCATTTGTGCTCTTTTAGAAATGTTTTCACAAGTGTTGAGCATACACATCATTTGTTTGATTTTAAGTGATGGCAAGAATATCTTGTGTGTATTGCTGTGTATATTGTGTATACACTGTGCATGTTGTGTATATTGTTGTTGAAGGGAGAAAAAGGAAACCTGTATGTTATAGGTTATCTCTGTTATTTTGTAGAAGTATAATTTTATAAATGTTTCCACTTGTAGACACTAGTCAGATATGCCACATGATATGGGGAATGAAGGTGTTATATATCTTCATGAATTTTAAATTTCTATTGCATTTCTTTATTTCTACAATATTGCTGTTCTTATTCTCATGTCAATTTGCAACATCAATACACTTCAAAATGGTTCCAAGTGTTATAACATTTCTTCCTGCACAGATCTAGAATCAAGAACTCTTCTGCACAACAAATAAACTCTGAAAAGTAGGTTTATTTAAATTTCAAAAGACAACTCCCCTCAAATACATTGATTTTTTTTTTTTCAATTTAATAATGTATAAAATTTCTTTTTGCCTCAAGTGTAGGATGTAAATATCACTGGGTGATACTCTTCAGATCTTCAATCCGGGACAAACAGTTCACTTTCAGTCTGCTTTCCTTAAAATAAGTTTCTGTCAGTTGAAGAGAGACATCTGTTTGCTAGTGATTCAGCTGCAATATTTTCACACCTATTTTTCAGCATAATTAGAGTTGTGGATCTATGAATCTTTTGTAGCTGGACACAATACAAGTTAGCCAAAGCAGTTAGTGTAAGCATAGGATTTAATAGGATTATTTGAAATAGAATTTGTGACCATACCAGTGAGCTGCGGTACATACAAGATGTATGTTGTAATAATATCAAAATCAGCAGTGGAGATTTTTAAACTCTATGCTGATTTTGCCTTAAGGAGTGTACAAGGAACTTTTTTAAGTACCTAGTTCGTAACAAGTAATTTCCCTGTTGAGTGTCATGTATTGCTTTCTCTTGTTAATTGAATCTACTATTTGCTGAAATTCTCCCATGGTTTGTGCTTTTGAATGGTTCAGTGCTCCAACAGAAACTTGGACAAATGCTGAATTCTGCCAGGAAAGAGGCAATGAGTCGAGATATGATTGTGGGGATAGTTTTCTGCGAAAGACTTTACTGCTACTACAAAACATTTTTACCTTTATCTATGAAACAAAAGTAGTAGAAATGAAACCAGAATATTATGCCAACCTACAAGGCCCAGATATTTTTTCCAGATGATTCTATGTTTTGTTTCCAGCCTGTACTGAGATTCAATACATAATTAGCACTTGAGGTTCAAATTTTAGAGCGTTCATTTTAATACAAGATCAAATATGTATTTTTGGAAGTGTTTGTAATTGATCTGTGTTTAGTGCCTTCCCAGATTTAATGAGCTAAACCATAATACAGATGTACAAAGTCCACATTACTTTGTCATGCCTTTGCTGCAAACGAGTGCAAAATAATTGTTACAACCAAAAAAAAAAAAAGATTAGGTTTTTCCAAATGAGCTTGCTACTCAGTCTTGTGAGTAACATTAAAGATTAATCATAGGGTTGATATATATGTGATAATTATCACACCAATTCTGTTTTCCTGTAGTCTTCTCATGTTATTCTTTAAGGTGGTTCTACTCAAGTCAATTCAATTTCTCAGTAGAGAAAATGCACAAAACAACACTGAAATGCAAACTGGAAAACTCAATTTTCAATTCTGATTTTTCAATAAGAAACACATGAGAAGAACAATAATGAATTTTAAAGTACCTTTATTTGCAGAAGTACAATATACATCAAAAGGAAAAAAAATAAACCACCAAGAATACATTTCTGTTTTGTTTTGTTTTTCACCAAGCATGTAGAAGCAGGTTATATTTTGACTGTGCCTAAAGAGATAGATTGAAATTCACATCAAGAAAACAAAAAATCTAAGGGGCAAACACAGGAAAGCCACATGGGGCTCTCCTTGCCTTCTCTTGCAGTGAGAGTAAGTTCTTCATGCCTGACTCTGAATGCATCCTGTGAATGCTCCTTTTGCACAGCATTGCCTAAAGAATTACTTTTACCCTGACTTTAAAATGATGAGAACATTTGAGATAAGAAGTTGATTGTAGGGATAGGGTAAGTATCTTCCCGAAAGCACTCCTATTTATTCTCTATCACCTGCAAACTCTTTTGCCTTGCTAGAATATGCCTTTTTTTACTCACTCAGAAATGTAACCTGGCTGGAAACCAACAGCAGCCTCTAAAAAGGGCTCTGCCAGTAAGTGGTGCAGGTTCCTTTCCAACCCAGGCTCTTTATGGATTTTGGTGGGCAAAATATGTCAGTCTTAAGTCGTAGGAGGTGGAATTCAAAATACAAAAAGATGTTCTCTTTTTTTGTATTGGTTGTGCACTGTAATCCTGCTCTGGGAATGCTGTTCCTGAGACACAAAAACCTGTTACACTTCTGAATATTGAACAATAAGAGCTGGAGCCAGGCGAGGCTTTTTCTCATTGGGGTTTTCCTTCACAGAGGAGCTGGAAGCAGGGTTTGCAAGAAACTCTCTAAAACTTCCCCCCCCTCCCTGCCCTGAAATTTTGGGTAGTCAGCTCATCTTCAAGGGCAGCAATAAAGTATTTCCTTTTTCCTTTATCTTTTTGTGTAGGGAGTGGGTTTTTTAAACTAGCAACTCTCGTGACTCATTCAGATACTCTGTAATGAAAAAAAATAATATCTGCCCGGTGCAAGGCATATAAACATCCCATGCTGAAGGGAGTCTGGGCACCTGCTCAACTTCTGCTAATCTAAGCAGCAGGCTCAAAGCCTCTGTACACGCTGTTTACTCAAGTCTTAAATTATGCTCTGGAGAAATCTAAGGAACAAAAAAACCCTCAGAAAAAACTCTTAAATTGAGATAAATTCTTCATTGGGGTTTAATGAAGAAAGACTCTAGGGACTGTGCTGTTCTGAGGACTTGAGGCTGGCCTTTTGTCTGCTCCTTTATTAATGTTGCCTGAAATGTTCATGGCAGTGTATAGTAGATCTCAACTACAGCATTAATTATAAGTTTTGGATCCTAATTATGCCACATAGGAAAATATCAAACAAACTTAAGCTACTGTTTATTTAATTCCAATTACTGGATCTCCTTCTCTTTGCTTTTAAGGCCACAACCAAAGCACAGCAAATATTGTCTTGTGCCACTCAGATCTACCAGCACACTAACTTTAATTTCTATGGTGGTCCAATTGCTGAGGTCAAGCAGCCTTTAAGAAATAATTTCTGCTCCTCCCTTTTACCACAAGAGAGGCAGTCCAATCTTAACCCATCCTTCACTTTTTCAGGTTTTGTGAAGTTTTGAGTTAATTCATCCTCAAGTTTGAAACTCGCATTGTGAATAACGAACCTTTGTCATGAGGTGATGGTTCTGCTGAGGAAACAGAGGTAGAGGTAGTTACTGTACCATGTCAGGGTAGTGTGTGTTGATCTCCTTGGTCTGTACAAGTAGCATCTAAATAGGTGCTGTAAACAGTCATGCACTGAGGTGGATTCATTTACACTGCTTTAATACTGTACTTTGTCCAAAATGTTTTATTTTTTTTAATCAGAACTTTCATATGAAAACTTCCGGGGAGGTCAAAAGCTAAAAATGGCAGCAAAGATGCCATGCTAAGGGCTTAGTTTCCCCTTCATATTTCTCTAAGAAGAATGTTACTGACAACCTAGGAAAGTATACTGCAAAGAAAGTGTTTAGGAGATTGTGTCCAGCCAGAAAGGTCCACAAAGGTTAATGTCCAAGTTAAATAGTTGCTGAAAAGAGAAGAGTAGAGCTGCTTAATGGATTGGAAATTGGTTGAAGGGGGAAAAAAAAGTAAAAAAATAAGCAATCTCAAATGCAGCCTTGGAAGAGGACTTGGTATTATGTGTTCAGTGAAAACCTTGATTCAGTAAAGTATGTATGTGCTTGACAAACTCAGCTTAGAAGGGGCAAAGGTGTACAGAAAGCATTGGAAAACAGTGATGTGGTTGAGTGTGTATCTTTATTCAGAAGATGTTGGAAACACGGGATGAATATATTCAGGGAGGAGCTCTCAGAGAAACTGCTTCATGATTATGAGACTGGCTACCCTCGTGATTCACACAGTTCTTGGGGGAGGTATATAGAGACATGCAGTTTCATAACATTTAAGCTTGGAATTGATAAGGAAAAATCCTATTAATGTGCAGAGTCAGAGTAATCCTATTAATTATATAAGCACTAATCCAATTAGTTTCCAAGTCCTCGAGACATTCCACCAACATTTTCATCAACCTCCATAGCATTGCCATTAGAGAACATTGGTGCTCCACTTTTGCTTCCCAAGAGTGAAACAATTACTAGTTATAATAGTGTTCTAAATGTTATAACCCCTGAAACCTAAAATGGTTATTTTTGGGGGGGTTTTGGGGGGGTCTTTTTTTTTTTGTGTGTGTTTTTGGTTTTTTGGTTTTTTTTTAGTTTGCTGCCTTTTGCCATTACTTTACTCTCCATCATAACCTGTTTTATGTTGTTACTCTACATGCTGCAGTGACAGTAGGTCAGCAGATACCATGACAATCCATAGGCTCTTCTGATTCAGCAACTTCTCACCAATCTTAACTTCCTTCAGTCTTAAGAAGAATTAGGCAGGGCAATAATTAGTAGAACTTCATGGCACTAGTTATAATTGAAACTGCCAATCAAAGACACAGTACTGGAGAAAGAGAAAAAAATAGGATTGATCCTCTGAGCTGACTTTTTTTGCCAGACCTTCCAGCCACTTATTCAGGAGGAAAAGCAAACATCCTACACATGGCTTTTTGATATGGAAGCTTAAGGAGCTTTAGAATTCAACACAGTGTTACACTGCTTGTGGATGTAAAGCTTCTGGGTGCATTAGGGATTCTTTACAGTGTCGTGTAGATATTCAGATGCCTCTGAGCCAGCCTGAGGACCTGTGAGACAGTGTTGCACCACGTAGCCTAGAACTGTTAGAGAGCACTGCACATCTGTGTCCTACAGCTGCTCACCCAAAAGAAGGAAGGTGCCTCCATGGGGGCTGAAGAGCTACACTGATTGTGTAAGACAACTCGTGTATGCATCTGTCAGTAATTTAATTTTAAACTCGTTGCTTTCACAGACTATACCATGTAATGGAAACTCTTCTTGCTCTACAGCATGTCAGTTACTTGAGGGTGGTGCTCATGTTTTGATGTGACTAATGGTATTCCTATCATCCCTCTATGACTAGTGCATGTGAGTATTTTTCTGCTTTCTAAAGCTCTTTTTAATTTTGAGATGGTTTGTCTGAAATCAAGCTTTGAAATTACATTAAGAGGAAGGTGATAATTGCTTTCTTGCATGATATAGAACACAGCACTTTTTCTCTAATGATTCCTAGCTCTTCTTGAATTAAGGGATGTATTTGAGTAATGATTCATATTCCAAGGTTGCCGTTTTTTGTTTGACCATATCTATTTCTCCTTATATGAGCTGTCACGGTTGAAACTATTATTTATCTGCCTTTCTCAGATGCTGCTCCTCAGGGTGATTCTTCTGTGAGTGACCTTTGATTGTGTCTGAGAATTATGTCACTTTTTGGCAAGTTAAACATGTCCAGTGAGTGTAACTATTGCTGCCTGTACAAGTGACTTCATTCTCCTCTTTCCCCACACTATGATACTTCCAATTGCACTCTCTTTGAGGTTCTTATTTATGCTTTAGTAGTCACTGGTACTTCTGAGCCCTGCAAGAAATGTTTTAACTGTTTTATCTTTAATGTCTGTTGCTTTGATACAGATATCTTTTATAGTGCCAATGGTTTAGAGAAGCTTAGCTGCCCAGTGTCAATCTAACAGATTCTTTTCTCGTCTCTTTCTCCTTGGTTGAGCACATAATGTAAAAGCAACTCAGAGGGTAACAATTTTAGTTCTTGGCCTGATATATCAGTATACAAGTGAAGTCAAGCAGATGTTTACATTAACATTTAATTGAATTTATAACAGGCTACTACATGTTACATACATTAGTAATGAGCATTAACCAAAATAAAAGAAAACATTATGCATGTGCCCTAAGTGGCAGCATGATATGAGGAAGGGAAAAGATCCCTCAGCTGTTGAAATTGTTGCAATCGGTGGAATGTGAGGTGCAAACCAGCTGTAGCTGTTGATGCTTTTTTCCTTACTCTTCCAAATGCAAAGGGGATTTGGCCTGTTGAAGGTAACTTCAAGGCTTGCTTGAGTCCCTTAGAGTGAAACTGAAGCCTTGGCAAAATGAAGAATAATCACTGTGAGTCTCAGTGTGCTTTAGAAAACTCAGTGCAGAAAACCTTTCTACAGACAGAGCTGGATCTGAAACCTCTGAAGTTAACTGGAAATTTTCTACTGTGCTGCAGGGTTGTGAATGGGCTCCATATTTTCTGTCATTAAAGAGAAACACAAGCTACCAAAGGTGAGGAAAAAAATCCCAGAGGATCCCATGCTGCTAACAGCAATAAGGAGAGATGATTTTAGTGTCATCTTCAAGTGTACTGAAATTGGCTTCCAAGGCATGATTTCCCTCTTAGATCAGTTTCCAATATATCCCAATATATCATCTTAAATTCCTGTCTATATGAAGCAGCTCCTTGTCTACTGACTCTTTTTTATTTACGTCTGTTCTCAAAAGTTGCCAGCACATCGCAATAGGCTGGTGTTAAGCTTTTCCTGTTTCCTCTTTCTATATTGGAATCCTGTCTGTATACTCACTGACTCTGCTTTTTTTTTTGTTTTTTTTTGCTTAAATCAGCTTTAGGCTTAGTATTTAATAGGTCAAGGCAATTGGTATATCTGACGTCCCAAGGTTTGTTCAAGATCAATTCAAATCTCACATCTCCCATTTCTCACTTCTGCTGTGTAGATTGTGCTGTTCTTCCTTGAGAATAGGACTGTTTTCAGATCAGATTCTAAATGAGCGTGGCCAAATCCTAATGTCAGCCCATGAAATATGATTACAAATGAAAACATCAGAACCCTGCATCTTCCTGTGTGTACTTATGTTCTGGATGCTCAGAGTGCTCTCAGAATAGTATCTCTTATTATTTAAACTGACAAAATGTATCATATCAATAACAGCAGAGCTATTATTTTAGCTAATACATTAATTTACCTTTATTATCATGTTCACTTCTGTGAGTTGTCAATAAAATCTTTCTTCTCTGTCTCTTCTGAAGACTGAAAAGTGAATGTTAGTGATCCAACTAGTGTGAAGCCAAGGAGCAACTGGTAATAAAATTATTAGAATTATTGGCCTGTCCACAACAGCCATAAGAGCCATTTACCAGAATTATAGCTGTTTATGAGGAAACTCTCAGTAACACTTCACCCTTTTGTCAGCTGAGTATTATCTATCTACAAGAAGGCATAAATACCTCTCATGCTGGTAGCAAACCTTAAGCAGAGATTATGTTCCGAAATAAGTGGAGTGGTGTTTTATAATGGAGGTAATTCTAGGGACTGTGAATTGCCCTTTTATCTCAGTGCATTGTTAAGTCTCCTATTTCAATATCCCATACTGAGCACCAAACCCGTGACTCAAGCATCCTGGAAACTGATGAAAATTCTTCCCCCCTCATGTTCATTTATGTGTTCTGGTTGCTTGGTTTTCTCTTGTATTTTGTTTGAGTTATGTTTATGTCAGCACAGCCAAATTCACAAGTTTCCTAAAGAAATCTTTGCCAAAAGCCATGAATTAATAAGATACATAAATGACAATAAATGTAAATATTTCACTGCCAGCAAATTTAAAGCACATAACCTTTAACATTAGATATGCTCAGCAGTATCTCATGGATACCGTGATTATTGATGTGTGCATGACTGTTCACTTCCACAACATCTTTTTGGCACGAGAAACTTAAGTACTCTGAATATTTTGCAGTCTGTCACATTTTTTTGTCACTAGGAAGAATCCTATAAAATAGAACCTCAAAATCGAACATTTTGCTCCATGTCTGGTGTTTGGTAATGCTATTTTTAAAACTATACTTTTCTGTTTGTTATTTACCATGCTATTCCTCATTCCCCAATACAAAGCATGTGGAGTCCACAGGAGACCCCTTGATTTCAATTAGTTGTTTTTATTTTTTGTAGATAATATTTTCTTTTCCTTTTTTGTTTTCCTGATACACCCTCTACTTGACATAAAGCAATAGTTTTTCCTAAATAATTGAATATAGTATTTGTTTGGTTTGTATAGATTAAATAAATATAAAACTCCCCTTAACTGGAGAGGTTTGTGATATGCAAAACTATTTATTTCTCTGCCATTGTTTCCACTGTAAGTTATGTAGAATATATTTTAATGTGTTTCTTTGCAACCTACATAGTATTTCTCTATATTTCCTATTACTTATGTTATCCATATATAATTTTTGGTGGAGTTCTTGCATAAAACTGTGTATCACCTTTTAGACGTCTTACTTCAACTTCTATTGAAGTGCAAAGGTTTTATTTGCATGCTGCCCAAGTTTTCAAAAAGCACTACAGCTACCGATTTCCTTGCAATCTTCTGACATATTGCAAAGAAACAAGAAGTAATGAAAAAAAGTCTTCATTCAACAAAGTACAAGTTTTGGAAGTGAAAGAGAATATATTAATAAGTTTGCATAGAATATTGAAAAGGCACTGAAGACGCAACACAGCTAATCTTGTTTATTCAATTAATAGCAATCTGAATATGAAACATATTCTAAGACATAGAAAATGAACATTTTATGGACTTTGAATTGGGCATCTGGAGAAATTGTACTGTGTAATGAGATAGTTTGGGTAATTTTCTGGTTCTTGGTTTTATACTATGCAACTATTTGCTTAATAATCATACATAGATACAATGTAATCACATTACTTATCTTTTCCCAGAGATGAAGTGTTTCAGCTGCATTTCTGTGGCTTCTAATTATACCACTGATATTAAAATTTAGATATGAGAGCTGATGGCTGGAAAGAATACCTCTGTAACAGCAATAGAAAAAAACAGAAGGAAAAATTAAATTACTTACATTTTTCAATCTTGTGCCGCTTCCCAAGCTTCTTATTTTTAATTAAAAAAGATAAATCAGCTTCATTATATTCCATGATTTGACTTTTCAAAGAAAACAAATAAAATAGTTGCCACTACTATTTATAAAATTATTAAAGGCTGAAAATGACAAGTGGTTTCAAAGAATTAAATAAGTTACTGAGCACCAGTTAGAATGATAAGAGCCAGGAAAAAGGTCTGATTTTTGTATTAGAAAGAAGAGCTCGTGGGTGAGAACTGAAGTGAGAAGCAGTGTCCATATGTGGCATACCTCAGTCAACTTGGGAGAGTTTAGAAAATAGACAGAACTGCTGAATCGGTAAAAGCAATTTGTTACTGTTAATTTTATTGGCTCATCCTGAAGTTTTTTTCTTTCTGCTGATGTTCTGGTTTGAGGCAATTCCTCTTTACTCTCTATAAGAAAAGGAAGTTTGTGGTTCTAGGAACTCCTTCCTTTTCACGGTGATGCACATGCCTTGACTAATCCCCAAGAACAGAGAAGCTGCCAGCTTGTTCTTGTCATCCTGCCAAATGTAGATTCCTGGCGAGGAGGGAAACAGAACATTGTTCCTAGAATTCCAATATCTCCCTCCTATGCAATGAAAAAAGTCATGAAAACTTGATGGATCTGAAAGAGCTTTGAACTTCCTTCCCGTGTGAACAATGGGCTGAGAGACTACATACAGTTTAGGAGCTAGCTAAGCAGCTGGGCAAATTTACCAGGACTAGACTGATTCAGAGCTCTCCACTGAGAGATAACGCACTGTCTAATATGGAAAAGGCAGATGGCAATGTTAAGCTGCATGTTATATTACATAGGTGACTAAGAAAGCAAAACTTCCTTTAGTAATGTCATAATAAGATGGCTCTAAGACATAATGCAGAGAGAAACAAATGTGTGCCCCCAGTGAAAAGAAAAAGAGAAGCATATTATTGCAATGATTGGTTTCATTTTCTAGTAAATTGAAAGAGAACCAACCAAACAAAATCAAACCAAAATAAAAACAGCCACCAGACTGCAAGGGACTAAATCATAGGCTCTCTCAAGACCTACAAATTGGCGTGTCAGTCACTGATGTGAAAGAGACAGGTTTGCTTGAAAGATTGATGTCGTGTTCCCATTCCACCTGACTTCCTCTTGCAGAAAGCAGCTGTGTTCCTCCACTCAGGGTACTTCCCTGGATTGGTCTTTCCCTTGAAAAAAGCTGCCAAAGTTAATCTTGTCAAGAAAATTACATACTTATGTTTAACATAGTTTAGAAGCAAGTTTCTCCTGCACACCAGACTTAGGATTTCCTTCAAACACTTAGCAAGGTTAGTTTAAGATGAAATAAAGCACTGACCAACTTGAAATTTTCAAGACAGAAAGTTGAAGTTGTGTTTGTCCAGATCAATTGTTTGGGTTAAAATTACTGTGAAGTACTCATTTTCTGTCGCCCATATTCCTTACTGTTGCTTTCAAGTCAAATTTAAATGCTTTCTTCTTAAAATAGAATGCTGATCTTCTATTTTGTTATAGATTCATTAACTCATCATGTTTAATGATTTAGCAATAGAGAGGTAATTTATTTCTTTCAGTGCTGAGCCAGTGATTTTTGAGAAGTCTTGAAGGTTTTGCTAAATGACCACTGAGTGTATATGTTGTCCACATCTGCATTTGCTGTGCAGTTCCACGGTACCTCAGCTACCCAGCACACATCCAGTCT
Organism: Dendrocincla tyrannina; assembly: GCA_035047865.1. Classification (NCBI taxonomy): domain Eukaryota; kingdom Metazoa; phylum Chordata; class Aves; order Passeriformes; family Dendrocolaptidae; genus Dendrocincla; species Dendrocincla tyrannina. The sequence goes on along the minus strand of JAWWMP010000148.1, from coordinate 14,704,320 downwards.
ACAGTGGCACTGAAGGCTCAGCTCGAGACTTGTCGACCTTATCACCATGTGTTGAATCAATGCACTTAAGTAAGAGTTTAAAATTTCAGTTTAGATTACGGAGCTCAATACGAAAAGGGAAAGCAGAGCTGAGGGAGCTCATGTGACTCTACATTGTCTGTTATCCGAGGAGAGAAGCCAGGCAGAAAGGTCAATGTATCCCTTGTTTTAAACTGTTTAGGGTTTATCCTATTTATGGCAGCATTGGACAGCACTAGCCTAATTCCCAAGGCATTAGGTGCAAGAGGTGTTTTGTATATTTTTTTTGGCAGTGCCCCATTCCATTCCTTGCACCAGTGCTGTACCCTCAGTTAGATATGCCATGACAAAAGAAAATAGCTCTTGTGCTGTTGAAATTCCACATAGTTTAATTACCAGAGAAAGTCTAATAGCAATTTTTCTTGCCTTGGTGAAATCTGTCTGGGTGGAGTTTTCTGGTGTGAACAGCTTCAGTAACTGAGAGAAGTTTGGCATTATCAGTGCATTTTCATCTCAGAATAGGCTAATGTTCCCACACTGCCTTATTGCCCTCTCATATTTGAAACATCTATGGTTTATTTTCCATTTGTGTTATTATATATGAACTCAGAATGATGCAGACTATATTCTTGAGTCTAGAAACTACAGCTTGTGAACAAGATAGGTATTTTATTCTGTTTTTATAAAATGCATAATGAAGCTACCCTATTAATCAGTTATAAATTAATTTCATATATCTTTTTAAAATTACATTGTAAAGTTTCAAGATGTACAGGAATTTATTTATTCTAATCCACTTATGATAGCTGGTTTATCCACAACACTTTTCTTACAATAAATGAAATAATCATATATTTAGAAATTTACTTCCTGTAGATGAAGAATTGTTAGACTTTACTATGCAATAGGAAGAGAATTTTTTTTTTATTAAAATTGTTCTCTACATGGCCCATTATTTTATGACTGGACAATTATTAACCTTTGTGCAGATATACAGATGTTCCATAGCAATAATTTTTCCTTAAAAAAAAAAAGGATCTGAATAGCTGAATGGTAGTTTTGGTGGGTTTCTTTCCCATGTGTAAAAACAAAGCCAAAGAAAGCCTGAAATGATGTATGAGGTTATAATCTCCTTATCTGCAGAGGAAGGATTTTCCAAATCCCTCACAGAGTACTGTATTATGAGACCTGCTGTCCCAAGTCCAGCGCTGGACTTTAGAGATCAGGTAACAGTGTTATTGGATTTGGAGCACTGTCTGCAGGTGACTGAACCCAAAGCCTTGCACAGCCAGTGAGAGCTGACCCCTTGCTGTGCACGGTGCTGGCTCTGGTCGCCCAGGACCTGAGCCCTGCTCTTCTCTGCTCTTTGCAGCAGTGGGACATGTGCTGCCTGGAGAACTTGCATTTCTGGCTGTGGAAGAAGAAGGCAACTTCTAGTGTTTTGTTACAGAAAAGAACAATCTCAAGTGTCACCAGCACTGCTGCTGGGACATTCCCCACAATGCTCCAACACTGCCCCTCGCATCCCTGGGATAGTTTGGATAAAGCCACATGCAGAAAGTGAGGCAACCATGCATGCCACCATTGGGAGCATATGGACAAAGGAGGACAAAAACATGACAAATTTCTTCCACTGTCCCCTTGCTGTGGGCAGAAGGGTTGGCAAGGTTGTGACTAAGCCAGTTAAAATGCATTGCTTGCAGTATAATGCATGAAGGACAGTCTTGTTGTGCCACCTCAGCCGGGAGATTCATCTTCCTCTGAGCTTCCCCAAACCCTCCTCACTTTCAGGCTGAGAACTTTCTTGAGTTCATGGCCATATCAAGTATGAAGCACACTTTACATCTTCCAGCTTCCATTTCCTTCTGCTTTCCCTTCTTGTGGCCAAAGCAACTATCCATCCTGGCATCGTGATCTCCCAAAAACTACTAAGGGTTTTACTTCACTGTTTCCACTTGGTCTGATTTTGGCTGAACCCCATATTTCAGTTCATTGCATTTATTGAGTAGTCTGATAACTACTTTGCAAGGGTTTATTTTCCTTCCAAAGAGAAAAGCTGTTCTTATTTGATCATGACACTCAAGCTGGTGAAAATTGCTGGATTCACTACTGTTTGTAGCAGCTGAAGCTGTGACTCAGTACTTGTACTTTTAAATGCTATTGAGAAATACAGTTTATTTATAGTACAACACAGAGTGTCCATAAAGGATAATTATCAAAATGTAGTATTCTTTCAGTTATATTACTGATCAGAAATGTGTGGAAAATATTATCATTTTAAATCATATTTTACATAGAGAATTATCTGATTGCCACCAAAAGGCTTTGCAGCAGTTTTTAATTTAGCCTTATGTATTTTTAACATGACAGCTGGAGCACAGCATGCATATGGCATATTAATGGAGGAGGCTACTAGCACTTCTGTCTTTCTGTTCTTGCAAAGAAAAGAAACAAGAAATAAGCAAAAATGTTTAAATTGCATGCTGCTGGAGGAAAGCAACAGACACTGCCTGGCAAACTGGAGCAGTGTGAGGAGATTACTTCATTATTCACTCTCTGATTTGTTTTTCAGAGGCCAGCTAGCTTTTGTGTTTGTTTTCAATTAAACTGCTCTAGTGTATATCGAGACTTCTATCATTTATCAAACAGAAAGTTGAGCTTGAAACGCAGCCTCACTGTAAACTCCATTTTCAGCTGCTCCTCACTTTGCAGACAAGAAGTCTGTTTGATTTGAAATGTCCTGCATTTGACCATAACATTTTGGTGCTTGTTTGTTTCTACAAAACTGGGTCCTACTCAGCCTATTTGAAGGTAGTGTTCAAAACCAAAAATGCACTAAATTATTAAGAACATGAAAATAAATGTTTCATTTTGTTATTCTTATATTGGAAAAAAAAAAGAGAAACAACGTAGAGAGATCACTATTTTTAGAGAAAATAAGCTCACAAGCTTTAAAATAATATACATATTCAGTTCTCCCACTCTTATGATGCTCTCAGTGGGATTTTTCTGGTAGGTTTCTTTTTTCAAACTGAATTTTAAAATGTATGGGTTTTATAGATGATATGGTACATAGTATAATTTTTTTCTGCTGCTATTCTGATGAATAGAGTGGATTCAAAATGATCTCTTAAAAGTCAATTACATCAAAGATTATTGAACTTCAAAGAAGTGTTAAAGACAACACTACAACCAGCCTAAAACTATGAGAAAAATAACATTGTTTCTCATTGTTTTTCTCTTTTTAATGGAAAAAAGTAATCCAAATATAAAATGCAGAAAACTTAAGAAAATTTGGGGAAATGGAGGGTATAGTTTAATAAATGATTTAATTATGGTTTAAATTTAACAGTAATTTTCCTCTCAATTTTTATTATTTCAAATAAGGGAAAGAGTATTTTGCAGAAGCTCCTTATTGAAAATTTTAATGGTTATACCTCTGAGAATTACTAATACCTACTTGTCTTGTGATTTCCTCACAAACTCCCTCGTTTTCTACTGCCTTGCAATTACAACTCATCACTTTGGCCTGTATTATTCTACTCTTGAGCAAATGAGTCTCTTTAACTCCATTCATGGGACCTGCGCTACATTCCTGGCTTTGGTAACCAGCAAACTGGTCAGCTTTGAACAAGTTTCTTCTTTCTTCCTAAAAATAATGAACCTGAACTCTATTTGGAAAGTGCCTTTGAAATTCACATATGAAAAATGTTATGTAACAATAGATATGATTTATTTTGACTTGTAATAGAGTTCCTTTGCAGGACTATGGTAAATCAGGAAAAGTCAGGTTAAATAGATCTGTAGCAGGACATTCTCTTTTCTTAAGCAAGCCACCGTCCTGAAATGTAAATACATTAAATGTCACTGTCATTAAATACACATCATGGAACTATTAAGGAGGATTAAAGAGGAGCAATAGTCTTCATCTTACTCTAAAGAGCTGCTAATGGTCAATGTGACCTGGATTCAAATTTTTATTGAGGAAGTTAAATAAAGAGAAAATTTTCCCTTTACAGGCTCAAGTTGCCTACCTTAAAGTTAATGACCTCTGAATCAACACTTGATGGTTTAGCACATAAGAAATTCAGGCTGAGATGGAATACTTTAAACACCTATTGACATTCTGAAGCCGTTTGCTTTCCGACCTTTCATGACAGAATGAGTTCAGCCAGCAAACAAGAGAATGTCAGAATCTGCAGCAGAAACTGACTGCAATTACGAGAGTAGAAAAGGAAACAAACGCCTTAGGCAATATTTTTCGATTGCAGAATAGTGGGCAGATTATGGATACAATACTTAGTAGGGATGTGACATGCAGGTACCCTTTGGAAAGGTCGTACTTGCCTGAGTTGGGAGGGGTTTGGTTTGAATTGATGGCAGAGTCTCTTATTGAAGTGGTTTCCAAATGTGATGGCAGGAATAGCCTGTATAGTGTTCCTGGAGTGCAGAGATCCAACAAACAGTATTTCTGGAAATTGGAATGCTGTTTAGCATACTTGAGGAGAGGTTAAATAGGATTCATAAAATGATGGTAATTTTCTATCTGATTTCTCTACTGACTCTATGTCCATTTTGAACTTGGTCATCGTCTGGTATCAGTTGTTTGTTAATGCAAACCCATTCAAGCTGAATCACCTTGTTTATACTTTGCAACATGTCATTTTAAATAGTTATTGCCGTATCTCCCCATGTACTTGTGTTCCTAGTAATTGAAAGAGTTTCTTAAAAATTCCAATGAGGATTTGTTGAAACGAATTGCACAAATACCCCAATTCTCTATTTGCTTTCTCTTCTCCATACTGGGCCACCTGTAAATCGTGCAGAAAGTCAATGCATTTGAGTCAGACCTTTCACTGTCCTGTTTTTAGGAGAGTGATTCTGTCACTTTGCTTGTCAATTGATGTTCTTGGGAAATCAGAAAAACAACTGAATGTTCTGCTCTAACTTCAGTCCCCCTTTTATTTGATTTGTATTCTGAGAAAAAAAATAAGAACTGTAAGAAACTTATCAGATGAATTCTGCAACCTTCACAAATTTTTATGTGTTTTTGATCTTGGTGATGGTTTAGCAATGCAATAGAAAGGGATGGGGCTCTGACAGCAATTATGTAGGAATTTTTGTATCGGGTGTTGGGAAATGCATCTTTCTTGATTTAACTGATACCTGTGCAGTGGATTTGAGTCTGCCTGCCATGTGATTAGAAGGTAAATGGTTTCTCTGCCAAGTCTTGGTGTTGTAGGACAACTGGGGTTACTCCTGACTGTGAGCTGCCCTGAAGGACCATTCCATCATGTGTGCAGCTGCAGTGCCACAGTTCAGTTCAGCAGAATTTTCACTGTAAAAACTTGGCCATGCAGAAGGGATGTTGCAAGAGCAAGATTCACATATACAAAATGAACCCTCACCCTCTTAACTTGAATCAACTGAAGTTTACACAGTTTGCCTCAAGGAAGTGGAAGGCAGGCTATGGCACAGCATCTTCAGCTTCCAGACAGAACTTTCAACTTCAGCAGTCATTCCACTGTCATCATCTTATTCTCACAGGCAGTAGACACATGTAGGCTTTTACAGTCTTTTGAATTTTTAAAAAATATTGGTTTAATATAATCAGCTAAAACAAATCCTCAGTGCTACCCTAGTGATAGGAGTATCTGAAATCCAGAAGTAGAATATGTTCAGAAGAGCTGAAATATTTTAAGTTTCTGATTGGCTTTGCATTATGTTTTATTTATAGAACTAATCCCTGAAAAAGTTTGGCTTCTGGATTTTTGCCTTATTGCCTTTTTTTTTTTTTTTTTACCTTGTTAGTAATTTCTGTTTCAGAATAATAAGAAGTCTGCAGGAAAGGTTCTTTTGGAGGATTATTTCACTGATCAGGTGGTTCTGTGTGCTTGACCTTCAGTCCCATGTGACACATACCTGAATCCTCTAAAAATGCACTATTTGTTGTGTCTAATGCTTTGAATATCACCTGCTTCCTTGCTTTTCACATCTTAAGGAATGCTTTTATTTTACAGAATCACAATATAGTCACTATGGCTACTGCAGTTATTGTTTGATGCAGCACAATATTGAGGATAGTCATTTTATGGCAAACAGAATGAAGATAGGATAAGGCAGGAAAGAAAATTCTCGAGGTCAGAGGCAGAATCTCCTTGTCTGCTGTTTTATGGTGCCAGAGAAACACCAGCGCCTGAAGGCAGCTCCCTTCACTGCCCCACTAACTTTTTGCACATCAATTTGCCTCCTGGGAAAGACCTTTGAGTGCAGGTTTAGCCACAATGGGAAATCATGGGGTAATGTTTGTGTTGGAAGGCAAATGGCAGTGGAGTTTTTTTCACTAGAAAGTTTGCATAGCTGATTTTTATTCACAAGGTCATTTTGTCTGCCTCTCTGTGACTCAAATGCTGTATTGAGCCAGCTCAGGGGAGTGTAGATGTCAGAGTTAAAGCTGAATTTCAGAGCCTGGAACACTCAGGCAGTGTATAATATTTGCTGAGGGACACTGGTGCTTTGATTATACGTCACAGGAGGGTTATGCAAACTGGCAGCCTTGAGGGTTGGGCCACACATCTTCCCCAAATGGGATCTGTGGGCAAAGATTCTGTAAAGGGAAGGATGGCTCCCCAGCTGCCCATGGACGTTAGTCGATAGTTCTAAAGCATTCCTCCCATCCAGAGAGCAGCAGTGCAGAACCACGAATCAAATCCTCCAGCACAGGAGAATCTCTCTCTTTGGAGGAAAGCGAGGACAGCAGTGTGAAACCAAGTGAGCAGCCCGAGCAGCAGAACATTCCCTGCTACTGCTTAATATCGAAGTGTGCAGGGACCTTTCCCCCTGTGTTTCTCCTGAGTGTCTGATACAGAACAAGAATATTTTTTATAAAAACCAAATACCAAATTGCTGCAGTGATGCTAATCTGCACCACTTGTTAATGTCTACAACAAGCACCAGGGAACTTTTAGGGATATTCTTACCTGTATTGCTGTCATCAATATGCTGGAATTGAAATCAACAGCCTTGCTATGTCCCATTAGCCTCTATGAGACTAAAGCAATTGCACTGAAGTATGACATATGCCAAATGATAGGAGGATAGCAAAATGTAGTGTGTTTTTAAGTTTAAATGGATAGAAGGTTTTCTCATGTACTGAGTGGCTGCAATGCACTACTTAGAAGCAAAGTGAAAAAAGGTTTTTCTGTCAGTTTGTCTTTGGGATGAGATGCTTAGAAGCACAACTGCCTTTGAAGCCAGCTAAAAGGAATTAAAACCAAAATGTTACTGAAGATGCTGGTTCTACATCTTTGCCCTTAAATTAATGAACCCCATTTGTCTCACTCTGGTCCAGGGTTCTTTAGTTGGTGGCAGTCTTTTCTCACCTTAGCCCACTAGTTAAACATCCTTGCACACATGTCAAATGTTAGCCTACTAATTATGAGTGGAAATAAAAGTCCGTGAAGGATTAAAAAGGGAAGTTCAAACTGAAATTCTAACTTTATAAAAGATTGTCTGCATATCCAGAACTTCACAGATAACTGAGTTCAGATTCCTGCCCTTGGCTGCAGGGGAATTCTCCAAGATGATAAGTTTGCTGATAGTTGCTCTAAATCTTCCCAGATTATATCTAGAATTATTCACTTTCTTTACAACTGACAAATATTTTATGCAATGCATGATTTTACAAAAGAAAAATCTAAAATAAAAGTAACAGAGAGATGCAATGTGGCAACATTGTTACAACTATTACTACTACTTTACTAATGCATTTTAAGGACAAATATTAAATATTTATAAGGTTTATTCTGACTTGGTGTGCTGATATTAATCACATTGTCATGTAGTAAGGTTAGAGCAGAAAACATGCATATCTATATACATGCCACTCTAAAATTCTAATTTATTCTACTCAATAACTTAGTAAGTGCAACACATTGCGTATGAAAAACTGAAGTAGGAAAATACGATGATTGGGGAAATAAAAAACGCAGCAGCTTCACCACTAAAATTGTGGGGGCAATGCTGGAATAATTCTTATGGAGGTTGTGACTCACATTTATATCTTCTCATCACCTCTGTTTTTATAATGTAAGAAATTTTACATGCACTGATACCACTTCTTTTTTCTCTTTGTTATGCCCTAGTACCAGTTCTAGCCAACGCTCAAGGTTACACTCCTGTAATAATTGACCATTTGTATTTAGATGCAGGAGGCCTTTGGTTTCATCCTGTGCCTTGTATTTTCAAGGTCTCTGGTATCATCTTGTGCTTATACTCTTGGGATCCCTGCTTTGAAGTGTGGAAAGCATGTCATCAGTCTTCTTGAAATGCTGGTGGCTCTCTGCAAAGGCTCAGTGTGCTGCTTCAGATGACTGATGCTCAGCTGGTATAAATCAGTGCAGCTGCACTCACGCTGTCAGGACTCCACTAACATGAACCACCTGAATGTGTGATCCTCTTTTTAGATATTACTCTCTCCCATCAGACTTGCAGTTGGGTTAATTCTTTTCTCTAAGGAGTGGTGTAATTTTGCACACTGGTACTCACTGAATTTAGCACACGTGCTAGAACGAGCAACCTCAGTGCATTCATAATGAACATCAACACAGAACTGCTATCGATTGTCTCCTATTTCTTCTGGGTTCCTTGCTGCACACCAAAGGAGAGATTCACAGTGTTGTACCTTGCCAGTGTCTTCATCATACCCCTATAGTAATTTTTCATCTTCTGGAAATGATTTCACATTCTGGTTTGGTGGGTGTGCATAGTGGAAAGCAGTGATGGTTTAAAGAGCACTTCTTTGTTTGGACTAATAGTTGATGTCAGATTGTTTTATGCCACAGAGTACATGGACAAAAGTGCTGTTCTTGTTCAGACTAGAAAAGTGTGGAGCATATTACTGATAACCTCCTATCATTCTGACTTTGAAGATGGTGGTTTATGTTTTCCTTTGATCAGAAGCATTAAATTGCATTAGAAATTCAATTATGCTATAGTTAGTTGATGTCAAAATGCTGACTTTTCTAAATGCTCTAAAACCTGCACATTAATTCTCAAATCACCCTGTAAATTACTGCACCAGATAGAGGAATAGAGTTAAGGTTTGAATTTATTAGAACAAGGGACTCCTTAAACACATTCCCTTCAAATCAGTATTTTTTTAACATTCTTTCAAATTTATTTGTACCTCCCTAGAGATCAAATCATCTTGTCATCCTATCCTCCACCGAATTCATTTCTCTTGCTTCATTTCAGTGCCAACTTTCCTGCTATACTGGGCTGTTGTCATGATATCCCCTGGCTGAAGCCAGGCAAGATAAAGTTTTTTGCATATCGAGTTTGAAGAAGTTAACCTCAATTAGCTTAACAAGCATTTGTGCTTGAGAATCAGTTCTGGTGCAGCTGTCCCTATTGCTGGTTGGTGACTGCTAAATCAGAGCTGTCCCCAGCTCTGAAAGGTGCCTAAGGGCTCCTAGGAGTGAAATGCATACAGTGGCAGGCCAGTGTGCCCACTAAAGTAATCCCTTCCTGGGTGCATTTGAACAGTAAATTATACCCATCACTCATTTGGAGAGCAAGGCAAGTTTTAAAGTGTGGTTTTCATCTCAGTTGCTTTGTGGTTTAAAAACTAATCTGCCTCAAACTAATGCTGTTCTGTAAGTAGAGTCCTTTGAGATTTTCTTCTCAGTTTATAACTTTCCCCTTTAGTGTGCTTGTCAGAGATTCGGGATAGTTTATTGCACTGCTGCACAGGCCCTGCTCCAGGCTTTGCCCCAAGTCTGCTGGATAACCCTCAGCAGGTCCCTTCTTCTCCAGCAATTTGACTTTCCCTTCTGTCAAAGCTGACACTGCTGTAAGATCTCCTGTAGAAAACTGAAGTTTTATTTAACAATTGAATAGCACACACCTCCTCAAATCCATCTGTATTTTGTCTTTCCTTCTATACTCTGATTTTACTTTTCTGTGTGCATGACACTGAATCTGAGAACATTACAAGGAGCTGGGAGTAGCTCCTGACAGGAAGCCATCAGTGCTGATCTGGAGTCCTGACATGACATGTCAATGGACTTAAGTAACACCCTCCAAAAAAGATGATCAGATACAAAAGGTGCATTTATTATTACCCTGAAAGCTTATAAATGGTTTATCAAACTGACACCTTCATATCACTTAGCTTCAGGAGAATCTAGTTTGTATGATGCCTGCCTGACAAAACCCAGGGCTAAGGGTGTGCCCAAATGCTGTGTTGGCTCACTTCTCAGGTCCTCTTATTAGTCTTGGACTCGGGTAAAGTTCAGAACAGAGGGTAAACACTGCTTCCTCAATCTCTTGTTCATCTGTGCGTTCTTGTATTTCATTACAGTAAATGTTCCTAGTAACTCTGCCTTCTGATGAAATAATATTTGCTGTATGATTGTCTGAGAATAACAAATGTGTTATGTATAATCACATTTGGGAGAACATAATTTAAGTTTGAGGGAATTATTTTTTCCCACGGCAGGTGTATAATTCAATTAACATAAATGTTAAATCTAGATATCACTTTACCTCTGCTGTACCGCACAGGTAATTACTTTCTGGTTAACTGAAATTCCTTTGTAGTTGCAACAATGAAATTATTTTCAATTCACTTGGAGTACTAAGTCTTGTTTGTAGGACTAGTGAACCCTGTGTCTGATTCTGTATATTCCATCTTTGGACTACTTATGAAAATGTGATTCCCTCTACTGGAAATATTCTGTTTAAAAACAGTGTCAAAATGAATGGATTAAAATATTCAGCATTAAGCAATTCCTACTCAAGATTGGAACCTGTGACCATTTTTGCCTGTCCCTAAACAGGGTATATACAACTCTAAACATAAGGAGTCTCCCAGCAGGTTTGAGGAGTTACTCAAGACTGCTTGACAGTCCTTTCTGGGAGGTTAATCACACTGGCGGAGGGGTCAGTGTCTCCACAGCCAGGCTGGTGTGCAAGGCAATCCTCAGATGTCAATTAAAATCAAATATTTGATGCTTATAGTATTAGAGGCTTTTAGATGCAATATGACTGTGTATGCCTTTATGTTCTAAACAAGTTTATCTTGGGCACCTTCTTTGCTGAAACAACTGGCTAGTCATATCTAATTCGGCTTTCGATTTCAATCTAGCTCTTTTCAAAAGTTAGCCTTTCACCCAGCAAGAGTCACTGGAATGATGTATTGACAAAAGGTCAGAGATTCTGACTGAGTTATTTTTAATTTTTTTATTTTTTTTTTTTTTTATTGTCAGAAATGCTTTCAGAATGGTGAGCTTCTTTTAAACTACCAATTATATGTAAAAGCCACAAAATATACACTTCAAGGTACAAATCCAGTTTATTCTCTGATAAATGGCCCTCTGGGGAAACTCAATTGCAGTGCCAGGAGATAGAGTTTAATCATGTCTTTTGAAAGGTCAGAGGAAAATGAAAGGTCATACTCAAATTAATCCCTTTTCAGAGGATAAATATTTTGTGTCTAAAACTGTCTTCAACCATAGCTCTCTGTATATGTCTATACCTATTCATATATATATATTTATATATATACACCACCACCCTCAAAAAATGCCCTGTTCAATGCTTTCTGTCAGCAATCTGATCTTCAGCTACTCAGATTTATGATTAGTGAGATATTGAAGGATATATAGATGTGTTCCTGTGAGGCCATAACAGAATGACAGATGTGGCAGGAACTCCTATTTTTGCCTTAAAAACACCTGAAATTCTCTTTGAGAGAGAGAAACAAGAACGAGGAGGGAAAGTAACCTTGGGGCAGCTTTTTCACAGCAATTACAAATAATGCAAAATAAGTACATTACCTAAGCCTAAAAGGCCTAGATTCATCTAAAATTGATTCTCAGAATCCTTATTTGCAACAGCCCCACACTGTATTTTTCTGTGGAATGAAATTCGGATATCTCTGTCCTTTACCATGTAATAGAACATAAGGTTGTTCTTAATTGTTGCTCTAGGGGTAGGTTTGCAGATTTTCTTTCAAATTTAATCTGTTCTCACATAAAAAATGAGACCAAATGCTGAAAAATGGGGAATGTTCAAATTTCTTGGTATAAAAATCTCAACAAGAGAGACTTCAGTTTAGTTTTTAAGGTCTCCAGCATCAACTTCATATTGTAGAGAATTTTCTTCAGTGCAGGGGTGATTAAGGGATATTAAGTAGTCAAGTCAAATTCTAGCCATAGTAGTCTCCTGTGGCCTTGAATTTATGAGTTCCCTAAAATCTATAGCACTATGTTATCTTTAATGAGTATTTGCCACACCCCTGCCCCTGGAAGTTAATCCATTGACAAATTTGTGCGGGATCAGTCAAAACCTATTTGGTTTTTGTTTTTTTTCTAGACTGTTTTTCAGATTGTTTAAAATTTTAAAATTTGAACTGGCTTCTAAGGGTTTATAAGCTTCATCTAAAATTCTGTGTACTTTATTGATAGGACCTGCCATTTGTTCACTTGCTTATGTTTAGTAGTGGATATCCTGTCTTTTAGGGGTCTGTGCTAATTAAATTTACGCAAACTTTCCCTCCGTGCCAGTGGGCTGACACTGGAGTGAAGTCTGAAGAGCTTGTATTTGTGTATGGGTTTCTTTACAGAGTTACTGCTTGGACTTGGGAAGAGCATGGACATCATTTTGAAAACTATGATCTGCAGGCAAGGCATGCTACTCGGGAATGTTGGATTTACAAGCTCATTTCTTTATTCATCTGCACCGATTCTTAGACAGGAATGCAGAACTATCTAGAGGCTGTTTTCTGGTGGTGTTCTTCCCCTCATGTGCCACTGTGCACCAAGATAAACTGGTCTAGCAAAGAACCCAGAGAGATGCCTGTTGAATTGCATCACCATGAGAAGAGGGTATGATGCTGTGATAGATTTGGGGAGGTGAAAGAGATTCTGTTCAGTGAAACCTCTGAGCAGAATGCTAAATCACAGCTCAAATGTTTAAAATCTAATAGTTTCAGTAGTAACTCCACAAGTCCTCTTCTCAAATGTTGGAACGGGAAAGTCCTTCAGCTTTTAGAAGAGTCAGCAGACCCTGTCTTTGTCCTTTGGCTCTGAGAATGGAAGCACAGTTAGAGTGGTGGCAAGTAGAAAGTCTGAGGGGAATGGAAGGCTGTTCTTTTATTGCTAGATTATTTTATTTAACAGAAATAGTCCCTGACTAATCAGGAGATGATAAGGCATCCTAGATCACTGAAAAGTTTTGTCATAATTATCATTTGTAAAATCCAACTGGATATAATTTTACAGGGAAATCTTTTTTCCTTCACATAAAAGATAAGCAATAAAGAACTCATTGACTGATCCAACTAACACTTCATATTTTACTCTTAGATGGTTCTAGTAATCAGTTAACATGCCATGCTTCATCCTCATATAACCTAACCCCTGGACAAAGAGAAGTAATCCATTTCAGTTTTAAAATCCTCCTGAAAGTAAGTGAACTTGATCCAAAGACTTGTGAAATAATTAAAAAGGGCTTGAAGTGGGGTTTGGGTTAGACCTTTTATTTGAGAAAAAAAGTATTTAATCCGATGAATAGACTATCTTTCTTTTTTTTTTTTTAATAGCACAGAATGTAAGAACTGAAATAATTTAATAGTGATTCCTAGAGATCAACAAAGGTCAAGGTATTCAGAGGTCTTGCTGGGCCAGATTTTCTCTGGACAATTTTTAACATATTTGCAAATATCCATAAGGGGACTATGCAGTGTCACTGCTTTTGTTCTCCCAGGTGGAGCTGCTTATTGCCTTTACTCTCTTGCAGCAGCAATTGCAAAAACCAAGTGAAGGGTAAGGGTGGATATTAAGAAGCTGGCTGGTGGCCAAGCTGAAGTAATATAACACTTTGGGGAAACAATGCACATTGGACACTTTAGATGTGCATTAGCCACACAGGAGAAAACAGCTACAGATGTTGAGAGGTTAATTAGTACGAGTGAAACAAAACAGCAAAGGTGTTGTCAAATTAACCTACCTGACTATATCTTATGAGCAACTGAAACACTGATATGGATTGTGGAAAGCAATTAAGTTTATAATAAGTTATGGCAAATATTATGCTAATTATTTTAATTATTACATTTATCCCAATGGTATCAATTAGATACATTTTAAAATTCAGTTTTATCATGCACTGTCATATCAAAAGTCACAGTTTTGTGAATGAAAATGTTAGTCTGTTAAAATAAAAGTTCCAATTCAGAGCTCTGGCCAAGACACAAGTATGGCACCATGTACCTGATTTCATGAAAAAGGGACCCAGAAGCCAAGCCAGATCCACAATGAGACATGGCAAAATCAATGTCCTTTATTTCAGAGATGATCCTGCACACTATGACCGACTCTGCAGACACCTTCCCATTAGGTTCTTAATATGCCTGCAGTCACATCGAGAACTATTTCCCATTTCTTGGGCATGATTAGGTGCAAATTCTTTAGTGCCCTGCTTTAATCGCTGTGGTAGTTTCCTGGTGGAAGCTCTCAGGGTTCATCTATTAAAGGATCACAGATGAACTCCAACTGCTCATCCTTTAATTTGTACCCTAAGGAAGAACTGCTACCGTCCTTCCATATACCAGTGTAGTGGCTGGAGGATTTGTGCAGGAAATGGGAGGTTTGAATTTGTTTTCCTTGCCTGCCGAAAGGATTTAAAGCCATGGCTTCTCAGGTCAGAGCTCTACTAAGTACAGTTTGCATGATGTTTTGAAAGAAAAACGTAAACTCCTGCCCATAGGGCAGGAAAGGCAGAGCTCCCACAGAGAAGGTGTGATTTCTCATAGCACTGAGTAAAACTTTCTCCTGTTTCATACCCTCTGTGTAGTCACTTCTGTCAAGAGCCTTTCTTTATTTGCTAGAATCCAGCAGTTTTGAACTTTGGGATTTTGGATGTTACTCAAGATGTTTAACTCTCTACATAGAATATGCCTCAATGCCCAATAGGTTTAACTACACCTTAGTCTAAGCACCTACCAGAGACATAAAACTGTGACTAGCTCAGGTGACTTGAATTCTCTACCAGATCTGCAATTAGTAGAGTTGCAGCAATTAGTAAAGGAGGAAATTTCTTAACAAAGGTGTCAGATTGCTGTGTACATAATGAAGATCCTAAGGATTACAAGGAGCTAAGATGACCTGTGCATGCTAGGCTCCTGTTGATCCCAGCTCCAGCTTCCCCCAGTTGATTTCACAATATATATGCTGGAAACTATAGAGCAAAGCTCTGCTCTAGCTCTGTTTCTCTCCCTTCTGCAAGCCCTAAGAGTTAGCTGACCTTTTCCATTCGTGGGTGGCAGGAATCCAACTGTCCATCTCAGATGCAGAGTTTGTTTTATGTGACAAGAGTAAATGCACACCGAGAGACTCTTAATCTCAGAGAAGAAGTCTTTACTAACTGTTGTCTCAACCAAAGCTTAGCAAGGACTAGAGATTTATAACTGGACTGTGGTGCTGACTTCATCAGAAGAGGTGCATGAACCTTTTCCAAGCTGTAATCTATGTGCAGTAAAACAAGGGCACTAGGAATTACTTTGCTATGTGCCAGAGCTTCAGAATATCAAGATCATGGAAGTCTCTTTGATTGAAAGATTCAACATGCCTTAGATACTCATGAAAAGTAAAGCAGATCAGGAAACTGTTTATGAGATTCTGACAGCAAAAAGGGTGTGTGACAAGAAGTCAGGTGTTTCTTTGTCTAAATTGTAATTCCCCTGATGAATGCTTGGATTTTTACATGCAAGTCCTTAACCTCAGGCCATTTCTTTTCTGCTGAGAGGTAACACATACTATCTCGGTGTTGAGTTAATGGAATGATGGGTGTTTTGAAACATGACTAGTGTTTGCTGTTATCTCCCTGAAGTATACAGTCCAGACAAATTTTTCATGGGGCTAGCCATCCTCCACCAAATAAAAAGCATTTTGACGTGTCTATACACTGTATTATATTTATAACTATTTAATCACTTTGTTGAAAATAACTCTGTAATGCACCCCTCAAAGTTCTATTTCCTGTCAGCCAGTGAAATAATCAAATTTTCTGATAATTTGTGATATTCTATAACATATATTTCCCCTTCATCAAGGTTTAATTTTGTTAGACTCCATTTACATGTATCTAATCTGACTAATTGGACAGGATGTCCTAATAGTCAAACTTCTGCAAAACTCGGGGGATAATTTAGGTCTGGAAAAAGGCTGTTATATCTTAATTTGTAATTCATTAAAACATAAGAATTTTGAAATCTTTCTTAATATCCCCATTCTATCTTTGCAATTAATCAGAGGATATTTTTTTCATATTGTTAGTAAGTATATTCTCTGTACTGCCTCTTCTGCGTCTTCAAGTCTTGCATCTTATACATTCAATTGCACCACCAAGGCTCTGACACAAAGATGTCTTGGGCTTTTTCTGCTGAAGTGGAAAGAAATTAAGAACTGCTGGATATCTGTGACAGAAAATACAACACAACTGAAACTCATTGCTAGGTCAGGTTGCAGAAGTGTGATCCCATATATGGGTGGAGGCAAGAGAAGGTAGCTGTTAAATTTCCTATTGTATTTTTGCCTGAGCAGATAAAACTGGTTACTCAAAACAAGGTTGTCAGCACTGCAACACCTGATGAAATGATTTCCTCCAGTGAGGCATTGCAGAATAAGTTCACCATGGTTTGTGGGGGAATGTAAGAAAAGGTTGAAGGTCATTTACTCTGGACTTTCAAAGGGATAGAATTGGCTGCTCTTATGAACCCCACTGGCAGCTGTCCTCAATGCCCTTTGTGTTCTGTCAGTCCCACATTGCCAGGAGGACCTTTGGGATACCCAGTTCTATAAACTCTGATCAGCCATGTAGGTACAACTCACATGTCTGTGACAATGGGAAAACAAGAGCTGGCAGAACAAAAGGACCATGTAGGAAATATATTTCACTTGGACAGCTGGAAATATGGCATTGCTGTGTTTCACCACCCAGCATGTAAAACACTATGTTCCTTTGTTTTCTGTGTCCTTGTTGACATTCACAAAATTCTATTAGACAAGATTATGTTAGTAAAATATTCCTTTTCAGTACTGCACACTGTAATTCTGTGTTTTCATTTGTTTTAGCAGCTGACATAATAGAATAATTTCTACTGTGCTGTCCTCCAGTTGTCCTCCTGCTGAAGTCTAAGCTATTGTGCTGAGGGGCTGAATACTAAAGGTAATTTTCGATGGATACATCTCAGGAAACCTTAGACAAAGCTTCTTTGCATGTAGAATAGATGTTTCCCAGACTTGTAATCTCAAAATTTAGTTCTATTTCACAATGGATAAATCAGTTATTTCTGGGTTTTATATACTGTTATATGTAAATATATAGAGTAATTTTTCAAATATTGATCAGTTTCCAGGTAAAATAGAGATATCACTTCAACCTTCATTATGCTGTGCAGGTCTGTGTGCCTTGTGTGTGTTTGCATTCACATGTGCACCCTCTCTGTCCCTCTCCCCCACCTCCCACAGACACACACGATGTGGCTGTTCAGCCTGTAAAGAAAGCAATGCAGATGTGCTATGTTGATGTGTGCATTGGTTTAATTTAGTTGTAGCTGTCATTTGGTGCTCTGGGGTGATTTTGAAAATTAAAGTGAAAAGTTCATGACATTTTACAAAAGAATAAGGGATTTTTCAATTATTATTTTAGGAACAGGGCAAGATTGCTGCTAGTCTTATTACAAAATGAAGGCCAAGTCATAAAAAGGTGTTGAATTGACAGCTTAGGAAATAGTCTTTTCTTTTCTAGAGCTGAGATTATACTGTTACATGACAGCCATTTCACATTACTGAAATCTGTTCCATCACCACAAATCACATCAACAAAACAAATTCCATTTAACAGGATTCCTGGAAGCAAGAAAAATGTGAATTATTTGACAAAGCTATGTTTCTGTTTTCTAATTAATTGCATACGACAATTGCATTCATATGTTTGATTTTTGGTTTTTTCTTTTTTTACTTTTTGAAAGATCTATGTTCAAAGGCCATTGTTTTTTTTCAGTGGTCAGAACCTGAGCAGAGTAGGTATCTTCATGTCTTTTAGAAAATGAAACAGCTTTGAAATCTCAGAATTTAAGTGGCACTGTGACACTGCGAGATCACATGTAGCTTCTGAAGGTACAAAAATAAAAGACAGAGCCAGGACACTCCCTGTGGTGCAAAAGAAGGGAACTACTCCACTGTCTGATGTGCAGAAGATACCTCAAGTACCCAGCCTCCAAGCCTGGCTTCTTAAGCAAAGTCTCAGCCAAAAAAGTGCAGTTTATACTGTACTTTGAATATTCTAACCAGCTTTCATAGATATACAGTGGGGACAAAAGAGTTGAGGAAGAGTTGCTTTATTTGTTTCTTGTGTAGGGGCTTCCTGCTTTAACTTTTCTTCAGGGCTAATTCAAGTAAACAGGATCATTTGCCACTTGGTTCTCCATATGATTCTGTGTATGATGAGTCAAAGCTGTTCTTCTTTCTAGTTATTCTTTAACTTTGAGGTTTTACAGTCAAGAACAGCAAAGATAGATAAGTGCATAGAAGATGCATTATACACAGGATCAGAAGTATATGAAATTGGGAATAAACCTTTAGCCAAGAATTACTTCAAACAAATTGTGTGTATCAGGTATAGCTGAGTAAAAAGAGGTTGCTTTTATGGGGAAATTCATGTGACCCCATTGTGGGCCCAGGCCTTCACAAAGGCATGCTGGAAGAATTGCTGCCAGCCAGCCATGGAAATTGATATTCACAGATTGTACAAAAGGAGAAATGCCAGATATTTGGAGGGAAAACATTTTCTGGACACACATAGAAAAAGACAATATCAACTATAAAAGATGTATTGAATGAATCATTTACTGTGGAATCCAGTGCCACTGTGACTGCTGGCTCTCTTTGTTAGTCCAGCCTGTTCCTGCTGTTCCTGCAAACAGGTATAGACACTGTCTATAGGGTTGGTGAGCTTGCTGTCACATAGGGTTTTCTCTGACGTAGACTAAATGTCAACATGATAAGCACATTGAGTTTATTTTCAGTTTTGAAGTTTGATAAAAACAACCAAATCAAGAAAACAATCAAAAGAGAAGCAGACGTAGTCAACAGTTTTTGTTTTAGCCCCAAAAAACACAGAAAGTGCAGTATTTGTGAGAAATATTTGTGAATGTTTATGAAATGGTGAGGTCATGCTTTTATTTCTTTGTTTTCACAATAAGTACTTTGAATGTCTCCATAAATTGGAGTCTGCCCTTACAGAATAGATAACTAAAAGAGATTTGCACCAAAAGCTCTAGATTTATGCCTACCAATTGCTGAAGCCAGAAGCACTGAAAGATTTTCTGTTGTAGTTTGACTTGAATGGTTATATACAGTTCCCATCAGTACAACTGATGTTTGTGCAGTGTGAGCTCCAGAATTAACAAGAAGGAAGAACCTTTTTTATTGGGGCCCTCTGAAAGACTTTGCTGTGGAGCAGGTGAGCAGAAACAGCTGTTAGCTCTCATAGAGAGCTGTGTGTCCATGTAATAGAATGAGGAATTCTGCCGGGTTTGCTTCCTTGCATAAGCACAGGGACAGAGGGGAACGGTGCAGGAATGGGGGAATAAATGGGCAAGATACCTTGGCTCTGTCTCTACCAGACCACTGACAATGACAGATGAGTAAAATCACTTTCTCAGCTGCTGCCGTTCCCTTTCGCTATCTAGTACTTGGTTGGTTTGCATGGAGACAGAAAAAAGCAGAGGCATTCATAAGGTGTATGTCAGCTCCATTCTTTGGAAAAGAAGACACTCAAAAGTATTGGATGCTTATGTTATCTGCTGCTGTACACACCTGCAGGAGATCCTTTTTCCATTCCAGTGCACACAAATCAGATTAAAATTGAAATCTAGCCAGTGTGGAATGAATACTTAACAGAATCATAGAATAGGTTGGGTTGGAAGGAACTGTAAAGATCATCTAATTCCAACTCCCCTGCCATGGGCAGGGACACCTTTCACTAGACCAGGTTGCTCCAAGCCCCATCCAGTCTGGCCTTGAACACTTCCAGGGGTTGGGCATCCATAACTTCTCTGGAAAACCTGTTCCAGAGCCTCACCACCCTCACAGGAAAGAATTTCTTCCTGATATCTAATCTAAACCTGCCCTCTGAGGGTATTAAACCATTCTGCTTTGTCCTGTCACTACATACCCTTGTAAATAGTCCCTCTCCATTTTTCTCCTAGACTCCCTTTAGGTACTGGAGGGCTGCACTTAGGTTCCCCTTTCATGGCCCTCCTATGGTCTCGCTCCAACAGATCCATGTCATTCCTGTGTTGGGACCCCAGAGCTGGACCCAGCCCTGCAGGTGGGTAATCATGAGTGGGAAGCAGAGGGGCAGGATCCCCTCCCTGGACCCACACTGCTTTGGATGCAGCCCAGGACACAATTGGCTTTCTGAACTGCAAGTGCATGTGGTCAGCTCATGTCCAGCCTTTCATCCACCAGCACTTCCAAGCCTTTCTTGGCCAGGCTGCTTTTGAACTGTTCATCCCTAGTCGAGTTTTTACTCTGCTAATCTGAGTTGAGTCCACTGCTCTGTTATATTTCCCCAGCCTCTGGTACTTAACAGGGTTTATTTTAGATTTTGGATATTCACTATCCTTAAAAGACATATAATAATTTTCTCTAGTTGCCTGTTACCAGCCATAAAGTAGTGATGAGATAGTGAGTCTGCCCTGGGAGAGCAGCTGAGATGAGACTGATGTATGTCTGTATGTCTGATGACCAGTGCCTAGACCTGCAAAAGGCTCCTCAATTGCAGCAGGACCTGGGTGTGTTTCAGAGGACGAAGACCTCTGTGAATTCAAATTAAGATATCATTTGCTGCTTTGCTCTTCATTGCTGAGTAAAATGAAAAGTCTAGCAACAAACTTTAACTGATTTTTGAAAGGCATAGATCCAGTTTCCATCTAAAGTGTTTTACTGACTCTACCAGAGTAGGCTTACTGATTCTTTACTGGCATTCACCCAATTAGTATGCAGAAATTAACACTAATTAGAGAGCTGCAGGAGACTGATGTTGCTGTTGTTCACAGAGCAATCTCTACTCCGTTTAAGCACTGCTACAAAGGGTTCATGTGGAGCTGAAACAGTGACTCCCAGGTGCAGTAATGGGGAAGTCAAGGTAGCTGCTCTGTGTACAATACCTAATTTCTGTGAAACAAGCTTTTTACAGGACAAGCACACTAATGAATTTCCAGGAACTGATGCAATATTTGCAATGGACAGTAAATAATGTAACTTTGGGGAAAGAACACTGAATTGGATGATGGGACAAAGTTGGATACAGTACAAGGATCTGTCTCCAGAATACGTGGTGTACTTAGGCAAGAGATCATGTCTCCCATATGTCTTAGTTTGCAGATGCCAACTTCTGCTTTTGAAGAGCTTAGAAAAGCATTTAACTCCATAAGAAGTAGGTATATTAGATACTGGAATATGACTAACACATGATACTTTATATTTATGCTACAAATTGCTTTTTCTTCTTTTCCAGGGATTTTGGGTTTGGTTGTTGGTGGTTTGTTTTGATTGGTTAGGTTTTTTGTTTGCTTGGGTTTTCTTTTTTATCCTGATGACTAACTTCTAAATGTTGAAGGCTTTTTTAAAACTTAGTATCAACTTAGCATGGGTCATTTTGTTTTCATCTTAAAGATTATTTTATTTTTCTCTCTATAAGGTAGAATGACCCAGTTTAATTAGAGACAAAGCTTTGAGAGAAAGCCTTTCTCAGAGCTGAGTGATTAAATGCTTTGAATTCCTCAGACATGTTCTGCCCTTTAAAAGGAGGATGTATTGTCTTAATAAAGACCAGGATGCCAGAGCGTACTATGAACACCTTTTCCTCCCCACAGATGAAGTCCTGCGTACAAAACTCTGAAGCCAATACACAGCCAAGGATTATGGTTTAGGTGTAATTGTTTCAAGTTTCGTGGCTTTGTCAGAAAAAAAAGTTATGGCTCTTGCCTTTAGTGCAAGTAGTACCTTAATGCAATTACAACTGCTTAGAACATTCAGTGGTCCTCAGTGAGACCAGTTCTATGTACTGCTGCATCCCACCTGAGCAACAATAAATCAGTCATTTAAAATGTCACTGGTGGGTGAATTAGTAGGTGTGAAGGAAGAGTTCATGTCCTTGCAGCTGTGAGAGCCTACAAAGGAAATTTCTTCACTGAAAGAGTGGTGCAGTATTGGAAGTCTGCCCCAGGGAAGTGGTGGAGTCACCATCCCTGGAAGTGTTCAAAAATGAGTAGACGTGTGATATGGTTTAGTCAAAGGAGGGACTTTATGATCTTAAAGGTCTTCTCCAACCTTAAGGATTCCACGACTCTATGATTCCATATTTTTGCCCCATTCTTGTCTTCTTTCTTTGCAATCTCAGGTAGCCATGGTTGGAGTCAGGGGACTGAGCTAAACTGCCCTGTGCCATGACCTGGTGCTGCTGCTCCCAGTTACAGTGTTGTGTTTCAGGGGTGGAAAGGGAAGAGTACTTCAAAATCCTGGAAATCCAGATTAATACATGTTTATCCGTAGACATGTGAGATGTCAGATCTGTATAAAGATGAAATATTATAAGAGGAGAGCTGTTTTTGATGATCTAAGTGAATAAATGGGGTTAAAATAAAGGTACAAATTGGCATGTAATGTGATTGAAAAATGCTGGGCATCTTCTGGCACATAAACACTTCATCAGTTTGGATATCTGTTTCTTTTTCAGATATGGAAATAATTTATGTGCCTAAACATCTGTCTGTGTTTCTGTAAAAATGTCAGCTGGCCCAAGATGAAATCACAGTGTACATTATTATTTCCAAAGTGTACCTGGATCAAGGATGAGTGTGAGAATAACTTGTTTTCTATCTCACTATCCATTTGCCTACATACATGATGCCCTTTTAAATGTGCTTCTGTCAGTATTCTAATTTCTACTGAAACTATCCATCATAAAGACAGCAGAAATTTTACTTTTGTTAATTTACTGTAATTTTCAAATTAAAAAAATTGTAAACACAAATTACAGCAGAAATTAATAGAACTTTCACTGTTTCACAGAAATTCTCACTCGTATTTCATTTTTAAGGGGAAAGCAGTGGTTTTTTAAAAAAAAAATATTCAGAAATTTTGGAGCATAATAACTGATTCCTGTGATATTTTCAACAAAAATTAATGGTGAAAGGTCTGAGCCACTCTTGCTTTTGGGATTTGAATCAATGAACCCTTTAGTCGGGGTTTGTTTTTTTTCTTAATTCACGTCTCTTCAAAAAGTTGTAGGGCTTCTGATGCTGTCCTTATTAAACAGAGAATATATGTGCATCAAAGAGTTCATGAGCACAGATCACCATCAAATGAACAGATAGGAAAAAGACTGCTTGTTTATCTGTAAGAAATTAGTGTGGACATTTTATGTCAAGGTAAGTTCACCTTTTCACAGAAAGAATGAATTATTGTGGTCACACTACCAGGAGTTTGACTGTTGCAGAGTTTTCCTGTGGATAGTGGAACTGCCAAGTAGAGGAGCAAAAGGCCTATAATTTTAGTCTTACATGGACTATCTGGTGACTTCCATGGCGAAGCAGAATGATTGGATTCATGGTGCGATATAATGTGGAGAGGCTTTTATTGAATCAAGGACATGGTGACATTCACAAACCTACCAGTAAGGGCTACCATGCAGCTCATGGAATAAACACATCAAAGAAAAATTAATAAACTGTCTCACAGAAAAGAGCATGTGGCACAATTACCCCAAGGGACCAAAAAATAGTGTTCCACCAGATGGATTGCAGCCAAAACATCATCTGATTAGAGCAATAGGCCTTTCTGTACAACTATAAATGTGCATGAACTTGTCTGTCCTGGAATTTTTTTACATATTTCCCACTGTCTTTTTTAGGAAAAGTCTTTCTGATACATTGCTGTTTCTGGGTTTTCTTTTTTCAAAGCTTGTTGCTTTGGAAAGCTTAGTGAGAACTTCATTAATAGAGCACTTGCAGCAGAGGGGAAAACAAAATTTGCCACTGAAGTATGCTGGCTTGCTTTTTTGTTTTGTTTTGTTCTTTCTTTTTGATTAATGTTACTGTCAAACAAAATTGAATTTCTCACATATAAATGTTGACATCATCCACGCTGTACTTTCTCTTAGAAAGCTCCCTGGACAAACAGTAGAAACTGACTATATTTTCCTTCAAGGCAGTCTGAGAGCTTTTCTAAGAGTCAAAGCTCTGACCCAAAGCATGTTGTGAAGACTACCCACACTTCTTCTCGAGCTGAAGTTATAATAAATTTGTTTTAATTGAAGTGTTTAAACCTGCAACCTGCTAATCTTTGAATGTACTCAACACTACACAAAGCAAGTGCAGAAAATGACATACCCATTCTTATGATTAAATTTGACTCTGCCTAAGTTATTGGACTAAATGAGCTGAATTTAATCTAATCTTTTCAAGTTCCAGGAACTTGTGCTCAAAACATGAGAGTGTTTATCATGCATAATTGTTTCTTTGTAGTGCTCTTCATTACCTCTCTTTGTATTCTGCTTTTTACATGGTCTAAATTCCCTTATAAGTATCAAAATTTGTTTCAAAAAGGCAGGGAACCAGTAGGAAGAAATATCTATTTATTTTGTGATACATGCTCATACAAGGCTAACTTCTTTATAAAAATCTATCAGCAAAATAAATAGAAGAACTTAGTGTGCAGAAAATTAGACACTTGGTTTTTTTTGAAACCTTTTGTATTTGAAGGACTAAAATTCTCTTGTTTCTATTTGTGGACATTGCAAGCAGAACAGTCCCCTGAAGATCTCCCCATGAAGCATGAGATGGCTGGTCCCTGCACTGGGACAGCCCAGCCGGGTCCAGCTGGGGCAGAGCTCATGGGGTTTGCAGACACCACAGGCTACAGCCCCCTGCCAGCCTGCCAGAGGTGAGTCTTGCTCTGGTTTGTTGTTTTGGGTTTAGCTTGGTTTTAGATGCTTGAGTGTTACAGGGTTTATTTTAATTAAAACACTTGCTCAGTGGGGAAAAATCACCCTCTGGCAGTGGATTACTCTCAGACATACTATGAAAGTAAATATGCATTAGTTTTCTCTGGTGAGGGGAGATGTACCTCCTGAGGGCCAGAACTGCAGGTCAAGAAGTTGAGCACTTGGGAAGCTGGAGATGTGGAACTGGTTTGCAGAAGGCTTTTCTTTAACTGCCTGATCTGGAGGGGGTTTTGCTCTGCAGCCGGTGGTGGCCGGGTGTTGGTGCAGGGAAGCAGAAGGCACTTCTGACACGCTCTGTACCAGAAGGAAATGAAAACCTCCTGAGCACACAAACCTCTCTTCAAGGTTGTGGCATGGCTACTGTTGCTCTGCTTGTTGTTGCCACATTGAACTAGCCCTTCTTTTTGGAAGAATACACTTCTCAGTTTGATTTGGACTTTCACTTAGCTATATAGACATGTGCAGCCTGGATTCACACAGTCTCATAGTACGCAATTTGTACTTAATCCTTCCTCAATAGACAAGAAGCTGCAGAATGAATCCTACTAATGCACACTGCTACAACCATTATGTGTTCACTCAAAAGAAGAAAATGGGAAAAGTGTGATTGCCAAGTTGAATTCAAGGTTCTGATCATGGATTTGATATTCAGGGCTTCAATACTCAGATGAGCTGGGAAACTTTTAACATGGGTGCTCAGTTCCTGCTGGAGCTACTGGGAGCTGAACATGTTCTTTTTTTAGTGGACCTGATTATGCAGATGATAATGAGCTCTGGCCATGCCATGAAAGCTGAAAATTCTGACAGATTTTGCTAGAATTTAAGCTGAGAAAAAGAATGTCTGTGTTTTTGGCATATGGAAGTGCAAGACTTTAGGTCTCTCTTTTTAAGCCTTTATGTACTTACCTGTAAACTGAATGGAGTGGTAAGTTTTTCTCAAAACCAATATTGTGGCAACTGTTCTGGAGAATGTTCTGGTGGTCCTTGGTTATAAGACAAAAATTCACAAAGCATCCACTTTGTATAGATATAATTCAGAGATTTTACTCTAGAGACATTAATGTCTAGCTATAAGTTATAGCTGTGGGAGGTTATATGTGAGAATAAACTTTCTTGACATAGAAGATGAAATATGAAATCCATCCTAGAAGTGTCCATTTTGAAAATTTTAAAGTGAGCTGTAATTCAATAAAACACTTTTATCTTTTATATAGAATTAAGTATTTTTAAAATTTAAAATTTAAAATTAATTTCACATTCTACTGTCACCTTCTATGAAGTGAGAATCAATCACAGGGTTAATTCTGTTTCTATCTTCCATTTTTTATGTTGCTTCACAAAAACTACATATAAATTGAGAAAAAAATATCACTGGAGAAAGTATTACCTGAATTTTGCCAAAATTTTAATTAGAAGTATCCTAACTAGGCATGTGTGTATCACATTGAAACAAGAACAGGTCTTGAACTGCATTTAACAAGGCACTGCTCAGTGATTTACTACCTCTAGCTCATGAGATTATTGCTTGAAATTTGAAATGTTCATGTTGATTTTCAATTCCTCTTGACCTATGCAAAATACCAATCAGTCACCTAGAGGTGAAAATTTCCTTTCCTATTTAGAACTGCGTGTTGACATCAATTAATCAGTATGAGGACCTTTAACCAGACCACTGTGAAGGTGAACATAATGACTATTCATGAGTACCAATATAATCTAACCCTGCAAAACATGAGTGGGAAGACCCTTACAGAAGTTGCAGTCAACTGTATCATCCATCACTTTTTAGATCAACATTATCTGGATCACAGAGTAAATCATTGCTATTCTCTGTCCTATCTCTCAAAGTCTCCAGTTACAGACACCCACAGATAGATTGGAGTCCTCCTGTGACAATTAGTTTTTCTTTTAAGGACCATATATTACCTTTCAGGTTTAAATAGCGTGAGGATGGCTACAATCCCTCTAATGATTGATATCAAGCTTCTCCCAGTTGCAGTGGGTTAATAAAGAGTAACATGAGTAAATATAAACCATGATTATAGCCAGTGAGTGCATTACAAGATCTCCTTCAAGCAAACAACAGGATGCCAAGAAAAAAAATATTCACTAGGCTGTGTCCTAAGCTGATCTAGGCAGCGTTTTCCTTATTTTTCTGTTGTAATTTATTCTGCAAATTCTATTCCTTGACTAACAAAAAGCAGCGTGAGAGAGGAGAGGAAGTGTCTGCCACAATTCCCTGGTGATCCCTCCTTGGATCCGTTTGTCAGAATGACAAAGTGCAGACAGAGCACAGGCTCTTCTGCAAATGGAGAGATAAACTAAACACCTACAGGATTTTCACAGAAATAGATGTTGCAAGTTGCCTGACGGAATTTAATCTGCTTGATAACAGATAATTGTAACTGTCAGACAATTTACAAGCTCCTGTGGCTGCAGATAAGAAAGAGTTAATGGAATGACTACTCTTTCCATGGAATGACCACTTTTCCCCTCCACCTTCATTGCTTCTCTCACTGTGATTACCGAGCTAATTAGTGGCGGCTCTCCTAAAAGGCAGGAGCCCAGGCACAAAGGGACAGCCTGGCACTTGGCCAGAGAAATATTTCAGGCAGGAGAAGAATAGACCCACATATTGTCATATCTCCCTGTAAGAGATGATGGGATGCAGAAAAAATGAGAGCAGCATTTGGCTTCCTGTCCCAGACCCCTTCGACTTGCCCCTGCGGGAAAGGTTTGGGTTCTCTCCTTCTCCCCAGCGGTAGAGGGAGCAATCCCAACACAAACGAATTAAACATCACATGGGGGGAAACGTGAATCGGGGAGATAGCGGGGAGAGAAGATGAGTTTTCGGGATGTGCAGGTGCTGCTGTGGGCGCTGCGGACACCAGAGGGTGCAATGTCGCCTGGCTGCAGCTCCAGGGCTCCGGGCTAAAATTCCACCCTCTCTCTCCATGGAGCTTAAACTGAGCACAGGTATCGTGTCCTGTGAGGTGCCTCGTAACGAAACGCTCTATAATGACCGTGTTGACAACAACACGCTTGGAACACTTAAATTTTTATCATACAACTCCTCTGAGTATCTCACAACCTGAATAGGACTGAAAAGCCAGGAGAGCTGAGAGGCTTTCTGACACATCAGTCAATTCTAAACTGTTTGCAGCATGGCCTCCCTAGTTGTTCATGCTGTGCAGTGGAACTGTTGGAAACGTGCATTATGACAGAATAAATTAATATTAAAAGGTTCTTAAATGTATGTTAATATTAAATATCATAGGGCTATTCTCCACTCTTGTGCTAAATTTGCTGCAGTGAGAAATCCTTTCACATTATTGTCAGGATGCAGCTTTCCATGCAAAATCAGGTCTGATGATAACACTAGCACTTATCTGATCTCAGAAGGCTGTTCCACCGTGTTTGTGAAGTCAACCCCTTGTCTGTAGAAATTCATATGCAATACTCTGAAAAGTTTGCAGATAAATAGTTCAGTGTACATCATTGCATCTCTTATTATGGAAATTGCTGTAATCATGTAGATGCAATAGATGTGGGCCTTTCTAGTTAACAACAGTTTCTGTGGAATGAATGAAAGTAAAATATTGAAAGGTAAACTTGGTTCAGCAAAATAAGAAGAATAACGTAAAACTTAAAACAAAACAAGGCTGTTCAGTTAAAAAAACCCAAAAGGACATACTATTTGTGTGGGGGGCGGGAAGAAGCACAAAAAAAAACCAGAAGAGAATTTCAACAGTAAATGTTGACAGATAAATTGAATAATAAATGGGTTTAAAGGATTTGTGTTACTTATCTTGGTCTAAAGAAGCAAGTACATAATTGTAATTGACCACAGTTTAACCCGTTTGCAGTTCACTGTTCAGTGAACATTTTTAAGATACATAATTTCAGCTGTAAAAGCAAAAATGAGATAAATGTGATACAGCCTGCCTTAGTGATATCTGAAGCATAAAATGTCTGTCTTCAACCTATAACCTCTTAAAATAGAGCTAATGTAAGTGAACATGGTGCCATTCATTAGCATGTCAATGGTGATTCACTAACACGGTGCCATTAAATTACTGTGGTGATAATTGAGACATTAAAAAAAGACAGATGCTAGGTCAGTTTCTAGGCTCTTATAACCCTTTAGCAATTAAATTTCAATGAGCTAACATAACACAGCTACAGCAAAAATTAACAATTGGGAATATTTTTCTATAAGATT
Organism: Dendrocincla tyrannina; assembly: GCA_035047865.1. Lineage (NCBI taxonomy): Eukaryota > Metazoa > Chordata > Aves > Passeriformes > Dendrocolaptidae > Dendrocincla > Dendrocincla tyrannina. The sequence continues at coordinate 14,675,000 of JAWWMP010000148.1, read as the reverse complement.
GTCTTTCTCTAACTGGAATATTATTTTAAAGGGCAAAGTTTTCAGTGCTTGTTTGATGTGATTTCAGTATTGTTAAATAGGCCAAAGCCTGGCCTAAAGGAGCTGCTGAGGGTTCCTGTAACAGAATGGGAGAAGTTGTTAGATCCTATAGATTCAGAGTATTCTCTGCCTGCAAAGCATGGGAAGTTGGAAAATGTGCCAGGGCCAAACCTGCAGTTAAAGAGAAGGTTCAACTGAAAGTAAGAAGGAGCAGAGGGAGAAGTAGAGGCAAAGCCATGGGAGAGAGAGAGGTTTTCAGCTTGTGTCTCTGCAGAGCAAAGTGGTGGAGAATTGGTGTGGGTCCTGCCCCTGTCAGTCTGCTCTGGAAGCAGTGACAATCTGGCCTCCCTGGTCACCAGCCACACTGGTGGCTGCCAGACTGAAGGGGTCCTTGCTTAGGAAAAGCTGCTCCATCACATTCTGCACATGTGGCAAGGGTATTGGACTTATGAATAAAAATACCACAGCAAAAGCCAAACAAGCAGATGTGAATCCCACTGACCCTCTGGAATCTGAATGCTTTGTTTGAGTAATTTCATGTATTATTTTCATTATGCATTTAGAGGATTGTGCTTCTTTTCCACCTCTGCTTTCCACACTGTGACATAATAGTCAAATTTTTTTGGTACTTAGTAACATCAAGGACAGGGGCTACTAAGTACCAGCTGAAACACCTTGTTTTCTCAGCTAGACCAGTAATTGCCTTGTAATTAAGCAGTTTGATACATTGACACAGAGCCATTGAATGCTGTAGAGCAAATATGGCATAGTTAGTAGCACTGGCTGCTGCCTAAAACCATCTGCTGTAGCTGCTGCTGGCCCAAGGCATCTCTATTGGCTTTCACATTCTTTCCCAAATGGTGCTGGGAATCTAAATAGTGGGTATTTTGTTCTGGGAACTGAAAACAATGCAACACAGTGTGCAGTGCAACACATCACTGTATTCCTAAGTCAGTTTCTCCTGTAAATCCCATGTGACTGTCAAACTTTGTGGCATATACTGCAGTTTGTAGCAACCTTGCCTGTTTGAATGGCAAAGAAAATTATAGTGAATGTTTTATTTCCTTCTAGGTCATGTTGGATTGTGGAGCACCAGCTATACTTGTGGAAGTCTAAACTCAACATGGATAAACTTTTCCCTTCCTTGTGATCTTGCATAATCTTGGGGCTGGTGAGTTCCAGAAACTTTCCAGGGAAATGGAGAGACCAGGGCCGAAGAAAAAGGCAGGAAGTTCTCTTACTCAATCCTCTTTCATCCCAGGTAATCTTCTAAATGGCAGAATTCACTTATTAGAGGCTACTTACTTCATTGTATGTGGGAGCTAGTCACAATTCACACACTGGGAAAAGCTAGGGTTTCTTTCCCTTCCCTGGAATGTTTGCATTATCATACAAGACACCCTGAATAAAGCTGATACTTCCCAGGTCACTCACAAGTGGCAGTGGTCTGTCAGATGTCTGTGCACTGGGTTGTTGATCCGGTATTACAAACTGACCACAGCAGATTTTATAAAGAGCTGCCTGACAGCTGGAGGCTCTCTCTTGTAGTCAAATGAAACTTCAGGACATAAGAGAGTCACTTCCACAGGTTAATAGTTTTCAATTCATCAGGAATAACTCACAGTGTAAAAGATCTACTTGCAGACTATGGCTCATACTAATGCAAATCGTCCTATTCTGCTGGTTTCCTTTGAGGTGATGCCGATTTAGACCAACCAATTTGAATAGTTGGCTTTATCTATGTAACAGTGATAGCATATGGCTTTTAAAAAATTCATACTGCTGTACTTTAAATCAGAGTGATCCTTAGCATCTCAAAGAGCATCATGGCATGGGTTGAATTATCTGTAATAGCTTCAATATGGCAACACCTGGCTCAACAGGTGTCTGAAGTCACAGCAGGCCATCTGTTAGGGGTCTACTTGGATGCTTTCTAAGTACATCTAGAAAGAAAACAAGGACACCAGGGAATAAAGTTGGAGAGAGGGAATCCAGCAACCTGCACTCAGAATGCCAGGTATGGAAGCAAAGGAGGAATGTGTATTGTAAGTAAGAGTTTTCATTCTATGTTTCAGTCTGGTAGGAAGGTTGGAGGCACTGTGAAGTTTTTAAATAAAAGCCAGATATAAACTTGGAGACAGTTACCAGCTGTTTGTTTCTCTCCTGGAGCATGTGGAGGAACAAAGGCACATTATAGACCGACAAAAGGACTGAAACAGCATAGAGCAGCATCTGTGTGGCATGATTCCCAAAACCACAGGGGCCTGTGCCTTTGCAGATGATTTTCATAATGGTGATAAGAGAGACAACTGGATAATGTTGTTGCCCAGTATTAAAGATCGATCTGGTATATAATTCCTTGTGTCTATACTAAGCCATGCACTGCCCTGAACATATGTGACTGTATCAGGAGGATGTCTGCAACAGAACTGTGCTGCAGGTCTGTGGGGAATGAGCCTTTACTGGGTCAATGTTGGCTGTAGATCATCTAATGTGTAAAAGCTGCTGCTTGTAGTGTTAAAAGTGAACTCTTACATTTTTGCCACATTCTTGTGGATTGGCAGCACGGTCCCTGGCATGCAATTGTGTACCAATTCAATGCACTGTGCTGGCAAGAGAAGAGCCCAGACAAGAACACAGAGTACCAAAAATCTGAAGGTCTTGAACAGCCATTAGTATTGATATGAGCAGCTCTGGCAGACACCGTCCATTCTGTTTGTTTTTGGGGATTTGTGGTTGTTGGTTTGGTTTGTTCATGGGTTGTTGCTTCAGCTTTAAGGCAGAAGAGAGCAGAGGAAGGATCATCTCCATGCCCCACCTGGGCTTATCCAGCATTCCCATTCAGGCTGTATGTCCAAGATGACACCTTCCCCAACCATGAATTCCACATGGGAAATATTCTGGTACATTAGCACAGTTTGTGTGAAACAGACTCCTCAGCACAGACCCTGAGCAGAAGGGCAAGCTAGGGTACTGCTGAGAGAGTCAGAAGCAGCCAAGCTGCCAGGCCCCTGAGGGTAGGAAGGAAAGACACTTTATACAGAGGACCTGTGATGTTGCACAAAGCTCTCCTCTCCAGGGGTGGTACTGAAAGCTGCTTGGTCTAAGAGCATGGCCAGAGAAGGTTTACCCAACGAGGACATGAACAGAGGGACTAGTTTTATTATTTTCTCTCCGAGCTGTCAGGTCAGAGCTTTTGCTATATTGGAAGTTTGTTTAATTTATGTTCTAATAAAATATTAGAACAGAGATTCAGAGCTTTCTTCCTCAGCTTCTACCCAATCTGGCATTAGTAAGTGAATCAGCTTCTGTATGTCATTTAGTGAGTAGCCTTTCGTTTTCTAGAAAGTTTAGCTCTGGAGAGCACTAATTCAGTTTCATAGACAGCAGAAAAAAAGTGATATTCATCTCCCTGTCTGTAAGATGAGGTTGCTACCCTTCCTTGCGGGTTTCAGTTCCTCAAGCAAAGTTACTGTGGCACACTGGCTGGAAAGTAATTCACTTGTTGTTACTTTTGGCTACACCTGGATTTAAGGGAGTCATTCACAGCCAGTAAGTTTTAAGAACCTGTTTCTCTGTCAGACCATGCCAGAGGGAATGGATAGTACTAATTCAGAAAATAGTTTCTTATGTTCTGAAACACCTTTAATATTATAGGCATTGGGAAAGCCATCTTGAATATGCTGTTTTCATATATGTTCTCTTTATATAAAATGAATTCAGTAACATCAATATATTATCATTAGGAAAGGCTAAATTGTAGGTTTTCTATCCATTAATCTCTGTGATGTGTATGTAAAGTGTTGGAAAAGAGTTTCAATCCCACTTCTCCATCCAGTGAACACACATGTCCAATTTTGCCATGTGGACATAGTCCAGGGCAACAGTGAAACAGGAGCATGAATGTTTTCAGTAGATGAGTGCAGTTCTTTTCACCCAGTTATAATTTGGATAACAAACAGAAGTAGTACTGCCTACTGTATTAAATAATGGAAAGTACATTCTTATATGTGAACTTTCCAATTGCCTTGTTGAGGAGCATGTAGGCTCATCACCAGCACAGCATGAACAGCGTGATATGCCCAAGCTTTTCTGTCAAATGTGCAGCCAGCCGGACTGGGTGGAACTGAGAGCCTTTACACTGACAAGTTTCCTCAGTGTGTGCAATGTTGTATAATGATGGTTAGCTTGGTGATTAGCTGAGATATCACCCGAGAGGTGAAAGCTGAACACGTACCTTATAATCAGAGGAGAAAAGCCTCTTTCCCCCCACCTCCACTGCCCCCGCTTCTATTTTTATTGGCATCCATGCTAATGCAGAGGTCCTAACATGTTTACCAAATGTATAAAAATATACTGGTATGGCTATGCATTGGTAGCCATTTGCTTCTGTGAGGAAGAAAATGGAAACTACAAGACAAGAGAATGCTTAGCTTATTATTTATCTGTTCTGTATTAACAGGGGGTTGATCAGGATTTTCATTTTAGTTCTAAGATATTTCAGATGCTACTCTTGTGTCAGTCTTGGGTTTTCACTGCTAGTCTTACTAACTAGAAGATTATGTTATGTTGCCTTGGTGTGGGGTATAGCAGACATATGACTATATTAAAATCATAGAATATGAAAAATGCCAGGGCTTCAAAGCTTTGGTTTTCACAGCCTTCATTATCTACTCTCTATGGAACACGCAGATCTACTTTGTGGTCTTTTCATGTCCCGTAGGAGAATTTCCTGACTTTCAGAATCCAATAAAAATATTTAATAAAAATATTTAGGTTGTAGTTGATAGATTAATGTGGGCTTTTCATGGTAAAAAAAAGAAGGAAGTATTCAGTATGGGGAATTTTAAATGCAAGTGAAATTTGTGGATTCAATTTTGGTCAAGAGTTTGCAAAAAATATTTTCATGCAGGATAGAATTGATCTTCATGTCTCCACAAAACACATGAAAGCCATTTTTTAATTTGAATGAGCTTGGGGCTTTACATCAAATGTGTTTCAGGCCTCAAAGTACTTTTACTTTCCCTTGTGTAAGAAAGCACAGTTTTCAATGACAGGTTAAAATTGTCCATCTGCTGACGTTCTGTGCAGTCCCCTCTTACCCAGCAATGTCAAACTCTATATTCAAAGAAGTCACCTTGCCATGAAAAATTTTAGATGCTTAGTGGGCTGTGAATTAATGGCACACAAGTCTCTCAGCTGACAAATGAGAAGGAGAACCGTTCCATGGGGTAGGTCTCTTGGGCTAGTACAGCCCAACCATGTCCTTACTCAGGCTTCATTTTTATGAAAAGCTGTCACAGTGCCACAGTACCCAAGTGATCTTTTGTGGAAACGCTGCTCCTTTGGCTGCTGTTTGCCAAAGATTTGTTACTGGAGAAAATGAAAAGCATTGGTAACATGGCAAGTGTACATAGAGTCATCCTGCCAGATTCTACATGTGAAAATCCTAGCGAAGGAAAACTCCACGTGTCTTACTCCATTTTACCTCCCTCTGGATGATGTGAGGGAGTTTTTTCTCTCCATTTAAAGCTATAGCTTACTTTAATGAAGGAAATACAGTTTTCCCTTCTTGGTATTTATACTTTGAAATCAAAGTACAAATTTTAGAGTATGTTTATGGCTGATTATCATTTAAACCTGTTTTGGTCTTCACTTTATATTTTAATTTATGCTCTATTGAACATGTATATGCTGTTATCATTCCAGTCTAAGTGCAGTTCCAGTTCCTTAATGAAGGATTAATGTAGGAGGCAGTAAAAGATGCCTCCAATACTTGCTCAATTAGCTTTTTCCCTACCACCACTTCCCTGCTACTTAAGGCAGCTCTAACTTAGAAAAGAGATCTATTGGCATTTTCATTACAGTATTGCTGATAACTTGAGAAGAGCATCCCAATTTACTACCCAGATGCACCCATACTCCATAGCGTGGGAGGATTGTCATTGCACTCTCAACACAGACAGGGACTGTGTTAACTTCATTTCATTCCCCAGCAGCACCAAGGTCGTTGATTTGGGAGAAGATCTTATTGCAATGAATGCCTAAGTGGAAATGAAGTAGAATAGCCAAGTCTGCCCCCTTTGATTTCAGTAATTCAGGTAAAAATGAACCCAGATCCAAACCACCTTGCTTTCTGGGGGAGGAGAAGGTGAAATCTAGCAGCTCACTGACATGGTTTTGTGGTGACTACAGATTTACTTATTTCATACTGGAGACAAGGAGTCAGCTGCAGCCAGAGGCAGAAAGGAGCACGAGCAGCAGGTTAATCTGCTGTGCTGAGAAACACTGCTGTTGGCTTTCCAAGGGTCAAAAGGGCAGCAGTGAGGCTGTTCAGCTCCCCAGATTGCTTGAATGACAAGAGTCCGGAGTTAGAGAGTGCAACCGCTTGAGTGACAGCTGGAGATGGGGATTGGATCTCTGGCTGAGAGGAAGGATCTGTTTTCCTGATAAAGCCAGCATAGCATGGCTTTGGTTATGGTGAGAGAACTTCGAAAACACTGAAATACAAGGAGATTTCAGGTTTGGAATCAAATTAAGCATGCATTTATATAAAAGTCAAAGCAATATAAAGAAAAGGAACATTTGAATATTTGGGGTTCTGTGACATTTGATGAGTGTTCTAATTGTGGTAGTTCGTGGGTGGTTTCTTGTTCAAAATAAGGGGAAAATGCTAGTGGAAAAAGCTAAAAAAATCCCAAACAAAAAATCCAAACTCTGTCACAAAATCACGGTATTTGTGTTCCTCCTGGAAAGATACTGAGTAACTTTTTCTCCTATTCTCAACCTGAGTTTAAAGATAGATATCAAATTTCCAATGGGAAAGAGACTGGAAGGAAAATAAAGGATTGGAATATAAACATATTTAAAGTTCCTCTAATTTTTGTAGATATTGTAGAGAACAGTTTCTTTTTGCCTTGTTTTGGTAAGACTGAAGAAGTCCATCATGATCCTGCTGAAAGATATGTACTCTACAGGTTTTTTTGTGCAGAATGGTTTTTTTTCAAACAGAAGGGCAGAGGAAGAGAACTGTAAGTAAATTGCATTTTCTTGCTACCTCTTTCCCTCTAGTCTATTAAAATCTGTAGTGTTCCATGCAAAGAGAAATGCACTGAGTTGTATTCCAGCTGGGAAGAACATTGGCATAAATATGTGCTGTAATTAATGGCTGTTCATTCAGTATCTGCTGGACAGAGCAAACACCAGGGCCTCAAATCCACCACTGTTGGCTCTGAAGGGGCAGCTGCTTTTTTGTCAGCCTTGGCATAGACTGTACCTATTTGTACCTTCCTAATCAGTGTTGGTAGCTTACAATAGCCTGGGACACAAATGCTATCTGAAGCTTGCTGGAATATTGTGCTGCCTTTCAATGACAGGCAAGAGAGCCCCATATGGGAAGTAAGATTTTTGGCTCCATCTGCTCTGGGTAAGGTTGAAATTGAAAGGTAACTTTAATGTTTATTGGGTTTTGGGTTGGTTTTTTATTTGGGGTTTTTTTTTGGCTTATGGTCCCTGTAGCATTGCTAAGATGAAAAGAAATATTTTTCTGTGGGGTGCTCTAAAACAACAATGTAGCTACAGGTTTTTAATAAGAAGTAGGAAATTTACACCTATCTGTATGGGTATGTGTATACTCACCTTGAAGGTTTAGTATTAAATATTTTATGTTTTCTATTCTTGTCTCTAGTGTATTCGAGTGTATAGTAGAGGCATGATAATTATAGAGAACAGAATAAGGAACATATGCCAACAAGGAAGAGAACTTCAGTAGCTTCTGTAGTTGGTCTGCACCATCAGAAAGGATAATTCTTAAATTTTCTGCAGAACAAAGTCAAGGACATTACCGATATTTCAATATATAGGACCACTAATGACTGCAGGGATAACTAAAGAATATTCTTTATAACAGAATTCCACCATGGCTGTTCCACTGGGTACTGTTCAATTAAAACTAGAACCTTCTTAAACTTTTAAGTATGGGTTTTTGTTTGGTTGTTTTTGTTTTATTTTTTAATCCTGTCTCAACGTTTTTAGTGAGATAACCCATAACATTAACAGTCTCACTCAAGCTGACAGTTATTTGGTAAGGTATACTAATTAGCAGTATATTCAAATAACTGCAAGTAACTGGCTATAAACTAAAATGTAATTAGATAAATACATCTTGTGACCATCCTTATGTGTTTTCTGATGCTGTCAAAGCATCAGGATTTTCCCCTTCTCCCTTCACTAGTCAAAAGCAGATGAGGATACTGTGTCTAAACTTGCTGCAGCCCTATGCTACGGTATATGTAAAGTGTTACCTTAATTAGTTCATTCTTTTAAGTGGGAATTTGTGGAATGTGGGTATTTTTTAACCTTCTTGGTGAACGGAGACTGCTTTTAAGATTCTTAAAATGTAAGGAATAATAATCCCCACTCTGAGGGGATGATGGCAGTGTTCTCAACCACATGCCTCTATGTAAATCTAATACTGAAACACTATGAAATCTTCAGGAATCCTAAACTACTGGATAATCCACTATACTCACAACAGGAAATCAGGCTGGAGGCAACACTATCCTTGACCAGAGCCTATTGAAGCTAGTAGGAAACTTTCTACTTTTGTCAGTGGGTTTTGGATTAGACCCAAGTAGTTTTGAAACCATACTCTGTATGTTCTCTGGAAAATCAAGCCAATATCCAGGCAGTCTCCTCATTTACACTGTTTTATGTTCACGAACACATTAAAAGCCTGTATCTCCTTGACAGGGCTGTTGTCACCTAAATGTTCTGTGTTTCTGGGTCACACATATCAAGGATTTCATCTCGCCTTTCCCTCTGTGGTGGAGCAGTTCAACAGAACAGATAAAGCCTCAGTTGCCAACACGGTAGGATTCATCCCTCACGTGCATTTCTGCTGCAGTGCAAAAAGTCTTGGCTGAGGGGCCTGAATGTTCACATCACCTAATTTGATGCTATTACAGCTTGACACTAATAGGCTGCTCTTACAAAGAGCATGTGAAGAACAACTTGAAAAAAAAAAAACAACAAACAATCAAACAACAAACAATCAAAAAAATAACAAAAAACACTTTAACAATTGCAATGTATAAATGAATGGATAGCCTGGGTGAAATTTAGGATGTGCTCATTCCCCTTGTCTTCAAGAAAGGCATTATTCCACCTGCCTTCTTGTAGTTTTCTATCAAGCTTATCAAAGGCAAGAAATTATTAAACTGAATAAAGTCCTCTTCCTTTTTCCACGTTCCACAGGGAGATCTGAGATCAAGAAAACACTAACAAACTCTTAAGGGCAAAACCCTATTTCTCATTTTATCATGCAGGTTTTTGAGGCTTTGATAGTAGAGGAGGAAGTGCCTGCTCTTTTGCTGTTATTTGTTTTATTCTTTCCCCTGTGGGAAAAACAAACAAACAAACAAAAAAGCGAAAGGAAGATTTGGAAACCTGGTGAGCTGCAGAGGGACAAAAAAGATGTTTTGTGAAGTGCTTGGAGTGTCTACTGAAGGAATCCTCAGTGCTGAAAATTGTATTACTGCTACACTCTTTAAGATGCCATCTAAAATTAATTAGGATTTCAAATTATGTTATTTTTATTTCAAATTTATGTCAGTATACACGTCCAATGCCTATATTCTATGTATTTCTATAACGCCTGGATCTATGTTTCAATGAATATGTAGGATTGTCACAATCATTTTCCACTTTTTATGTCTACAAAACATCTTTTTCTTCTGCACCTATGTTAAAGTGATGTGTTTTTATAAGGGGTAGGCCTCATAAGCTCTATGTAAACACCTTTATGGTAAAAAAAATCAATAATATTAATGTTTTGAATTTCAACTGTTTTCTTTTTTTTCTACTTTAGAAATCTCTACAGGCAAAGAGTAAATGTAAAAACCTTAATATGCAGAATACCTCTGTCTTAAATATTGTCTATATTTGTCATTATTCTAATATAAACTACACATGGGTATTTATTACATAGACCTGCTCAGTAGTATTTTCTCTTTCATAAAAAAATTATGCATAATACATTTTTCACTCTTAAAAAGGTAATTAAATACCACTTTCAAAGAGAAAAATAACTAATGTAGATATATTTATAATTTAGTTTCCTTTCCCTTTCTCTTAATCAAATAGGGTTAAAGCTGTTGCATTGTTTGTTTGTTTATTTTTTCCTAGACTTCCCCATAACCTTTACATCTCTCCAGATAAATAACTTATTGCATCTATGTAAGGGACATCACACCTACATATAGTTAGCAGCAGTACAAGAATTTCTTAAGCAACTTATTCAAATGACCTGCTTTTAGTTTGTGGTAACATTTTTCTGTGAGGCTGAGAATTTTGCTGTGACTTCAGAACCAACTTTTCCACCTTTTCACCCTTACTTTTCCTAATAGCTCACTCTTGGCAAAGTAACTATTATGGAACTTATTTTTTCACTGCTCCATATTCCAATATTCCATATTAATTAGCATGAAATATCTATATACTTAATTTCCTCTCTCTTTCCCACCTTTATTGCCTTATTGTTCCTCTCTTATTGATGCCTTTTTACTTTTCCATCAAGTCTCTAAACATGTATAAGTCCCTAGAATGTCTCTTTTACTGTTCTTCAGTCACAAGAAACATAAAGAAAGCAGTGTACATTTTAAGTATTCTCTTACCCCATGCTCTTACTTACTAGGGGACTGAAATTGGTGACAGAATCTGTAGCTTCTCCAACCCCTGTATCAAATGGTCAGACTGAAAATTAGCATTTCTTTTCTTGCTTTTTAATAACCTCACTTCTCTGAGCATGAACCCTCTGCATTTGAAGGTTCCCTCCTATCTTTGTGTCAAATAATTTATTACCACTAGAGTATGTTATGGGCTGGGCTAGACAGCAGCAAAGATTTTCCTTTTGTGGCAGCATTTGTCTGGAAGGGATTTCTAGGCCTGAATGTGCTTCTGTGTCATACAATATGAGTTAGAATTTACAGGGTTAATTTTCTGTCGAAGCTGATCTAATCCACATCAAGATCAGTGAAAGGAAAAATGATCAAAAGGCAAGCAGTGAAAATGATGGTTTAGATCCATGAGAGAAGACCTTAGGTTTTACTGATTTCATCCCTTCTCTGCTAAAATCAGCTCTATTCTGGCACACCAAGGATAAGCTTATTTTAAGATTAGCCTCCTAAGCAATATCTGCCTGGCCACCAAGCTGCCACCTCTTGTGGAGGGGGTTGGAGATACAGAAGGGCTGCAGGTTTGCAGATGTCCATACTCCAGGTGGCTCAGAATAAATGAGGTGACTCTCCTCTTGCAAAGTGGTGTGAGGGATGTCCTGGAATGCTGGAGGGCAAGCTCTGATTTTGGCGATGTCTGCAGTTACCACCTATTGAGCATTACCATCCTTGGAGTGGTAGGATGGGGGCTGTTTCTCCTTTCAGCTGCCAGTATGTTATGTAAACAGCTTTCAGCCCTAATTTAACTAAATATTTTGGTGATGCACCATTGACAAACGTGGCATTGTTTCCAGGGTAGAAACCTTCTTTGATGGTTTAAGGTAGCTACCGGGGATAGTATTGTTCAGATTTTGCCTAATCTTCAGCGCTTACTTATCTGCAAAAGTTCTTTCACTTTGTGTAACCCCACTGAAAATACTAAAAATAATACCAGATTAAAGTGCCACTCAGTAGGAAATTATGTGAGAGAACTGGGACACTTTGAGAATTCATTCATATTATAGAAGTCTTATTGAAAAGAAAAATAATTTGACTGAGACCAGTGATGGGTATTTTCCTTTTTTTCACTAACCAATGTAGAATAAAAATATCAATATTCTTCACTCAGCTGGAGACTAGTTCTTATTGCTGCTGTGTTTTCCTCACTGTTGCTTGTGCAGTGGATGTGTATTGAATGAAGCTTAGCTCCCGGACAGGAATGTGAGAAATAGTAAAGGCACATCTATTTTTTAAGGCTACATAAACAGTACTTAAGCCAGTGTGGGCCTGAATTAATTTTCATCCCTATGTTTGTTTTGGAAGAATAAAGGAAAAGTAGAGGAGAGAAATATTTGTCCGAGAGAGATAATTGCCTGAGGAGCAGATTGTGCTTGTTTCATAATTTGACCTTTTGGGCATTCCTCAAAGCCTTCAGCACTCATTGCAAATATTGCCATATCCTTCTGTGAGCTGAAGGTGGTATCAGGTCTCAGCTACAAAGGAGGTGCTCAAAGTTCTCCACAGCCCCCAGTGCAGCATCTGTAAAGAAGTGAAAGGAAGCCCAAGAGATCACAGGAGGCTGCTTGGGAAGCCAGGGCTTGGCTCTTTTTGTGCATTTGCTTTTTAAGGACTTGCACTACAGAACCTTGGGAAAGGGAGTGGGAGCAGAGAGAGAAGATTGATCTGTTTGACGGCATTTCCACACTGGAAAATTTTAATTTTAATTTTAAAATCAAAATTAAATCTTTTTAATTTAACCTGATGTCTCAATCTGAACACGCTTTACTGTTGGTGTTTGGGACTACGCTGTCACCCGAAGTGCCGGCTAGGAATTTCCTAATTAACACGCTAATCAAGATTCGCCTCAACGTGTTGCTTAGAGTCATTAGTAATACAAAGAAGTAGCTAACAGACATGTGTGGCAAGACTTGAGGAAAAGAATGTATCCAGAGATTACTGTCTGTTTGTACCAAAGCCATCAAGGAAGTGAAAATAACGAATTAATTAAAGAGGGTTATAGTGAGTCACGAGGCCACATGAAGGGTCCGGTCTTAATCACTTAGTATTGGATTGTGCTTTGAGGCAGGAGAGTGGTAGGGCTCTGGCGAGAGCCCTGGGAGAGTGCCTTAGGTAGGGGAGAAGTTCTAGAAACTTTGTGTTGTGACAAAGGAAAGCAGCCTGGAATAGTGCTGACCCTGATTTGTGCTGCCCACGGAGGGCGCAGGGTCCTGCAGTGCTCCAGGGGAGCAGTTCCCTGCTGGCACTCAAAGCCATGTCCTTCAAGGTCCATATCCTTCCTCACCGGGCTCCCTAAGGCATAATGTGGATAAATAAATCAGCATTTTTCACTCGGCCAGAGACTAGTTCTTATTGCAGCTGTGTTTTATCATTGCTGCTATCAGGTCCCTCCAGGCAGGGCTGCACACTAAGGCTTTTCACGCTGGGTGTAAGTTCTGTGTTTGAACCTCCTGGAGGAGGCCATAGGACCCGTAGCTCAAAATTCAGGATCTTCTGCTGTGTCACAAGATATTATCTAAACAGCGTTCTCAAGTGAGAGATGGGAACAAGCAGACAACCAGAAGCATTGGCACTTCCCTCTGTGGAGTTAAAAAACCTTCGTAATGTCTTCCACATGTAAACATAACAGGCATCCCAGAAACATGAGTGATAAATGGCAGCACCACAAATTATTTTCATTACAAAGAAGAACCTTCATAAGCAATAATTCTGGCACCTGTATCTATTAGCAACAGATTAGTGGGAAGCTTGAAAACAAGACCGAGTGGCATAATAAGGTTAATGATCTCACTATGCACCTAAATGCATTCATCTGGGTGGAATTTATATTGCTAATTGACTTGCTGAGAAATCCTTCAGTCGGTCACTGAGGGCTCACGGGGAGTATGGCTTTCTGGTTTGTTACCTGGAAAAGGATCAGGGATTAATCTTGAGTTGAGCTTGATGTGAGTAACAAAACCTGAAGTCAAAAGGCTGTAAGGAGTCTCTTAGCGAAGGCAGTCAGCTGCCACTTAAGATTTAAGGCTAAATTTACTATCAGTTTTGTATATTGCAATCAAGTAATTGGGCAACATTGTAAAATATTGGAGCCTTCCTTGTGGTTAGATTAGAAGGGTTTGTTATGAGTGTTAATTTGTGTTTAAAAAAATGATTTGGAATGGAAACTTATTTTTAAAAATATATGAAGAAGTCTCTCAAAATTATGCTGTTTACCTGTACTACTTAAATTATATAATCTGACTTGATAGTCAACCATTATGATTGTGTAGTTTTCTGAGATCTTGATGCATGTTAAGTTACCAGTAACACGTGTAGGCATTAAGAGTTGTTTGTGTTCTCATTGTCAGGGTCTATTCTGCTTTAAAGAGAACATCCCAATCTATTAGGTAAAACCCTGTGCATTAGAGCTGGTCTGTGTGTTTGTCTTTGCTGTGCAGCCTGTTTCTCATGCCACCAGGAGATGACAGGCTGCAGCAATCGGTGCACACAAGGGGACCGTGCACAACCTTGGAAGCACAATTGCTTTATTCTTGGCCTATACTTAGCTGTTCTTCAGTGTCACAGCAGGGGTTTGTATTTTACTGCTTTGCCTAAGAAATGTTTAAAAGGGAGTTACAGGCTTAATGCCTGTGGAACTGTGTGGCTGTTAAAAGTTTCTGGCAATTTATAACTATTTTCTTGGAAAGAAGTGGCACTGATACAAACTCATTTTGCTAGCTGATGTTTGAGTCACTAGACATTTTGCCTCATCAGATCATTTTTGAGGGAAATAAACAATAATGGCTGTGAACTGCATGTGTATAGGCAGGGGAGGAGAAGGTGGGCAGCTATGGAAGAAATGATGTCATATCCTGTGGCCTGTCTTTGCTTCTCTAATTAGGTATGTGATGATAGATAATCAGAGCACCTTTACCTTGATATCAAATTATATAAGTGGAATGAGCTTACACTTAAAGCTAAAAGCTGCAAAGTTGAAGAAAAAATTGAAAAACTCAGGAGACCAGGAATATGGAAGGATTTACAGATTTACACTTTCTTTTGCTTGTGTTGTGCAGAACAAGATGTAATCTTGATACTCCTACCTGTGTGTTTACTGTGTGAGCTTAGGAGTGACACCAGGATGGAAAACAGTGTTGGCATTATGAACTAAGAGTTAGCTATTCATTGAGTTTTCACCTTGTTAAAAAGTGTAATGTCAGCCTGTTTGCTCTGACTGGATACATTTATGCATATGCATTTTTAAGCTCCAGGTGACTAGGACTGCTAAGACATTATTTCTCCAGTAAATCTTGAAAACCCTAATTGAGGAGAATGTACTACTACTCTGCAATTCCTGTCATTGTTATACTTACCTTGTTGACCGAAAAAGCTCAGACATGCATTGCTTTGTATCTCTATTTTAACATCATTTGCATTAACAGAGGATTGGAAGATCAGTAGGAGTGTATTTGTTATCTACTCGCTAAAAGATTACTTGACCAGCAGTTTTGCACCCGCATACTTGATTACAATAGCATGTTAACTGCAAAACACTGCATAGTATCTTAAGTACATGAATTAAAACTCCAACAAGATTCACACAAACCTTATCTGCAAAGGTTCAAAATACATCAGTGTTGTGTTGTGTGAACCATGGCATTTTAAGCTCAGTTGCTGCCAGTTTATGTCCCAGATATGATGCATGGGATATTATACCTTCGGCGTTGAAGTGAAAAATCCAAAATCACATGGACAGGGCTGGGAAGGGGGTGAGGACTAATATTTCTAAATTTTACAGTCATGATTGATACCAAAGATTAACTGCCCTTTATAAAATTCTTAAAAGTTCATCACACTTTACGTATTTTCATTACTCATTGCCTTGCTGCTTTCTGAGTTTGTGGTTCTAGCAAGTGCCACATAAGGGTATTGCATCTGTGATTAATATGAATAATTATTGAACTGCCACGAGTGGTCTTGGAATCTCTTTGGGTGAGCTGCAACAGTAGATAATGCTGTTCTGTTTTAATTAATTACAGGAAAATAATCCGCTTGTCTCTTCAATTGTTTTCAAAATAGAAAAACAGAGTCTAATTTCAGTTAAATCTTAAAATGTCCAAAAAAAACCCCCAAAAGCAAATAAACCAAAATTGAGAACAACTTTTGATACAAGTAGTTGCAGTTGTTAATATTTGCCTACAAACTAAAAGTTTAGTTTAAATAAACTATGTGGCCTTAAAACATAATTTGCAGCTTAATTACTTAGTGACTGAGTTCCTTTGGGCAATCTATTGTTTTACAATGATTATTGAGAGGCTTGTGTTCACACGCCCCCCTCTCCCTCCCCTGCCAGGGCCATCATCTGATAGACCTCTTTTTGTTGTTGTTTTCTGTTCGCCTTGAAAATGCTCTGTTGAAGCTGCTGCATTGTTAATGAAAACTCAGTGTGTAGTGCCCAAGATACTCTCCTTTGATAAAGCAAATTAAATTTTAAAAGCTTAATTAAGATAATGCTGAAGATCTGGTTTACCTACAAACAAATGGTATCAGAGTTAAAGGAGTGAATGTTGCTATGCCAAAGAGATTCCAAGACAGACGTCTTTCAGCTGATCTGGTGCTGGTTTATTTGTAAACAATTGTGTAGCTTTCTTAATTATTCCTCCTCACTACTGAGGTAGCAGATAATTTAATTTGTGATATTGCTGACAGAGAGGCTTCCTCATTACCATCAAGTTAATTTGTGCTATTAAATGTCTGTTGCAGTCCCACTCAAATTATGAGCCACTGTAGGATGTGTCCTGTTGCAGAGCAGCACATTCCATGAACACTTGCTAATTAGAGAAATGCAGTGCAGCCTGTGATTAAAGCATTTAAATTTCTGTGTGTTCTGAGACCTAGTATGAGTTAAGAAATTGCTAAGTGATCTTCATTTATGGGACTTTTGATATCCCATAAATGAAGTATCTACAGTTCCATTAGGGCTTCTGTTGGGATTTGGTCTGGCTTGCCCACACTGATATGATATTTGTGGTTTGTTTATGATGACTAGTGTCACATGGGTAGACAGTTAATTTTAGACTTACAGAAAGAAGTTCAGACCTTGGTCCAGGCATTCATCTTTAACTTCTCAACAGATGAGTCTCTTAGGCCAAGAATTCAATCAGGCTTCATGACTGATCCGTTGGTTCTTCACCTGTTGAATTAGGGCTGTCTGACAGCTATTTGAAAAATATTCTATATTCTAAAGGGCCTAGGAGCCCAAACTTTTTTTAATCATTAAAATAACATATACATATATATAAATAATTTCTTTCTGAGAAAAATTCTCAAATGCAACCCACTTATTTTATCTTTAAATTAGTGTGGCTTGCAATAAAAGTATTACTTGCTCTGTTTTTACAAGATAGCTGAGAGCTTGTAAATAGCATGAAAAGGTGGGACAGAAGAAATTTTGGGTAATTGATACCACTTACCACCAATTCAAAAATAAAAGTGGGATGCACATGCTTATATGGAAATATGTAGAGTTTGTGTGAATGAATGTTCAAGATATGTTAACTGCCAGGCTGGAACAGGAATCACAATTGTGTCCTCTTTTTTCACTCTGGAAGATTGCCAAGTGTAACTTTATAGAACAGAAGAAAATGTTAGTGAATTGGGGGAAGAAGAAACACTTTCTGCCTTTCTTCACTGCACTTTATATTATGTACAGAAATGTTTAGGGTTTCATTCTCTGCATGCAAAGGCTTGTGGTCTTTGTCTTTAAGTCTCTTAGCATCTGATCTCTATTTCAACCTACTCTTTAAGAAGAGTTAGTCATAAAACAGCTCCCTGAAATAGAAGTAGTGGTGGGTGGCGATAGTTGAGCCTACTACAGCAAGAATGGAAAAATGTATGTTAAAAATATGAAAGATGCAAACTATTTTATGTGACACCTCTGAGATCTATGAAAAGACCTGTTTTTGTGGAAGCAGATGCAGAATTGGGAAGCTGAGTAGGAAAGGCTTCCTAAGGCTCCTGAGCACATTGTTACACATTATACATCTCACCTGTGCTTATATCAGTCAGACACTGAGGTTTCTTCAGGGAATATGTCAGAGTGACATTCAGTGACAACACCTGGAAATATACCATGTTATTAATGGTAGGCAATTCTCGCAGGGCTGCCTTCTTTCCCTGCCTTTTCTCAGCCAGGAATCCTCTCTCAAAGTGGTCACAAATAGGAGTCTAAACCTTCCTATGTTGAAAAATGCTCCATGTCAATGTGTCTTAGCCAGATAAACAGTATCAAACAAAATTAATTTTAACGTGAGGGAATGCTACAGTCTCTTGTTGTAGGAAATCAATGCAGGCTCTGAAGTTTCTACTCTCAGAGGCCCCACATTCAGTGAGCATAACTCTGTGCCACTGGACATATTCCTTTCTGTGGGGAAAGCCAAGGTTCCAGACCCTATTAAGACATAAGTCTAGCGAAATGAGATTTCCCCCCAAAAGAAACATTTTCCCTTGCTTGCTTTTTTCTTCAGGCTAAATTTAAAGTCACAATTCACTTCTCTGTCTCTTAATCACTCTTCTGGAGTCAAAACAACCACTCAGTTGTAAAGGTTTGGCTCTAACAGATAATAGCAGATGTGTTTCTTGATTAAAATATCTCAAAAATTGTCTCTTTAGGTGCAGGAGCATACAGAGCAACATGAAAAATCTGTACTACTGCTCCAGGGAAAAGAAAAAAAATAGATATGAGTTCACAATTGTCTGAGGCTGTGTATGGATGGCACTCTGTGAAGAAAACAGTCTGCATGTACTAGCAATGACTGGAGCAGGAAGCTTTACTTCCATGTGCACAGGCACTCTCATGCACACACAGTTTCCTGCAGGTTCACAAAAGCAATGGGTTTACAATGGTGTTTGTTTCCAACATGGCCTTTAGTTCAAGGCTTCCTAAATCAGGACTGTTTTGGGCTCTCTGAGACTCCTTCTATTCCACCCTTCCCTGGACTCCTTCCCTGTGTGCACCCTGTGCCTGATATTATCAGCTGAGCATGGTGTGTCCCGCACAGGCACTCTCAGCAATCACTCTTGCTCTCCTCTTGCTGTACCTTTGGCCTGGAGGCACCTTCAGTGATACTCACCTTCGTTCTTGTACCTGGGCCTGGGATTAAAGTGCAAAGGAGTCAGATTTTTGCTTACCAAGACTTTGTGAGTGATGGGTCTCGATAACTCTGTGCACACCCTCTCTGGGGAAATCTCTAATGATAAATAAGAATTATTCTTTGTATAGTAATGAAACAGCATACTCCTCTTGAACTCATGTTTATGAGATACTAATGGTTTTGTTCTTTGTTTGCAAGTTTTAGAGGCTAAGGAAGAATTTCTTATGCAAGTTCAGACCGACAAGAGGTCTGTGGACCCTTTCATTTCAGGTTAATTAATTTGGGACTCTGAGTAGGGTTAAGGCATAATTTGCCTGACTGTGATTTATTTCTAGCTCTTGGCTGGTATGCAAACAAGCTGAGGGTCCGAAAATGACCACTTTCACAAGTCCTTTGTTCTGTTTAGCATCCTAAGTAGGAAAAGGAAACCTGAGGTTCTTATACCCACAGCCTTCAGGACACACGTGCCCTTTTTCAAGAAAGTGAAAGAAAGTTTTCAAAGGTTCCAGTGACTAAGGGCAGCCAGCTTAGGCGGTTTGGTGGTTGGCAAACATCATGCAAAATAAAAGAAGCAGGGTTTTAGCCATCTCAGTGAAAAACATGGTTGTACCTTTCATTTTGAAATGTATCCATTTGTCTAATTCTCTTCAATCCACTGTTCTCTCCTTTATGTGTTACTCAATTATTTGTAGACATCCCAATTTATCTTTAAAAGTCAGTAATTATCAGTCATTCAAAAATGCTTAATTACAAATTTTCATTTAAGGAATTCATGTGACAATCTTCTTGCTCTCTCTTCAAATGACTTACAGCTTAAAGCAGTGTGAACCACATATTTGAGTGTACCATTCCTCATTTTCAATTTGAGCAGACCATATTAAATCTTTGCAAAGACTTGTGCTAGAAAATCTTTTTCACTGGACTATCTGGGAAATGCAAACAAAAAGGAATATGAACAAAGCAAATTGACATTCACATAAGTTTTAAATGCATTCTGCAGGCTCTCTGCAGAGATTAATTTCTTTCTGTTTCATCAATCATATATATAATAAGAAACTAAAGTAATGCCTGCCACTAGATCAGAATTTTTTTATGTCTAGCTACTCCTGCAGGTCTCGTGGGTGGATTTTTGCACTTTTTCTACTTCCAACTAAAGATTTTTTTAAAGTGGAGAAATTCCAGGAGTCCAGAAGCAGGAGAGATTGTTCTTTACATCTTTTCTCCTGGGGAGTCTCATACAACTGATGCCAAAGGAGATGGCAGCTGTTACAGCTTAGAGTACCTTCTTGTACTTTCAGCTTGTCCTGGAACTGAAGGCAAGGAGTAAGGGATTTTTCATTTGGCTTTCAGACAGGTCAGTTTAACTATTTACATTATGATAATGTGGAGACTTAATTTATTAGTGTTTTTCAAAATATATTCAAAGTTACATCCTCCAAATAACATGGCACTATTTTAAAATCTAGGTGTATTCTGGGAAGAATGCTGAAAGAAAATAGTGAAAAGTCCCAGTATATGTTTTCTTGCAAGCAGAAAAAAAAAATAATTTTTAAAACACTTTATGCAGAGATTAATAAACCAATGATAGTGTTGAATCGCAAGAACAGGGATCAGATTTACTTTCCTTAACCATGAAAAAAGCTTTGAGTTGTGTGCAAAACTTAACCAAATCTTATAGCTCTGAATATTTAACTAATAAGTATAAACATTAAGTAAAAGAAAACTTGAATGTAAATATTCTCTTAGCCTTGTACTTAAGCACTTTGAGGGAGCCAGCAAGGAGACCTGGCTCAACGGACAGTTGAT
Source organism: Dendrocincla tyrannina (assembly GCA_035047865.1). Lineage (NCBI taxonomy): Eukaryota > Metazoa > Chordata > Aves > Passeriformes > Dendrocolaptidae > Dendrocincla > Dendrocincla tyrannina. The sequence goes on along the minus strand of JAWWMP010000148.1, from coordinate 14,654,293 downwards.
GTATATAGAGACACAGGCATGGACCATCATGACAGAACTGAACTATTTAGTAGCTATTTTCTCTTTCGTAAAATCTGCAGCCCTGTCATCTGATGGCAGATGTCTCACAGGTGGAATTAGCTCCCTTGGCTCAGAAGGATGTAGGACTATTTTTGACCTGTGGGATTATCAGTTGCACAGTTACAATTATCAGTGTGTTTTGTATAAACAAAACTGTCACATGAGAAGAGGTTGCCCATGTATGTTTATAGTTGGCCAATGGAAACAACACGTAACATTACTGATCATTTGATAGATGTCATCTGCAACATCTGGAAATGGGTTTAATTTCCTCAACCTTTATTCCTTTGCTAAGTTTAAGATCAAATGTGAGGTGTCTGTTGATGCTTGCTGAAAGTAAGAGCAATGGCAGTTTGAGCTTGACTTTCCCTGTCTAAGCTCTGCAAGTGTCCCCTTCAGTCAGGCAGAAACTTCACTGTGGGGGAATCCAAGATGCTGCTGATGACAGGAATGCTGATGTAATTTTAGGTTCTGTTGGCAAGTGAAAACAAATAACCTTGATATTTTAAATGACAATTCCACTTACCCAGAGGTAGGTGAGAGGAGAAATGACATGTTATTTTCACTTGCATATTGTTGTTTGTAATTTTAAAATCCACAGTCAGATGATAGCTGAGACCCCACGAGGCAAAGGCTTGCCCTATTTTTGTAGTATTCTTCCACTGCTTTCTCCTTGTGGGCTTTTAATAAAAGATAAATTTAAGGCAAAAAGAAAATCCACATATAAACCTTTAATGCCCTTACCTGACAAGAAAATGTTTCTGTAGAGCCTTAGTAAACCCAAGCTTAACAGCAAACTCTGAAGGAAGCTCTTTAACTCTGCCTAGATGAAAACAAACTAAAACGACCATATACATACATTGTTAATGATGATGGTAATGATTCTTTCTCTAATAAGTAATAAGATTAAGCTGGGTAGCTTGAGATGTCTTGGCAGAACTATCTGACTGACATCACTCATATTTGAGATCTGTTGCCATGTGTTTCACCAGTAGAATATAAAGCACAAGGAAAATAATGGTTGTGCCATTTTATGATCACAACAGTCCTGTGGAGTGCATAATCCAAGTCCTGCTGGGAGTGAGCAAAGTAGACTCATAAAGGAAGTTTTACTTTTCCACAGCCAATTTTCAGGACTCTACTGGAGTTAATGATGGAGTTCGGGTCCTACAGATCTCTGTGCAAGGAGAGTTAAGGGCTATGAACGTAAATAAGGCACCATGGAAAGTCTATTGAGCTAGTGGGATGTGTAAAGATGATGAAGGGGTAGAATCAATCAAGGGATGTTGTGAATTCCCTTTTCTGAAGGCAAGTCATTCTTGTCAAGACAAAAAAGTTACCAAACCCGGCAACCTTATAAGACTTTAGGAGATCCTCTGTTTTGTCTGAGAGCTTCACTCTGGTTAATCTTAAACTGGACCAGCCCTATCCTTGCAGTGCTCCTCATTGCTGAGAGTGAGGGTATTGGCAAAAGGAGGGTTTAATATGAATTTTTGAAAATATGATTTTTAGAGTTTGATGACAAGGTTCACTCTGTTACTTACTACACAGGTTAAAGCACACAAAGGAAGGTCAATTTAGAGGTAATTGGGAATGATTTGCATGGAATGAAAGCTGGGAATGCAAAAGGAGGGAAGGATGCAAAGGACATGGATGCTCAGATAAGGGTGCAAAGGGATTTAGCAACATTTAACCATTGACTCTTTTAACATTTGGAAAGTGATTCCATAGGGTTCACTACAATTAAAACAACTTAACTATAGATTTGAAATAGTTACACTAATACCGTAATCAATGCACACAGGTAAAATGCTGTGTAAGCATATTGCTATGTGTGTAAAGGTACCTGTCTAAAATTCCATTAAGAGCTCCTGTTATGACCAGGAACTGCCTCGTGGCAGTGTGGCCAAGGGATGCTTCAGTCAAGGCTTATTAGGAGCATCTGAGATCATAGATCAGGCCCAAGGATGGGGTGAGGGGAAGCATCACCACCCTCTCACAATGTTGGAATAAAGTTATACTTTCCCTGCTTCTTGTAGAGCAATTAAGAAAAGCTATTCTGCTCTGTTACACTCTTGCCTGGAAAACCCAACTAGCTCCAGGAGTGTCACTTTATTTATATAGAAATGGACTGCCAATGTTGAGTAATTTTGAAGACCCTAATCCTAGAAATTAAAATGACAGCTAATGACCTATGAGTGAAAAGAATGTGGCATTATCCCCCAAGATATAAGCTACATTTATGCATTAGTTTATTATTTATGATGGATCTGTCATGTACGTTTGAGAAATTACACATCAAGATTCATAGTAATCTTACAGAATATTTCCTAACCTGTGGCTGCTAAATTGATAACCTTGGGTTCTTTACTGACTCAACTTTTCTTGCACACCCCATCCCATGGTCTTACCAATTCTTCCTTTTTGCAAATAAGGAGATGTTTGTCTCTTAAAATTACCTCTTTTGAAAGACAGTGTACTCTCAGATTCATTTAATCAAAGAAAGGCACTTATTTTGTCCTCCTGTGCCTCATTTAGGCATTCCTTGTCAAACACCAGATCCAAGCCTAAGTGACTGCTGGCCTGGGAGCTCTGTTTCTTTTGTGCACTCTGCCAAACTCTGGCATACAGCCCAGAAGGAGCTTAAAGCAAGCTTATCTCATTTCCACTGAGGCCTAATAGGTGTGGGAATTCCCCTGAGGTGGTACAGAAGTAATTTTCTCATCATCTGTCAATGGTCCCAATCCACATGGCACAGATAATTTAGGCATCCTAACAGGGTAGCTTTAATTTAACAGCAGCTCAGGCTGGGTCCATGACCTTGAACAAGAGCACTCATTTTCTCCTTGGTTTGTGGAGCTCTGCTGTGTTTTATTGAGCTCCTGCTCATCATATATTTTCTAATGAAAGTAGTCACTGTCATAGGAGGTACACATGAGGTATTCTGTGAATTCTTAATGTTATTGATGAAGGCCAGTTTTGCATGTGTAGAACAACTTTGTCATTGCATGGAGCTTGGCTGAGAGAAGATCATCCTACAAAAACTCGTACCATCACCTGATAGAAAAAAAAAAAAATTACTATTTTCTTTCTATTTCTATCTTCAGCTTTTCCTGTCAAATAACAAATCCAAGCATTGGAGACTACTGAGGAGCTTTTACAGGAAAAGATGTCATATATTTGTAGGTTACATCTGTGAGATAATATTTGGAATCAGGTGGCAAATGTGCAGTGTATTTTGCCTCTGGCCAGGGTTGGTTGCAATATTCAGTTTAGTAACTGAACAAAGGAACTAAGAAAGGAAAACCAAAACCCCCCAAGTTGACTGGAGCTGAATTGTTCTTCATTTGTTGGCTTTTTTTGTTTTGGCAGGGGGAAATGCTTTCTTGGGAAGGTGGGGGGAAAACATGGTCTTAAAATTACTTTGAGACACTTTGAACTATTTTATAAATGAAGGATAGGAAGCAAAAGAATTTCAAGAGGGATTTTAAGCTTATCTTATAAAATGGTGAAGGCATCAATATGATTTGGGATTGGAAGAATAATGCTGAGCTTCAGTGAAAATTACACCAGAAGAGTAATTGGGGAGCACTAAGGAAAATACACTTATTGGGACCTGGAAGAGCACCACTGAACCAATTCCAGTGCAAGATCAGGTAGGACTAGGCATGCAGAGGGAATATGTCATAATAGGATCAAGTCCTCTTTTATTTTAAGCAAAGGTTTGGTAAATAGCACTTAGACAGAAAACATTGGGAGAGCAGCACAATGTTTTCATTCAGTCTCTTCTAATTTTATGTCCTAAGTATATTCCTTATCATAGTTTTTTCCTTTTGTGTTTGACTCATTAGGGATTTTTGTTTTACAAGAGAGAGGCAAAAAATAGTGGGTCTCTTAAAATCACTCTGAGATGTTATTTTCTACAAGAGAAAATATATACAGAACAGACAGCAACGTGGGAGAGTGTAAAGGATTTTATTGGGTTTTAGTTCCCTGAGTAATGCCACAATCCCAAACCTGTAAAAACCTTCCTGTCTCACAGCACTGCCCCATGTCTTCCCTCTGTGGGATCATAAATGTTAAGTTTCATACCTTTATATTCTGGCAAGTGTGTACTATTAAATCACATGCTCTGTAGGTTCTGCTCTAATTTTTGTATTTCGAGATTCTCAGGGAAATATTTTCAAATAGCAGCACCTGACAGTCTTGAGGGGCTGAGGAGGAAAAGAAGAAATTGAACTGCTTGTAACAGTGTTGTTTGACATCTAGTGTGTGTCACTAGTGTCACCTGTGAGACCAGTCGTCTAAAGTCCGCTCTGGGCAGGTGGTTGTAGCACCTGGACTGGACTTTGTAGCAACATGGGCTTACCACAGAAAAGCCATGTAAGTTCTTCAGGTCCAATACATCTCAAAGGTTTCTGAGCTTCAGGATGTTAACTTTTTGATTGGAAAATTCAGATTTTCAAGACATATATGTTTTTGATAAAAGGTTCATGAAATAAAATTTGCTTTTCCTTACCTACTTCCTACCTTGATGCTGTGCATTGAAATAATTAAAACAAATTTGTTATTTTGGTGTTTTGAAGTCTGTGCCACCAAAGTAGGATTTAATACTTTAAGCCTTTTTTTCACTTTCTGGACTTAGTCTGATTCCCGACTTTTCTTCATAAAGAAATCAGCCTCTGCAGAAGTGAACAATTTGCTTTCTATACAGTACCTTACAAGAAAGAAAAATTACCACCTAGAAACTGAGTTTTGCACTAATTTCAGGACTTCCATTTGTGTGTTCTCAAAATATTAAATTGTGCTGCCTTTGATTTGGAAACATTCTATGTGAGCTTTTAGTTTCCAAAAAACCTCTCATCTGCCTCAATAATTTTTCTCCTACTTATTTCAGAGTGGAGCAATTTTTTTCTAAACTATGGCTTATGTCACACAGTTAAAATGTAGTCATACTGACTTCTTATTGTTTAAATTTCAAGGTTTTTTTAGTTTTGTGGTATTTTGGTGGGAGTTTTTTAGTTGAATTGTAAAAATAATTATTTGTTGAGCTTTCCTAAAATGAATTGCAAGTAAGTAAGTTTCCATTTCTTGGAACTCATTACATGACTCTGAATTATTACAGATAAGAAGGTTGAAGGTATGAGTGCATGTTGATGGCTAACAGTTCTCAGTAAGAAGTCCATATTAAATTTGTTCCCTAAAATTGTGATGATGAATCCCTCTCTTGTGGTAGCTCACAGATAAGCCTGGCAGTTGCTGGGATGTGCAATCCTGCTCAGAGGGTCAGGGAGCCACAAGAAAACCAGTGTGAGTCATTGGCACCGAGCTCAGGTAAATCCAGACCCTCACACAGTGCTGCTCTTGCCAAGTGAATCTTAGTTCTGCCATAGTACAAATAATGATATTGAGAGGCCTTATTAACTGCCAGGGGTAACGTCTTTAATCTGACCTTATGATTCAGATCCCAAATTTGAGCCCCATGTTTGCCTTGATGCAGCAGAACTCAAGTATGAGCAAGGGAGGGGTTAGAGAGACAAACTGAAGAGGGTAGGACATTCAAAGGGACATTTCTAACACTGACTGCTGTGGTTTGGATCAATTAAGGGTTAATAGAAGGAATTCAGTCCACAGCTTTCCTAAGAGTGATTATATGACAGAATAATTCAGTCAGATATTTTAAGGCAATTTATTTATATAGTATGTGCATTTTAAAGACAATTGTTTTTCTTTAAACTAAGTTTGCATTAAGCTTTTAACTAAGTTTCAGGAATGATGTATTGAGTGAGCTAAGCTTCTGTAAGTTCCAGTATTCTGCTTCATGAATAAAACTGTCAGAGGAAAGCAACCAATAACTCTCTGTCTTGACATTATGCTCAGTATAACAAATAAATCCTTAGAATCTCAACAGACCTGGCAACTTCATTAACAGTTATGCCTGCAGCAGGGAATGAAAGAAAATCAATTCATGGAGTTTGATATTTTGGGGTTTACAGCAGAGAGGGGTTAGTAGACTGCTGATGAACCTCCTATGTTTGAACTCAATCTTTCTCTTACAGAGGGGAACAAAAATTGTGAGAGAATACTTTCAATCCAAGAAAGGAACAGAGTTTGGAACAAGGGAAAGGGTGTAAATGAAGTACAACGGGAAATAGAAATCAAAACAGTATATCTGGGCTCTCAGGCTCATGAATCTTAATTCCATTTTATAAGAAATATCTATTTCCATAAAATTTCTCAAGTGCAGCTAGAGCTGTTAAGAATTCACTGCTGCAGAAGACAATAATTAGGATATTAATTTAATGTCAGATTAAAATCTAATAAGAACTAGTGAATATGTTGTATGTCCCTTGGTTCTCCCTGCAGTCAGTAGTTCATTGCTTGATGTTTAGCAATGGCTCTGTGCTCCCTGTCAGGAAGGCAATGTGAGAGCCTCCCTGGCTCAAAGCAGTAAGGATTGTCTCCTTCGGAAGGGAGTAACCACTGAAAATGTCAAGATGTGATGCCATGCTGAAATAGTTGAGCATTCCAACCCCTGATGTAATTCTTCCTAATAATACAGACATATCAACTGGTTCCTGAGTGTGATGAGCTCCTAAAGCTCTAATGTTACAGAAACAATAAATATTATATGGATAATTTGTATCACAATTTAATTACTTGGGAAGTATTGGATATAGCCATGCAAGGTTCTGGTGTCTGCTATCATGCCATGGTTTTAGTAGCACATAGCCCAGGTCTTTTTTCCATGTGTTAATATAAATACTGTCTTTATAGTAGGAAATAATGTTTTTCTTTACCATCTTGTTAATCTGCAAACTGATACAACCACGTTATAAATACAAATACCTTATTTTCCCTAGCCTTCCAGCAGAATAAGTATACTTTGGGCCTTAGATTTAGAAGAAGTAACTCAGTGTGGGTTTTGTTCTGTTGATTTTTTTTTCCAGGACTGAAAAAAAATAATCACATATTCTGAAAATTTTGCCTGGATACATAAACTGTAATTTGGAAGAAAGAAGTAAAGTACATTGTACATTAGGTTTCATTGAAATCCTATTGATTTCAAGTTTATCTGATGAATAGTTCTTGTGATTTGACTGGGAATAGTTACCTGCTTATTCTTAAACAAGTTTGAATGCTTCACTAGATTGAAATGATCATCATTTATAAAAAAAAGCCTCTGTTGAAAAGTCCGTTTCTTTCTAGCATTGTGGATTATTGATATTGAAATCTAATGGAACTGGACAGGATGCAGCTGTCCCTCATGAAAGTGTGTGAAAGCTAAACATTCTTTGTCCTTTATTGTCTGGTAATCAGCACTGTATTGAGGCAGTCTCCTGTCCACAGAAATAGAACAAAGACCTTTTTTTCTACATTATGCAGATGATTCTTTCTCCCTCTTTCTGCTCTTCTAATTCAAGAGGCTTTCTCAAAGCAAAATCTTATGGAAAAATCCTGGAGATTTGATGTTGTTGTCCTGTATTGTGTGTATTTAATTTTTAATATGGAATAGATTAGCAATAACCTTAGATTTTTGTAGTGTTCTGCGTGGTCCTGGGGTTTCACACAGGACAGTAGAATACAGATTCAGAGACTGAATATATAAAAATAATATTTGATGAAATATACATGATTTCCAAGGAACCCTGAGTACAGCAGCTGCCTTCATTGACTTGAAACAGTCTGTTTGTTTAGTTGACATATACATAAATTCATCTTTCCAGTTGCTGGAATAAAATGACTGTTTAGGAATTTATATTTATGGCCACACATGGCTTCACAGGACTTAGATTTGACACTCATTTCTAGTATTCTTGCAGTTCCATGAACTATCTTGTATGCTGAATTTTCATTTGTTCAAAACAGCAGGGTTAAAGTGCTGACTTATGGAACAAAATCTTAAAAAAAAAAAAAAGAGACTGATAAGTCTTTGCAATACCTCATTAACAAATATATCTGGAAAATTATTAGCTCAGGTCCTGTGGTAACACAGGATAGAAAGGTAATGCATCACTGTCAGGGCTTATGCTTAGTTTCTGCTTCATTGCTATTGTCTTAGGGAGTTTAGAGTAGAATCTAGGATCATTTAGATCAGCTCCCCCCTGGCTACACCTTCCTGTCAGGGAGTTGTAGAGAGTGAGAAGGTCCCTCCTGAACCTCCTTTTCTGCAGGCTGAGCTCCCCCAGCGGCTCCTCATCACACTTGTGCTCCAGACCCTTCCCCAGCTCCTTTGCTCTTCTCTGGACGTGCTCCAGCACCTCAATGTCTTTCTTGGTTTGAGTGTAATAATCCCTAGAGGTTTGATTCAAAGTATTTTCTGTTCAAGCATAATGCTGAAAGCAGCATTCACATCCTACATTCCCACACATCCCGTGAAGGTTGGCCCCAAGCTAAAAAAAAACTCTACACCAGTTCAGGATCTGATATTTGTGGCTGAACAGACTGATTCCACAGACATTTTTTAATTTTTTTTGATTTCAAAAATGTTTACAAATCCTGCTTCCAATGAACGTGTTACAGTTGACTTCGGATGAAACATGGGCCAGTATTATAATGGGGCTATAAAATCAGAAATCGTGTTTGGGGCTGTGGGCTAATCTGAAGCATAACAATTAGGTAAAAGATTAATCTATTGGCTGTCTACTTTATGCATAGAAATGAATAATTCCATTATTTTAATTTCTTTAAATCATAAGGAACAGAGCATTATGTTATCTGCATTATCAAAATAGTAAATAGGCTGTAAATTAACTGAATTAAATGCCACTTGGTTTCCTTTTATGTAGTATGCAATTTATTTAGTAAAGAAGAGTTTTTTAGCCTTCTGAATACTGAACCAGATTCAGGGTGAGGGAATACTGCAAAATCTTCAGATTCTGCATCAGTCCTGAGCACTTTATCTCATATCTGAGCTTCCATTAAGGGCTTTACTTTTAAAATTTATTTGGGGGAAATTCTTGCAGGCCTACAAGTTCATGCTGTATTTCCATGCAGTGGAATTGTACATGCTTATTTTTAATGGTACTAGTGATCATTTTTCTGTCTGACTGGCATGGTTTTATTTTTTGTTTCTTTGTTTGTTTGGTTTGGGTTTGTGGTTTGTTTTTGTTTTTTTTTTTACCATGGGGCAGCATGGCTTTGCACTAAAGACAGATGCACCTACTTAGGCAATTTTCTGCAGTACAAAATCATACTCTAATGCAACTCTCTATATATACAATTCTTGAAGGATCACTTTAGGCAAAGGATCTTTATCTTGTCAGTTGGAATGAGCATTCAAGACAGAATTTGCTGTGAACTGCAGTGCATCTAAAGGTGGATGTGTTGGCAGAAGGCAGGAGAGAAATGCTTTTCTTTCTTGGTTATAGGTCTAGTGATAGCAATCTGAGTCCAGGTTTGCCTTGTGCTTTTGGGACACAAGAAGAGTCAGAGCTGTTTCTCCAGAAAGAAACTCTTGGAAAACATTACTGTTGGAGAACTCTCCCTCTCCCTCTCCCTCTCCCTCTCCCTCTCCCTCTCCCTCTCGCCTCTCGCCTTCTCCACC
>JAWWMP010000148.1:14576655-14644586 GCA_035047865.1 Dendrocincla tyrannina | reverse complement strand
CCCTCTCCCTCTCCCTCTCCCTCTCCCTCTCATAAAAGCCAGGAAAGCAGTGTGAAAAACTAAGACAGCTTGTTGACTGCATCAAGTTATCAGCTCTATATTTTCCGATTGATATGTGTAATCAGGCTCAAAGTCTAGTAGGACAAGTCTTCTGAAGCTGCTTTCCAAAATTCTGGCAGGACTTGAACTCTCTTCAGTTTTACACTATAACAAGTTTCTAACAGATAATTAGTCCAAACTGTTCATTACTAGTGCTGAGACTGTAAGGTGCTTGCTCGTTAATTATTCATATGAAGAATACAGTGTGGATTATTTTTGTTCTGTGGAATTGTTCGCCTCCCTCAGTCCACAGACACACAAGTTAATGGCTTCTGACCAACTGTGAATTATTAGTGTGAACTTTCTGTTGATAATAATTGTTTAGTTGTTAATGAAAATCATAATTTGCTTAATTGGTTGTGGAAGATTTGGTGCTTTGAGCAATGAAACTTTTGGTTGGATTCTCTAGAATCTAATGCTGCAAGGTCTGCTCTGACCATTTTCTTCTATGGCATCTGTACTGTAGCTGGTCACTGACATTCCTGAAACTTGTGTAAAATTCTCTGACATCAGAGAATTTCTTTTTAGTCAAATTTGGTTAAGATCAATCAATGGGCTTCTAAGTTACTGATGGAAAATTGAGAGACTGAGGAAGAAAAAAAAAAAAGATTAATGAGATGTGGGCTCATCTAGGCTGAAGGTTCAGCATAGCAGATGACCATATTAAAACAAAACAAACAAAAAAAAAAAAAAAAACAACCCCTGATATTCTCTGCTTGCAGAGTTAAGTAGAAATTCTTAGAATGACATAGCAGAAACAGGGGTGGTAAACATTTTGACCAGCAATAGCTGTGTGTTTATTTGCTCTATGGTTTTATAGTGCCAATTCAGCTCTGAATTTCAGTGGTGTGAGAGAACAGCAACGCTGCCAGGTCACCAGTGAGCCCACTGCCTTATCATTATTTCTGCTACTCATGTGGCTCCACTGGGTGCACTGCCTGTGATTTCAATTCAAGACATGGTGATAAAAGATGTGTCCAACCCCAGTGGAATGATAAAACATCCGCTCAGTGCCACGGGAGTATGTGCTGCCTTTATTCTCCACCAAAACATGCTCCACTACTCCAAGGCTGCAAAAAGTGCTGACTTTTCCAGGGGCAGCAGGAGGAGACTGTTCGGTGTAAGCTGAATGCACCAGGGGTCAGTCCCGCAGCACCACAGGGCACCAGCAGCCGTGTCGGAGCTGTCAGGGGGCTCTGGGTGCTGCGCTCCCGGAGCACTGTGCGCGGTGATGCTGTTTCTTTCTACACCCTCTGGCTCTGGCACTGCCCCCTCCACCATCTGCACCCACAGCAAGCTGCGGTCCTCACAGCTCCAGCTACTGCATTTCAACCCTTTTCTCCTCTCCATCCCCCTCCCGTGTCTGGAATGAATGGCACTTCACGCTTGGAGCATCTAACTTGAGCTGTTGTCTGTCATACTGAGGGGACTTGAGCCAGCTGTGATGCTCGGAGAAAATGCAATGCGGTATTTTCCTGAGAAGAGTTACTAACTGCTGTTCAAACACTTCCACTCTCTCCCTATCTTAACTGCTGCAATCCTTTTAGTTTAACACATCCTTCCCTGTAAAAATGGCACTTAGGAAATGATTTCTTTCTTCTCCACCTATAAACCATGCTGAGATTTCTTCAGTTTGTTGCCACATAAATGAGAAAAAGTTGTGGGTATGCCAGGAAATAACAAATACCAATCTATTGTCTCTTACTTTTTATATGGCTACTTTCATCTGAGGATATTAAATCAGCTTAGAACTATCAGCTGAGAACAGACTTTACTGCACTTCTGAAGTTAAAAAAGTAGTGAAATAAAAAGACATTTAGAATTTTAATCTATATTTTTTTTGCCTTTATTTTGTTCTTCTACCCACCCCATCCCAAGGAATTCCAGATCTCAGTGGTCTCCCAGACTTTGCATTTTAGTTATAGGTGTGTGTGTATATATATATGTAATCTGATCATCATAGATAGTCCTGACTGCATTGTCCCATTCAACCCATGGACTGCAGCCTTGCAATGGGATCACTAATCTGGGACAGTGACAAATGCCTTTCTTCTTACAGTAAAAGCACATTCCTATGAACAAGATGTTTGCCTGAAACTGCAGTATAATTAATTTTCTGTGTTCTAGAGAGCTCAAAATGTTTTCATGCATTTTTTTTTTTTTTAAACATGTGTTCAACTCCTCACACTTCCAGGCATGCAGCAGTTCCCAAGAGTCTTGGTAGGAGGTAGGAAGGGGAGTTAAGGTCATTTAGTTTAGATCCTGTTGTTGCCATTTTGATTAACTAGAGCAAACTAATATTTTGACCTTGGACGAAAAGTTCTTAGACAAGCTTGTGATATCTTTGATGTGCCCTTATATAGTCCAGACACTTTGTTGTCAGGCAGAAAAGTTAGAGAGAAATTATATTAATATTCAAAGTTCACCTTTAGCAGAATCTGCACAGGCACAATTGTCCACTGTGTAGCAAATCACACAGTACCTTCTCGTCCTTAAGAATGTTCTTAAAATCATTGTTCCATGTACTTTCTGTGTTTTGTTGGATTAAGACAAAGTACTCAGTGCTTCTAAGTGCTCAGTGCTGCTCTAGGGAATTTCTTCATCAAGGATGTCAAATATCTGTGTGTCATGAACTTGCTGAAAAATCGTCATCATGATGTTGTGGGTGCCTTCCTTATGGGTAGGTTTATCTCAATGAATGTCTCTGTACTGTCATTTTCATACCTTTCTCATTACCATCACTCACTTGTTCAATACAAAAAGCTGAATTTTTTCCTACTGTCTCAGTGATAGTGTTATCTAAATTGTTGTCCTCCTTGGTTTAGCACTGTCATTCATAATGCTTTGAGGAAAACAATTTGTTTCTCATTTCACCATAAATTAATGCTCTGTATTTTTTTCTAGTGGATTTATTTGAAACAGTCAAAAACTTTTAATGGTAGTTGAGCACTTATTTGTCCTTCTGTGTCTGTGAAAATCTTTCCTCTATGTTATTTACCTTTGTAATGCCCTCAGAAGAATATAGATAAGATTTTCAATGGCAGTAGGATGAGTTTCAATTTCCATCATTTTATTTTTTTTCCTTCTTAGTTGCTTTGATGCCTTAAAGATTATACATTATCTCCATGATTGTTTTGGGTGCAGTATTGACCACCTCATAGTGTTTGGGGTATCCCCACCTTCCCAAGCTTTCTTCTGCTGTAACACTTTTACCTTGAGGTACTTTAGCTCTTTGGAAATGCAATTTTCCAATGGAAATAATGGCATTCATGAAAGCAATTATTCATTATCACAGGGATCCCTTTGCAGCATCTTTATTTGAATTTCATGTTTACCACCATTATAGAATGGCAAAAATATTCAGCAATACTTCTATTTTTAAAATGGTAATTAATTCTTAATTTGTGTTTGATTATCTGTGAGCTGTTAGTCATGCTAAATTTGTATCTTAAATTCTTATGATATTTTTGGTCAGTTGCAGAAAAGAAATCATGCATACTGTCATAAAATTACATTTGAATGGTTTGCTTTAACAGTAAATTATTTTGTATAGATAGCTTTAGGAAGATTAAAAAATATTCTGGAGTCAAAGACAGTATAAAATTCACACCAGCATTAACATATATTTGGGTGTGTTATTTAGTAACTTGAACATTTTCAGTAATACCATGCTATATTAAAAGGGATGATTTATCAAAATCTACTTCTCAATCAATTTATAACAACAAAATATATGACTTTATTTGCCTGGCCTCAGTACTATTGAATTATCTATGTGAAACTGTGCAACTGTGTAAAATGAACTTCCTATGAGGCACCTTCTAACAAAGATTGGTATTACTAACCATTCTCCCCACTTCTACAAAAAGGTGTCAATTCAAGAAAGTATATAAATTTTAATGGGAAATTATAAATTATTTGGGGACTAACTGAAAGCTGGGAGGTCATTGTAGTTTTATTCTTGACGTATTTTCAAAACTTCAGTCATAACAGGTGATATTTCCAAAAGTGTTGAAGTGATAAAGGGCAAAAGTGTATAAAGTGCTCATACTGCAGTTCCCACCCCAGAAGTTTGGAAACTACACCCATCTGGCACAGGAGGTGGAGGGGATATCCCAGAGAAATGTGCCCTGCACTTCTGCTGTGTTTTGTGGCCTCTCAAGCATGTGCTGCTTACCAGAGAGCAGAGATAGAGTTGGATTTCTGCAGCCAGTTTGTATTAAAATGGAAAAGTAGAAACTTCATAAAATACATAAGTAAACAACTATCAGAAAGAAATGTTACAAGAAGATTTTATTATAAACTCTGTGGTGTAACAGAAAGCTAAAACAGCACACAAATGATGCATTTTGACTTCACTGATTTGTTGCAATAGAAATTTAATCCTTCTGGCAGATTAGAGGATGTGGATGCAAAACTGCTCTGTCAAAATATTTTCTATCCCATTGACTTAGGATGACATGCAGTTGAGCATGATATACATTATCAGGTAATGTACAGCTGGCTTGACTGAGTTATCTGAGAAGGTGACTTTAGGTCATGGAACTTGGATATCTAACCAGGGGCTGGGATTGTAGTTCCCAATAAAAACTTGGATGTGTTGTTAGAATTTAAACTTGTACATCACAAGGGAAAAGATGCTCAAACAGATTTAAAAGGAGGTCAGGCTGAAACCAAAAATTATACTGCCACATCAGGTGGGTTGTGAAGAAAAGTCAGGTTCAAGTTCTGATTTGGTACTAGCTCAACTTGTCTGTGTGGTGCTCTGTCATCTAGAAATGCCTACATTTGGAGAACTAATTGTGATAATACCAGCAGACTATTAGCTTCTTCTTTTCCTGTCACCAAAATAAATGTATGACATAATCGTTAGAATGACAGGGAGAGGAGCATAAATTCAGAGTCTGGGTTTTTTTGCTGGCAATGTTTCTTGACCTTGGTTGGGAGCTCTAGCACATTCTGTATAAATCCCTATTACTGATTAAAGTTCAGTTAAAACTGAAGAATATGGTTGCAGAAGCCCACTCTCATGGATCTCTCTTCTGGGAATGGGTTTTACAGCATATGCTTATGAAATTCTATCTACTCCTTGCCCCAAAGGCAGGTAGTTATTGTAATTCTTTGATTTACAGATCATGCAAGGAGTGGTTAAGCATGTGCATTTTGTGATACGTGTCAATTAAAAAGAAATGTCAAATACACAGAAGGCATTTCCTTGAGTGTTTTTGTGGATGTGATTACTTTTTTTGTCTGAAAAAGAATTAGTTTAGGCATCCAGAAAAAACTGTATTGTACTTTGTTTATATTTGGAGCTTCTCATACAAGACTTTCCAAACACCTGAAGACAGATAAGTACTAATAAACAAAGCAAGCAACATCAGTGTTACATCCCCTGAAATTTGTTGCATTCAACCCTCGTGAAATACCTCACTTGCCAAGCATGAATGCTCACGCGGTGCACTATTTTTGGAGAACATCTGAGTGCCATATGAATACCTGAATTTGAATTTGAACAAAGGTAGTCATGCTCTAACACTCACATCTGCTGTTCAGCATTTGTTATTTAGTGTTCTCAATTTTCCTGCCTAGGATGTTTCAGGCATCTGTTTGGACAGCAGAAAAAAAAAGGTAGCTGCTTGGCTTAGATCACAAATCACAGTGAATAACAGGTAGCAGGCAGTCAAAGAGAACAGTTTGGAATGCCTCAGGAGGGCTGGAATGTATTCACCAAAACTTTACCTGCATTGATGGATGCAACAGTAATACCTGTTTGCCACTGTTACACAACAGAAAGGGTTATGCTCCCTTATTGATCCGTTATCAACCTCCCCCCCCACCCCAATGCAATGGTTCAATAACTCCCTAGTACAAGTGTTTAGATTAATGGGAAGTAAGTGTCCCAAATTTTTGCAGTTGAATTTATATATTGATGTATTGTCAGGCACATCTATAAACTTACAGTGATTTTTTTCTGTCAAAAAACAGCAAATCAGAAACAAAACCAGAAACAGAATCTGAGACTTCTGATTCTGGATCTCCAGACCTAAATAGTTTTGGTGTCTATTCTACAATCTGTAAAATAAGTTACGTTATAAGGAATATTAAGAGAAAAACATTTCAAGATTATCATGATATTGTCATGTCTGTTTTAGTTCAGAAATGCAGTTTTTAAAATAAAGAATTCAAAAAGCACTGGCATGCAGTTTTCATATGTTGACTTACCATTTTCTTTTGTAACATGTTGCATCTTTTAAAAGTCTAATGCCTAATTTTTAGTAAGAGATAACAGGTCTGTATTGCCTGGAACATCTTTCATGGTCTGATTTGATTGCATAGAAAGTAGAGAACAGAACGACTGAAGAGGCTTCCTTGGATCTTGAAAAAGCCCAGAGTTTAGTATTTGTGAATAGAGTAATAAGTACAATGTGATATTTCCTGAGTGTCTGGCTCTTGGTAGAGGTTAACATATTATCAACATTTAATTGTTTCCTAGGTAATAAAATTAGAAGCACTCAGAATTAAATATTCATGCCTCCATCTGCTGAAAAATGCACAAAATCAAAGAAGATGTGTAAATCCTCAGCTGCTGGGGCAAAGTGTCAAGTTATATTGGTAGTAAAAATGTCCCACCATACAGCTTTTCATGTGAAGCCTAGATCATTTAAAATTACCTTAATCAAATTATAGCCTTCTGTTAGCTGTTGCTTATGTGAACAATGATATAAAAGGTTATATAGACTCCTCAAATTCTTTCTGACAACTGGTTGTTTCTTTCCCAGTTTCCTCTTCATCTATTGGGAAATCAGATGTCCAGATATCTTTTCCATCTACAACTGGTTGTGAAAAATGTGTGATTTGGGCTTTGTTAAATTATTAACTCCAGAAGAAAGCAGCTGACCCAAGAAACCTTGTCTAGTCTCCTTGACCTATGAAATGTGTTGGCTCAGCTACAAGGAATATGTCAGAATAATTACTGAAGGAGAGAAAAAGCCAAATTACTTTCATTCATTGAATTGCCATGAATCCTTTTTGAAATAAGGTGCAATTGACTAGAGCATTATTTATTTTCAAGTCTTATAATTGTTCTATTGTCATGGAAGCTTATCAGAAATACCAAAGCAGAGTATTGGTATAGAATGAACCTGGCTTATGTTAAATCCTCAGTGAGTCAGTCTGTTTGTGACAGATATCATTACCAGCTAAATGGCCATCCAAAAATCTGAAGTCTTTTAAAATAGAAACTAAACAACAAAAAAAGCTGGTTTAGTTTTCAGTCAGAGACAACAGTTTATAAATGGACAAGAGATTCTTCCTGTTTAAATGACAGGGGAGCTGGGATTTTCCAGAACTCTTGTAGTAAGTTAACATCATATTGTCAAAGTCAAAAAGACTGACTGGAATAACAAACCGAATGAGGCTTTACCTCTTAGGAAAAAATCTATCTCATTCTCCAGGGTGACAAGAAGAAGTTGCTTTTTTTTCTGTGGAACATGAGTCCAGTGCAGCATCCTGTAATTCCTGCTTTCTTCAGTTAAAATTTTCTAGATTATCAGAAACTTTGAATAGGGTCAGTGCCTTTGGATTTATTCTTGGTATGCCCAGTTGGATTTTTAAATGTACTTAAAAATTTAGTCCGCAAAATGTTCTTAGCAGGTGTGCTAGTGATGAACTACAATAAGGAGGCCTGAAAAACACTAGAAAAATAGAATTGGGCCAAAAAGGTGAAATGAAAAAGGGGAAGCACTTGTTTCATAGTTAACTTTGAATGCATTTTGGCTAAAGTTTTGGAGAGCCTACAGACAAGATTGAGACATATTGGCTATACAGCTGCTGTTTTTCAAACAGCCTACCCTCTGCACTTCCCCTGCCAGCCCCATTCACAGAAGATTTTGTACTTGGATGTTTTTAATGCCACTGTAATGTAATGCTTTGTCCTCTTTTTTTAGCTCTTGGTGCCAATTGCAGCAAGCTGTTTGATGCTTTCAGTATGTGAAATAAACAGGCTTACAGAGAAGGGTGATGGTATCAAATTCTTTTATAGGGTAACCTGTGCCAAATCTGAACCGTAGTCTTCAAGGCTGAAATGCTGTGTGAGGACTCTGCAGCTGTAGCAATATATAAGTGCCTGGTAGCTTTTCTTTGTGGATGGGACATGATTAATTTTAGTGCCATTTGGTAATGAGAGCAAAAGTTTCCCAATGCAAAGATATTGTAATATTAGTGTCTTTCCCACTGTGTCTTTCTCCTGTTGATCCTATAAAACATCTTGACAGGAAGGAAAACAGCTGTTTCTCTGCCTTTTGAGCTCTGCACAGGTAGCTGTGTTCGCCTCTTTTCCATGGGAGACTTGAAATTTTGAGGTTTGAGAAAGGGAAGACAGTCTTGTTTCTCATGATGTACATAAAAAAATGAAATTAAAGATGAGACTGTGACACAGGTAACCTGGAGACAGTGAGAGCCCATGAAAATATCCTTAATCACTGTAGTCTCTAATTATAGGCAGTGGTGCTGTGTTAGCAGATTTTGCTAAGAAAGGCTCTGAATCTAATTTATACCTTTAGTTTCATTTTACCATCCATGTTAGGATTAACTCAATCACATTCCAGGCCAGCTACTTGTCTATTTCCAGAAATGGAATCATGGCAATCCAAGTCCAAACACCCGTGTGTATAAGACAGACTTGACTTTGTTCAGTTTTCCCAGGAGCCTGACTGAGATCCCACAGCTATGAGAAAGGATGACGCAGGTACTGGGTAAGACAGAAGCCAGAGAGACATGCTGACATGTGTTGACTCAAACAGGTAGGAATCAGGCATAAGCTCACAGTATTTCCTTCCTCTAGACACTGTGCTCGAAGTTACAAAACCAGCTGGGTTTAACCCTGCTCTGAAATCCTTTGCAATGCAAAGGGATTGCAAAAGAAATCCCTTTGGAAAGATCCAAAGGGATCTTTCAGGTCTTGCAAACCTGAAAGACCATTGCTCTGCTTAGGTCACCTCACTCTCACTGAGATTTGCAGGGGTGCAGCCACCTCAGAGATGTGCAAAAGAACACCGTGGTCTTTCACAAGCAAACCTTTCCTACCAACAGCTTTACTAAAAGCCCATATTTTGAACTGTCCTTCTAGAAGAGCTTCCAAGGATGGCAACCTTGCTGGAATCTGGACAACGTGGAACACATGACCATTTCTCTGCTTGGCATAGTTTGACATCATTCCTTTCTAGACACTGACCTGTTCTTCTTCTCTAAGAGTCAATGTGGAACTGTAAAAACTCAATCATGAAAAGAAAGTTGCTGGCATTTGTTGTTATTTAAAACAGGGAAGTTCTCTAATGACAGGCAATTAAGGAGATGGCGCTTGCTGAACATGACACATCGCCCAGTAATGTCAGGGCACATAACAGAGGCAGTGCTCGGCCAGGCGGGTGATGTCTTGTGATATGCCATGAGGCACTTTAATCAGAAATTAACTTGTGTCCAATCTGATCACTTTCAGGTGATTCACCCAATGTAAAAGTGTGGACCGAAGGATGCTTTTTTTGCAGGCAGATGAGGAAAGGTAACTAATTTGCGGTGTTGGAGCCAGAGATAGCAGATTTGTTGTCCTTCTCCTGGAACTGCCTTTGAGTAAGACTTCTGATTGTTGAACTTTGCCCTGAAGGGATGAAAAATAGGGCAGTCACACACACCAAATTATTAAATAGGGGATATACAGGCCATATCTCAAGAAACAAAAATCAGCACAGCTTTACAACTTTTGCCGCAGTTTCATTGCTCTGAGTGTTTAAATTATAGGCTCTTATGTATACATATATATACTAAAATAACTTTGAAACATTATAATGCTTCAGTGCTCAAATTGGTTTATTAGACAATTTTTATCAGGTGACAGAAGGAAATACAGGCAGATATTTAATTGCTACTTGTTATATTGAAAATGTGTATATGACATATCAATAAAGATGTGTCTATGTATTCATTCTGGCCTTGTTCCAGGTTTCATCACATATCACAGTCTTTTAGATGTTTTGTTTACCCTTTCAAATTTATAGTTTAAAATCTGCTCAAATGGATCTAGAAATGTTTTTCAATTATAAAGGTAGAAACAATTATTTTGGTTTAGTCTGCAAGTACAGACTTTGTAAAAATAATGAATTGTAAAATTAATTCAGCTGGGTTTTGTGGCCTTTTAGAATTCTAAAGAAAGGTGTTGATGCTTTGGGGTTTAAAATGCTGCATTGTTCTTTGTAGTCTGGACATTGCAACATTTCATGGTGACTAATACCCTGAGATCCAAATACGTAGGTAGTTACACATGTTGAAAGTCGCTGAGATTTTTTCCATTGCCAAGTGAGAAGTGGAGGACAAAAATAACTAGAATGGCCAAATACCTAAAAAATAGATAATTGGACTAAAATTAGTTTTTTAAAATCCAGCAACTTTGAGTTTTAATACATAAAATAAATATGCATAAAAGAGTTTGCATTTTAAGAGCGTACCAGTTTTAATTAGACAGTACTCCTGGCATTGACTTGGCTGTTTAACAGAAAAATCTGATGGTCTTGACACTTCAGATCGAGTGCATGTTCTGTAGGACTGATGAAATAATTTAGTTTAGTGTGTAAGGCTCTCAACTAATATTTGTATAGAATATTATCTTGTTCCACAAGTGGCCTTATGTAATTCAATGGGACCTTTACTGGAGCAAGATGTTCCCCTAGCTGAAGGATAATCACACAATTATCAGTTCCTTCCTCTAAAATTAAGGTCTAATTATGTGTTTCCTTTACTTGAACAGTCTTGTTTACAGGGTTCAGTTCTTGATTTTTAACATGCAAAAGAGAAAGGGGTTGGAATTTTATATGGAACTGAACACATTTCTTTCAGTAAAAAAGTGTATTTTTCAGAGCCTAGACATTAATGTATATTGAGAAACTTCCCTGCTTTTGCACCTGCAAATTATTATTGAGTGTGTATGGCACTATGAGAATAATAGTGTCAATTACTGTTAGTTCCTGAAGTGGAAACATTTTCGTTGTTATGTCAAGGGGAAGAGAAAGACCACCCTGCATCTTTTTAACACTGAAGGTTATTAGTGGCTGATGGCTTTCAATACCCACTGTGGTCATTAGCTGTGTCAAATATCTGTCAGCTGCAGAAGACAAGAAAAGCTGCAAAAATTTGCAGAGAGCTGAATGGTCTCAGAACCACTGGGTTTTCTGAGATCTCAAACCACTCTGAGTTTGCAAACCTTGCTGCTTCTTTTTGAAACCTAATATTTTCTCATGGTGCCTTTGTGAAAGAAATATTCCCTCCATCAATAACAGTCCACACTAAGCCTAAACCAGTGCTCATAAATAGAGAAGATTTGGACTTTTCTTCGTACCATCTGGTTTCCAGGTCTCCTGTAATATTCTGAATTTTAGAAGCAGACAGGTCTATTTCCTGCTAGTTAAGATTTACTCCTTTGAAAGGAAGCATCATGGACAGTACTTGATATATCTGTAAAGTGCTGTGAACTTTATAGAACTATAACAATACATTTTAAATTGATTAAGCCTGCTTGGCAAAGGGGCAGAAATTCTAGAAATACAAAGAAAGAGGGAAGTGGGAGAAATGGCATACAGTTTATGAGCTGGAAAAACTATTCTGTTGAAACTCATAAAAATAAGTCTTTCAGTCCTTCCCAGAGCTTCTTTACACAATTATATCTTCCATCAAATAATTTTTAGCAGAGATTCTTCTTTTGTCCCCTGCCATGACTTTACATCTGGCTTGTGCAGAGGTCTTGAACACTTGAGTTACCATCACATCATGATGGGTGTCCATTTTATTCACAACAAGCCTGATTTCTGAAGCAAGATGCAGATTATATGTACGAGATTAAGAACTACCTTGTTAAAAGATCAAGAAACCACTCTTTTAATCACACCTAAGCACACTCTACAGAAGGTGGAAGTTGACATATTATCCTCCTCTACTGTTCCTCTCTAACAATCTGGTACATTTGTCATGATCTTCTCTGCAGATCTATTCACAGAAGTTTTCAGTTCTTCACTTTCCCCTCTAATCAGTCCATAATTCCATCCATTTTGCATTAATTTGCCATTAGAAATGTTGTTTCTAGCCCAATCAGTTCTTTTTCCCCATTTCTCTGAATAGAAAGCAAACCACAGAAGCCATTTAGGATATGAGTAGACTTAGTAAACAGCTGGTGTTTAAAAATGCATCAGCTCATGCATTTCAGCAGCCTTGTTTTTAAGGATCGCTATGGAATACCTTTTAAAATGTAGGATCTGTCTGTACTCAAACAGTACCCCAAATCACATTAAAATCTGTGTGCTGTTTTGGTTTGAAGCACATGTAGTGCAGTTTTACCAGTCTTTTGCAGGCACCTCTAAGATGCTGTGTGACCTCTGAACCAACTAGAAGCTGTATTGTCAGGGTTAATGAGGCATTCGGCCCAAGATAATAAACTCAGCTGGGAAGGAGGAGATTAACTGAGGTTCAGAGCCTTACTACAAGCCTATTGCTGTGGTCAGCTGGGAGGAGGGGCAGAGAACATCTGCTTAGTGTGTACAGAGATTGTGCTCAGGGTTATATGAAAGGATCACGTAATTTCATTTTTTTGGGAAACTTGTAGCCGTGGTAGCAAGGACTTTACTCCTGCTTTTTTAAATAGTTTGAAATATGCAGGGCGTGTTCATCTGTCTATTAACACAGCAGTGAAGCCTGCAATCCTTGTCATCGAGGAAGAACTGTTTTCTCCCTTGGCATTCTTCTCATTTTGCAAAGGATTTTGGTTGCCCGCCAGTCCAAAGCCATGTGCTGTGACTGTTGGGCCTGACATCTCCCCATCAGGCAGCGATGCTGAGTGAGTAGTGAACCATGTTCTATTTGGTTTCTCCGCCCCAAGGCAGAGTCACTGGTCTGCTGTTAGTCGAGTTACTTTTGACGCACATGTGGGTGAATACAGGCAAAGCTGAGGATAACCAAGTTATCCCATTTAACTGAATTCCCAAATCCCATTTTTATTTCAACACTTGTTTCTGCTTTTTGTATCTATAAACTCTGGAGGGAAAGGAAAAAAAAAAAAAAAAAAAAGAAAAGAAAAAACCAGAAAATATCACAGTGGCACCAGAATTATATTTGGAAGCTTAACCATTGTGTTTCTTGCAATACTGTAAAGTAGTACTATCATCTTTGATGTGAATGGCAATTGTAATAAATCTCTCTGATCAGCAGGTGCAAGTGTTGTACTATGTAAATTGCTTTAAGAAACAGAAAGGGAGGACAACACTATTAAAAACTGATTGAAAGTCCAATTGAAAGTTCCTTTCATCATGCTACTCTGTCCACAAACTGTAGAATTTAAAACCCCTCTGGAATATGCAGCTGTGAAGAGAAAGTTATTTAAGGAGATGTACAGGATGAAAAAAGTAATATTCAAATAGTCATCAATGACATTCTTTTAGATGAATTCTGGTAAAGGGGAAAACCCAAACATAGATCCTTCTGTTGAGGATATCCCAGGTTAGAATCTCTGAACCACAGAATTATTTAGGCTGGAAAAGATCTTTAAGATCATCAAGTCCAACTGAAAACTTGACACTGCCAAGCCACCACTAAGCCATGGCCCTAAGGGCCATATCTACATGTCATTTAAATACCTCTGTGGATGGTAACTCAACCACTACCCTGGCAGCCTGTTCCAATTATTCACAACATTTTCCATTAAGAAATTTTCTTAATATCCACTCTGGTGCAACTTGAGGCCGTTGCTTCTCATTCTGTTTCTTGTTACATGGGAGAAGAGGCTGTGCATCACCCTATTACAACCTCTTGTCAGGTAGTTGTAGAGAGTGATAAGAGGGATCACTCCCCTGTGAGCCTCCTTTTCTCCAGGATAAACACCCCTGGGTCCCTCAGTGCTCCTCATCAGACTTGTGGTCCAGACCCTTCACCAGCTCCATTGCCTTTCTATGGACATGCTCCAGCCCCTTCATGTCTCTCTACTTGTGAGGGGGCCCAAAACTGAACACAGGATTTGAGGTGCAGCCCCACAAGTGCTGACTATGGGGTGACAATCCTTGCCCTCGTCCTGCTGCCAAACTACTGCTGGTACAAGCTGGGTGTCATTGGCCTTCTTACCCACCTGCGCACACTCTGGCTCATGTTCAGGTGCTGTTGACCAATACTCCCAAGTCCTTTCCCACTGGGCACTTTCCAGCCTCTCTGCCCCAGCCTGGAGCTGCAGGGGGTTGTTGTGAGACAAGGGCAGGACCCAGCACTTGGCACTGTTGAACTTCCAACCTCAGATCACTGATCCAGCCCATCCAGATCCTTCTGCAGAGCCTTCCTCTCCTCCAGCAGATCAACTGGGTGTTGACTGCAAACTCACTCAGGGTGCACTGCATCCCCTAACCCAGATCATTGATGAAGATATTAAACAGAACTGGGCTGTGACACACCACTTGTGACTGGTGCCAGCTGGACATAACTCCATTCACCCACCACTCTTTGGGCCTGGCCATCCAGAAACAGAATAACTGTGCTGTCCAGCATCAAATACCTGTGGCAGCTCACTTTGCTGCTTCACAAGTACTGAGGTAATTAACAAACTTTCATCATCTTGTTGGACTTGGAAGCTGAATGTTGCCAGATTGCAAACTCACAGCCCTCTGTCAGTCATTCCTCAGCAGCCATGCTGTTCAGAGTTTGCTTACTGTATTTTGTCTCTCCCAGGGGTAACTCATGTGGTGCTGATTGGTCTTTATCATCGAGTTTGTTTCTGTCCACTTTTGTCCACATGATGATTTGTTTCAAGAGGTTTCTCTCTCCTGTTGTTTTTTCATTTTGTTCCCCGAAAGAATTTCACTTGAAGTTTACACCTCACTGCTTCTTGCTCTGTTGCAACATAAAGATAAAATTCTCCCTCCTGTAAATTCTGTAGCAGCAGCTCTGCTGAGTTCTGTTTGATTGGTGAGACAAAATAATTTACATATCTGTGTTTC
Organism: Dendrocincla tyrannina; assembly: GCA_035047865.1. Taxonomy (NCBI): domain Eukaryota; kingdom Metazoa; phylum Chordata; class Aves; order Passeriformes; family Dendrocolaptidae; genus Dendrocincla; species Dendrocincla tyrannina. Next base: position 14,629,473 of record JAWWMP010000148.1, on the reverse strand, counting down.
TTAAAAATTCTTTGTGTCAGTTTGCAACCAGTACGAATTGGTACTTGGCAGTCATATGAGCCAAGAATATGGCCAATAAAGTCATATTCTCTTTTGCAAATCAGTAAATTGCTGTTCCTTAAGAGGTATCTTGGCTTGCAAATCCACTGCAAATTCACTTGCATTTTATCACTTGATTATATCTGAAATACATAGTGATTTCTTTCTGTTGCTTGTCAAGGTGTATATATTCCAGGTCATATTTCATAATGCTTCTTCCTGAGGTGACCTCCTTTCTGCATGAATGTTGGCTCTGACCTTCATTTTGTTGAGCTCAGTTCATTACATATTCTCTCTGCTTGCTTCTTCACTCTCTGGGGAACGCTCTCATTTCAGCACACAAGGGGTTTCACTGCTAATGAAAATCCCTAAGCATCACAATTAAAATTTACTCTGCTGTTCTCAGCCTGCAGAAAAGAACAATGTAAATTGCAGTCAGTAATCGAGATGTCGTTAAAACCAACTTATTTATTTCCACATCAAGTCAAAGTCATTTATATGTACATAACAAACTTATATCTAAAGGGTTAAACAAAATGAGCCATATTCTGCTATTAGTCTCACTGGAGCCATGGACATTTGTTTCAGTATAACTCAGTAGAGATAGTGCTACAAAAGAAAGAAACTTCTGTGCTTCTTTATTCAGATAGTCAGAACAAGCTAGTGTCACCATTACAGAAAAGGAATACTTACTCCACTGCTGAGTATCTAATTTTCCTTAAGCTGCGTGACCATTTCCCATGCTAAGAATGTGTTTTAAAGTCTTTCATTAGAAAAATCTCTCATGACTGTTTCTTGCATTGCTCTGATTAGATCTGAATGAGTTTCTAAACCAAGTTTAATTAGAATGAGTAAATAAACGTTCCTCGTATGATGGAGAGAAAGAGTACAGAGATACTATCTGTGTCCATTTGGGTAAATCTGAATAATCATTTGTCATAGAGTTGTCTCTGGTGTAAATATTGTAAATGTAAATATATGTTAAGTGTTACTGTAAATACTTTCATGTCTCAGTGTACGTCTCTCTCATTCACTCTTCATCTTGGTTGAAAACAGTTCTCTGAATTAATGATAGGTTAGTAATGCCAGAGGTCCAACTCCTCCTGTCAGCTGATTTCTCATCAACCTGACAGTAAGTCTACCAATCTGCAGTGAAAGCTGCTGTCCCTGCCTCCTGATTCACTTCTGCAGAGCACCTATGTAAGGCCTCTCTGGTGCTGGGAGGGAAGTCAAATCATGCCTGTAAACTAATACTCCCCCACTTCTCTCCTGTCTCAGGAAAGAAGCCTGAACTTCTTCCCACTCACACAATCTCAGGCAAGGATCTGACATTTCCTGAGGCATCCCACAGGTGTTGCTACAGCAGCAAGGGCTGTGATGTCCAATTTAGTATTTATTCTTCCCTTAGGAATGTATCCGTGAGTCAGACCTCCATCTCTGCGTAACGCTTGGCATCGCTGCTGATGCCTCATCCATTCAGCTTCGGGGCTCTGTTGGGGCAGCATTCACAACCTCAGTAGCTTTTATCAGCTGTGTTTCACCATCATCTCTGTTATAGCCACTCTGTGATTTTAAGTGACTAGAAAATGGAGCAAATTCAATATATTTGAAGGGAAAATCCTTTCTTGATCACAATGAATGATGATACCAATCTGCAGATTTTTGTTTAACATAAGTAAAAAATGAAAAATTTAGGATTAGAATGGGAACTGAATTCATCAAGTTGAGCCTTAAATAAACTTAATAGTAATGATAAACTGTAATGAAAGTGAGCTGTGTGTCTCATGAGTCTTTATTCAGCACAGCATTAACTCATATTGTTTCTTGTTATAACTTCAATTCCTTGTTACAACTTTACATTTAAATGGTATTTTCTAATACAGACATCCAAAAGATATTATGTTTGCAAAATGTACACTAAAAGTGTTCTTAATGTCTTAGCATCTGATCCCCTTTGACTGAATCAATAAATATCCTCAGGTGGACTTTTGGAGGTCTTCGTGTCAGACTTTAAGCCAGGACTCAGAAACTCTATGGATATACAAAGTTAGTGAGTGTTGGTAGAAAGACCAAGCAAAACCAAGCAAAACAGCACTGGACTTCCCATGTTTCAATTACAGTTTTCCTTTTGGAACAATGAAAGTATTAGATGTCTTCAAGATTAATACATCCAGTGAAAAAACTTCAAACTGAGACCTTGACAATAAATAATTTTTGGAAATCTTAACATTATGAAACATGAAAGTTAAATCTCTCTTTTCTGAAGTTCATGTCAGTATTGCACTGGGGGTTGCCACTGGAATATATCATATGCAGGCATTTATTTTCTCATTTATTAATATAATTTGAAGTTTCAAATATATTCATTTAAGTTTAATCATCAGCAACTCGTATTTTTTGGATTTGAGAACTTTTCCTTTGATGTTAAAAATATACTAGGATGTAAATCACAGTGTTGTAAATTTTTAAAACTATGGAGAGACTAACACTAGAAATTTTTAAGGGGCAGAGTATATTACTGAAAGGAATTTTCTAGTACTGTTGATGTTTCCTATTTCTAAGTTCCCACTAGGAAAATCTGAAACTAGTAGAGTAGCACTGAATTATCTCCAGTGGTTTTCTGCAAAAGAGCCATTGAGTGACTAAGGAAGCCATTTTTGGCATATAATGCATATGTATGGCAGCATCTCACAAGGCAGAGAAGTTCTGCTGATACAGGAGCAAAACATGAAGAGTCATTTGTGAAATAAGTGGTGTCCTGCAGCTTACTCATCTATGGAGAAAACAGGCAAATAAGTGGGGATTAAATGGGGCATTTGGATACACTTAGGAAGAAAGAGTGTTCGGTGTGTGAATGCACCAGGATGCAGCATTCACATCTGAACGGTTGATAAAAGAAGGCTCTGAAAATTTTGCTTTGGTTTAGGTACATGTTCTTAGATCCATTTCAAAGAATGTACATCTGCCTTTGAAAATTGATCAGTGTTTTATCATCAAAAGGTAAAGTGATGGCCTGAAAGATATGAACAGCATGATACATGTTCCCAGTATATGTAGTAACTTTGTCATGGAAAGTAGCAAGCAAACTTAGATTTAAATTAAGAAGTAGGATATTTATGGTATTTTCCAGTAATAAATAAGGAAGACAGGAATTTTCTACATTTACAAGCAAAAGGCAAATCTGAATGAATTCACAAGGGCGTCTCCTCTGGTCAGCTTTTCTCATTGTGATCTCCAGTGAAACGGATCCAAGGTGTGCTGAGTTCAGGCAGAATCTTTTGTGCGTGCATTTGTGATTTATAATAAACTTGGACATCTTGAGAGGTGTTCTAAAGAAGGAAAATGTTAAAGAAGATACAATCTAAAAGCTTTTAAAATACTTTTCTTTTTCAGATCTCACTGTGAGGATAAGTCACTAAAAGGACCGTGATGCTCAGTTATGAATTTCCTATTCCTGTGCAGTGTAAGATCCTTTAGATAAAATGCATCACATTAGTGAAAAACAGGAACACCTAGTTCATTAAAAGATAACTGCATCATGAAATGCAGAAAACAGCCTCCTGAAAGTGGTTTGCAATGCACATAAAGCACTTTTACTTGTTCCAATTCAATTTGAAACGTAAGCATTGTAAAATCACCAAGCTACATTTTCCTTATCAGCATAATTTATGAAGCAGAATTTCTGGAATTGCAGTTGTTTGCTTAGTTTCCATTTTCTCCCCCATTCTCAGTAAGATAATCATGTTCATCATTAGAAGCAGGAAAAAAAAAAAGGAACTTTTCTTCCATAACATATTACAAAGGGATTGAACTCAGATTTCCCACACATTAATACCCTTTAGTTACTTCAGACACTTTCTGTTTGTGTATGAAAGTGTCCATACTGGAATTTTCTCACTTTTGAGTAATTGAGTGCAATATCTTCTAATGCTATTAGAACCACAATGCAATAAAATATAAAAAGATGCTGTTGCTGGCTGATTCAGTTACATTTTTCATATCAACACTAAAGACTGTGAAAACTGTGAAATGTGTAATAATATGGTCTCCAATCCTTATAAATTGGCCAATGTGGTTCAGCCCTAGCAGGAGCCTCAGAGCCATCTGCCTGTAGCTTGAGATCTCTCTCCAGAGGGCAAATCAAGTGTCAGAGTGCATCTTTATGTTCGTTAGAGTGAAGTAACTATAACTTACTATTTCAAAGTTTGTGGTTTGGAAACAAGCAGAGTGAACCTGCAGATAACTCCTTGATTTCAAACTCAGAATTACACTGCCTGTAACCATCCTGACATTGAAGGGGTCCATGGGCAGAGCTAAGCCCTTAACTCTGAGTTGCGTAGCCACCACCAGCTGCATTTTTGCAGAGCATCACTGCAGTGTGGTAGGAAGGTGAGGGAGCAGTAAGAGAACCATCACAGAAATGAAGAGTCACTGTGACCATCAGTAGCAGCAACTTAAACTATGCAGTAACCTTCACTCATGGAAGGTCTCTTTGTAATTAGTGGAAGATCTTTTGTCAGCGGGAAGCTGGGTAATGGATACTGAACCTTTCTTGGCTGAAGAGATAATGTAATACCTTTGAGGCTACAGGACTGGATCTGAGGATGCAGAGCTGCAGAAAACTGTAATTAATAGAGGAAATTTCATTCTTTGTAGCACAAAGATTGTCATCTTTGAAGAGGATATTACAGTCCTTGCTTGTTCTGTTATTCCCAAAATAGCCTGAGTTCTTATGGTAAAATTCCTACTGTGAATAAAGCAACACCATGATCTAAATTTGTGTTCTACTATTTCCATGAAAGCAAAATATATTTAACCACTAAGGCAACCACCAGACTAGTATGAGACAGAAGAATGTCACTGATGTGTAACAGCAGAGCATTGGCATACAAGTCCTGTATAATATTCACAATCCTGTTCTCAGTCTAAGAAGTTATTAATAATGACAACAGGAATTAATAAAAAGAGAGAGGCATCTCTTTAAAGAGAAGGCTGCTGAGGCCTTTTGTAGCTGAATGGTGAAGAGGCTTCTAAGCCACTCAGATCAGTCAGATTTTGGCAGAAGGGTCTTTCCCCACCGTGTTGGCTTTGGGGTGGTATATATGGCAGAACCTCTTACCTTGCTTTTAGAAACGTTAGCAAAGGAATTGAGTATGAATGGCTGTGTTTGTGTCTCCATTCTTACCAGATTATTTTTTAAAAGGACCCCAAATAAACCATGGTATGAATTCCTTGCCCTTGTCATGTACTGTCCAGCACTGCTATGCCACTGACTAATGCTCCTGGGACTTCTGCTTCTAGTCCCAGTAATGCTTACTGGCACTCCCTGAGTAGGTGAAGGTAATTTCTGTGAAGAAAGGGTGAAATACTGAGCACACAGGTTGCACAAGAGAGGTGAATCCTTCTGTCATTTGTTTTAGCCTTCAAAGTGAATTAAAGTGCACAAACAACTGGTGCACACCTGCTCCTGGATTTAGGTCCCACTCACCTCATATCTTCAGCTCAGGAGACCTTCCTTTTCTGTATTTGTTAAATATTTTCAATATTTTCCAGATCAATTTTGCTTTCATGCTTTTGGTGTTATATGTGGGGTACATAAGCTTTTTAAAAATTATTATTTTTTTTAAAATGTCTCTGCTTCTCAAGGACTTGGATTCTTTTGTTTTCTGCTTGTTATCCTAGAAACTGATCCCAGGTTCTCCCAATAGATCCTCTCCAAGAGTGAAAAACCTGCCTAAAGCATTACACTCACACTCCAGCTTTGACCGCGATCATATTGCATAAACCATTGCATAAACAAGTTTAAAGTGCATGCTCTCACTTGTTCTCTGTGTTCTAAGCAGCAAGCTGGACATACTTTCAGCTTGAGATTCAGCAGTCACTGGGTTGTTTCAGATGACCTTTAGCCTTGTAACACCATTATTGTGAAATCACTGCTGGTTATTCTGTGGCACAAGGGTAGTAAAATTGTTCATATATCCTTTTTTATTTATAGCAAAATATAAGTGAACAACATAAAAGGGGAAGGCACAAGAAGAAAAGCTTATAAGTGTATATGATGAGGTTGGAATAAACTAATACATTGCACAAGGTCTTCATTACATTCCAAATGTGAACGAAAGGATCAGTGTCTAATGAAATATTAAATGTTGGTATTTTGTACAACATCCAGGGAGAGTATGCCACAAGCAACTAGCAATTAATTTTAAAGCACCCCTGTGAACAGGTTTTCCTTTTAGAGATGAGAAATAAGACTCGGCTCAATAGACCCAGGGTACTGCTATAGGCATGTTTGACTTGTTTGCTCAATATGAGCTCCTATGACAAATAAATAAAATAATAGAGATTACTTACAACAGGAGAACAAATGCCAAAAATTGTGTACTTGTCTGTTCAGTCATCCATCTACAGTCTGGCATATTCTGGGATTGATTTTCAGATGTTAAGAGCAGTTGTTCTCCTTGAGCAGAGGAAAAGTTCCACATTCTTCTTCGGGAGAACAGGTTAGATGCTCAGACCTGGAAACTATTAAAGCCCATACTTTAAATACATCTGTTCAATAATCTATGTAAACATAAACTTGCTACTGACAGAAAAGAATATTTGCCCATATCCTGAGATATTCTTACTTAGATGTGGTCTTTGTGTTTTAAGTTTAGGCATTATTCCTGATTAACTTAATTAAGTTGTCTTCACCATCTTAAGCATAAACCAGTCAGATTAGCTATTATGTGTGAAGACAGCAAGATGATGAAAAGAGCCCAGAATATGATAAAATAGATAAAATACATCTGCCTTTTACATCAGAAGGAAACTTTCACCCATTTTTTTCTTAACTTTTCTCTGAGTTGTCTCCAACTGCATGATTTGTTTCAGGCTGGTTTTATTCCAAAGCACTGCCATAAATTAGTACGAGGCACCTGAGAATTCATGGGGAGATATGTGTAAAAATATTTCTTTTTTCTTTTTCTTTTTTTTTTTTTTAATAGAAAACCTCAACACTTGCTGATTAGTTTATCTTAGCTGTTTTTAAAGTTTGACAACTTTTCTCCATTAGAATTAGGAGCAAATCTGTCTGCAAAGCTAACAGTAAAACACTGTAGGTACAAGTGTCAAGAGGCATTTTCAATCTTTTTTGGAGCTGTGTTTGCCCTGTGTGTTCTGTGACACTAGTTGAGAATCTCTGTATACGTGTAAAGTTAGTAAGTAACAGCTAAGAGTTTAATCAGCCTCTATGTCATTTCTTTCTCCCTCACTGGGAAGCCAACCTCTGAGGCTCTGAACATCTGCTGCCATGTAGCACAATGACAATGCTGGTGTCAGAGTGTAACACTGGTGCTGGAATTAGGGACAACTATATTCTCATATAGCATATGGCAACGTGTGTTCTCATCAGTCATTTATCTGCTAATATGTGCCTACATCTGAATCTTAATGAGAGGGAGAGAGTGATGAGTGAAAGCCTGCCCTTGGATGCATATAATTCCTCAAAATCATCACATGCAAGGTTAAACAAAGATCAGTTGAAATGTGTTGCTCCCAAAAGCCCACATTGCATACTTAGTGCTAAATTCTACAAGTAATTGGAAACCTAACATTCCTAACTGCCAGTTTTTATGGACAATTCAGGTTCTGCAACTACAAGGGGCATGTTCAGGTGACTGGGAGCAACCAGCATTATGTCCATAAAACATTGACTAGAAGCTTTCAATTGAATGAATTATGGATGGGAAAAAACCACTAGATTTTACTTTAATAAATGGAAAAAGAGTAGTGTTCTTTGTCTGGTAACTACTTACATCTGAATAGAAGCCAATGAAAGCTTTACTCATAATTGTTCCCAATTGATGAGAAATAAGATGATGGATAGAACCAGAACATCAGCTTCAGATACTTTATCTGAGATGTTATGACTGAAAAGTAAGTATGAGATAGTCATAAAGTTAAATTGTTTCAAGGTTATATGACAACACTAATGGCTCTTCATATTGCTTTGTTTTCTTCCTTTGAAGACTGAACAGCACATGCAGTTTTGTGTATTTCTATAAATTGATGTGGTTGAAATTACGTAAACATTTGCCATAATTTGGTTCACTGCATCTCACTGGAGCTTGTGTTTGAGTACTCTACTAGCTGTTACACTGAATGGATCCAAATCTTGAAAAGAGCTGAAATCTCTACCTGATTGCAATTTTTTTTATTATTATTTTTATTATTATTATCAGGATGCAGATTTGAATAAATATCAACAAACCTGTTGTGGGGGTGTGCCAAAATCTAGTCCTAAGAGAACAATCCAGAGCCTGTTAAAATGGATAGCAAATTTTCTATCACCATTAATTATTTCTGGATTGGACCCTAAACTATTTTCAAGTCTGTGTAGTTAAATTTCTGTGGAGAACCCTTTTATTAGAAAAAGTTATTCTTGCACAGGTGATGTCTGACAGTTTGGATAATGCAGTTCAGCCTTTGTGTGAAAGATTAACCCAGGGGAATAAAAATATTAGAAATAAAATAAAAATTATAACTCATTGCAATATTGGTTTTCTGCTACTGCTGGACTGGGGAACAGACCCAAGTTACCTGCTTTCCTTTTGAGCATGGAGACGATTAAATCAATTGCTGTTCCTCTGTACATACTCCATGACACTGAAGTTGGCTCCTCAAACTGTTCTAATGTGTAATGCCTAAATTAGTTTGCTCTGTTTAAATGACACTTTTGGCTTTTGTGCTCACAAAATGATTTTGCAGTAAAAATGGACAGCAGAATAACCAGGATCTCTCAACACCAGGAGATTCCCAAGACAATCCTGACATCTTAATTGTAATGTTAGTACCCTTTCATGTTGGAAAATTATTTCCGTTTCCCTGAAACAAACTCTTTTTATAGAATTATATCAGGATTTTTTGACATTTCTAGTGGGAATTCTGGTATTTCAGAACATGATTTCCCAAAGAAGAGCAAGTCCTAGAGTATTGTCCGAAATTCAAAGAATCAGTCTGAATAGGCACAGGGCAGAAAAGATTTGTACAGAAAAGTTCACAGAAAGGGGATACCTTGGGGAAGGAAGTTCCCACACATGTTTTCTTGGTGGCAGCTCTGGTTAAGAATCTTCTCCAGCTTCAGTGATCCCTCAGTAGTGCCAGGACCTGTTGTAAAATCATCAGAATTTTGACCTGAGTTAATAATGAGCCACCATTTTGGTTTTGAGTTCTGTTTTCCCTCAAACCCTTCTATCTCAGGTAAATGGGAGTGTGAATAGAGATAAGAATTGCTGTTTAAAGATGAAGGGAAGGGGAACTGCATGTGTTGAAGCAAAAGACTTTAGGATAAATGACCACATTGAGTTTTGCATTTTTTTTTCTGTTTGCTTATTGCATTGATATCCAATTTGCACTTGAAAGTATTTTTGAAGCAAATCAGGCTTTCTTGTGTCAGTTCCACAGGACAAAGAGTAGCTGCAACTACTAGCTGGAGCAAACATGTCATGAGTAAAGGTGGCTGCTGGAGTCTGGAGTGCCTTGGTCTCATTTTGTACTGCTGTGCTCTGTTGGCAAAGGGTAAGTTGCAGCACATAAGAAGCAGGTTCTGGAATCTGTCTTTAACACAGAAGAAAACTTTAAGTTGGCCAAGTCTTTCCATGCAGCCAGAGAAGGAAATCCTATCACCACTTGTTCATTCCAGCCACTACATTTTGTTTACACCAGTGCCATCCCTATAGTTTTGCAAGAAACCCCTGCAGTCTGGGAACTGATGTGTATTTACTTTGCCAGGTGAGTCGTAACTGGGCTCAGTTCCCTGGGAAGCTCCATGAACATTTCCTGCCTGAAGTGAAGCAACAGTTTTGTTGGTATGTGGAGGGCTTTGAGCAGCAACATTGGCTTACCACAGCTTTCAGTGCTCAAGGAACTGGGAATGCACTTCTCAAGGAAAGACTGGCAGCTTGCTTTAAAACTAGGAAGTAAACGGAGAAAAGTCTGCCTTAGCCTGGAATTTGTCTCACAGTATCTGTTGCATTTGTAAATCAATGCTACACAGATTAGCACATGCATCACTAGGCCCACAAAGAAGATATAGGAGCGCATTGTCTCTGCCAAGCATCGAGTTTTGTGCTACTTCCATTATCACCGAGTTAAAAATATAGCCCAAAGCATGAATCCAGGGTAAATACCAGATGCAGATAATAAAAGATGTTTTAATCTATCCTTTATCTGGACATCTGCAGTTTCATGACTGTTTCCCAGCATGTTTGTGTTAACCTGACTTTATATCGCACACAGCCTCTTTTCTTGCTTTATCCATTGATGCTCCCTCTGGGGCAGAGTGTTCCTGGCTGTGTGGTGAGAGCTCCCAGCCTGTGCAACACCAGGATATATCTGCAGTTCCTGCGTTTCCCTGTGACTATTTTCCTTATTCAAAAATTTAAGGATTTCAGTTCTCCTTGAAATTAAGGATCCATTAAAGGAATGGGAACTATATGGGATCCTGTCTTCAGTTTGTGGCCTTTTATCATATATAATGAGGGTAGTGAAGACAAAACAGATTATGTGCTTTCCTGGTCCTCACATTTCTTACTTAGTCATCTGCAATTAAAGAATGGTAATCTGATGGGGCAAGTGGTGAGCTCCATGGCACATTTCCAGTTTCTGTCACCTCATGATAATACAGCTAGGGGAAAGCAGTGAAATTATTTTTCTACTATTATGTTTTTCAAAGAATAACTTTCTTGTCTGAGCTGAGACTTTGTGTGACAAGTTTCAGGGCCATGTGAGTTCTTTATGCTTGAGCTAAAAACCAAGACAGGGAAGAAAGGATTTTCATAATAGAAATGCTCACACACCACATTAATTGTAACAGCATGAACTGGGGCACTACAAGAAAGGTTGTTTTAATTTGACTAAGAATGAATAGATTACTGAGAATCAATTGCAATCTAATAAGGGTCTTATTGTAAAACCTACTGATAAGATGGAGTGGAATTGTTCTGAACTGTGCTTCTGGGAGTGAGATTTCAAAAGAACATAATGCTGACTTTTATAAATCTTTGATCGGGGATACTAATGGAAATACAGAAAAACCTACGTCCCAGTGTTTCCACTTTTCAATAAACTGCTGCCAGATTATTGCTAAAAGAGAATTCTCTTCCTTAAAACTTCAGTCTGAGAGGAACCGAGCTGCTCCTGGGCAAAGCTGTGTGCTCTTGACTCCTGTTGTCTGTATGGGAAGCTGAAGGTGCTCAGCAATTCACAAAATTTGGCTCACAAGCACAGAAAAAGATGCAAGGAGATCATCTGGGTGTCTCAGATGTCTAAGTCCAGTGTCTAAGAGAGGAATGATTCATCGCAGTCGTAAGCAGTTGTTCTCAGGTGGACTCTAAAATCAGCCCATCTCGGCATTGCCCCAAACTGTCACTTAAATAACTGTGTTTTGTCTAAATGCCTACATTTTTTCATGACTAAAATTAGGAGGGAATAAGAACCACAATACATCTTAGTGAAAATCCTTTTACTCCGATTACTGGGAATCTGAGCCTGAGCGTACTTCACCATTTCCATGGTAAAAGACCATGGGCTGAAGGTTAAGTGACAAGTAATCAAACCTTGTCTGTGTGGTAATTTTTCCCCCCCAAAAGAATCCAAAATAAACTGTATAAACTTAAACTTGATCTTAAGAAATGTAAAACATATCTGTGTCTCCTAAAAAAAAGGAAAAGAAAACCAAAACAGAATTCAAAGACAGTACAAAGTTTCTACTTTATGATTAAGAATGTATTTTCTGAGTACTTTTAGAGACATATTTTGACAGCTTTTCTATGTTGTTGAATGTATTGATCCTGAAAGTTTTGTAAACGACTGTTTGACTAAGCATTTGTGCCATGAAAGTTGCATTTGTCATTAGCTATTTTGAAACAAAAATAATCAAATGGAAAGCAAATTGACATGTTTGAAAGTATCAGGGATATTCATAGGTAGAATTATTAATGACGACAACATTTGAAAGCTTCTACTCGCAGATGTTAACCAACTTTTACCTGCCAGAGTTCAGGCAAAGAACTATGTGAGTTGTCTTGGTTAGCTTCCCTTTGCTGTTACAGATTTCTTTTGCCTTCTTTTGAAGGACTCAGTACTGAAAGCTGTCAAAGGCAAAGTGTTGGACTATATGCAAGATTGTCTATTCCAGAATGGCAGATTCCATGGTCTTAGAAGCTTTTTTTCTAATTTGCAATTCTCATATATTTCTTTTTTCATTTTCCCCAAGCCTCAGTCACACTGTCAAGGAGAAGAAATAACTCTGTGTGATTTAGTCGACCAAATATGTCAGAAATCATGAAAAATGACTACTCCTATAGTAAGTGGTCAAAGAAAGGGAAAGAGAAGGAAAATTATATACCCAGACTATCTAGCAAGTGCTTATTGATAGGAAATGCATTTGTTGATCTTTGGAGCAGTTTATGAATGATTCATATGCAGGATGGTGATAGATTTTTCAGCAAATAGAATCAGCAGCAAATAATTTGAAAAACCTTGAGAGTACAACATAAGATATTCTCAGATTAATCACTTGACTGAGGCTCTGTCATTTAAATTAGTAATCACTAAATTTAGACAGTCATATTTATCTGACTTTCCAGGACCTAGTTGTAGATTTATTATCTACGCAGTGAGGAAATTTCTTCTCTTCCCTTTTGCTTTAGAAATATTCAGTTATAATTTGCTCAGATATTTTGTAATTTCTGATTCTGATCCTAATCAGAGCCAAAAGAATAAAAGTTGCATGAAAATGCAATCAAATTTAAATTCAGTTACAACTTAGGCAGCTAAAGACAGGATTATGTTTTATTTTACATAAACATGCTTGCTTACAGCCTATTTATAACCTCCTTCAGTGACAGATTAAAAGACTGACAGTCTAAGACATCATCATCTTAAAAATTTTTATACAACCACTAAAAAAGCCATACAGGCTTTAGCCTTTCCAAGGAGAAATATCCATTCACAGTGCCACATGTTCCTTCATCCCCCAGAGAATGTTAAAAACTTCTTCCTCTCCCATTTCTTCATTAGTGGCCACGGAAGCAGAGGGACATTAGGTTGGGTTGACATCACTGGTGGCTTCCAATATGTGTACCACGAGAGACATATCCTGTCTTTCCTTTAAGTTAAATTTCACAGGCCACTTAAGGCACGTTGAGAAGGTTGGCAGATGTGATCCTCTGCCTTCCAGGTGAGGTGCTCACACAGCTGTGTTCACTGAGGACCCTTCCAGGCTCTGCAACCTCTGGAAAGGTTACATTGAGTGAAGTAACTTTCTCACTCTGTTTCTATTAATCCTCCCATCACTTTGAGATGAAAATTAAAATCCATTTAGAGTTATTTTCTCTCCAAGAGCTTACGGGCTGAATTACTCATCTGAGATGTGGAAGGTGTTGATTAGGTGGATATTTTCAAGTTGACAAGAGCAGAAGTTTAAGTCGAGCATTCCGAGCTTTGAGGAGGATGTCTGAACATCCCATCATTATGGGCTTCAAGGGATTGACTTACCTCAGTCTTTGCTGTAAAAGTCACTATTCCCCTTTGAATACAATGCATAAATATTCATGGACTAAGACTGAGCAAGAATAATTCTTTGACCTGTACATTTGGTAAACTAAAATTCTAATTCCTAACATAAGAAATATGCAATTTTATGCTGAAAGACCAGTTTCAACATGAGAGATCAAGAAATATGCATTCCTGGAAGTTTAAGTTGCTCAAAATTTAGGGTATTCTCTTGACAGCTCACAGGAAGGACAAAGGTGCAGCATTGCCCTGACCCAAAGCAGTCACAGAGGCACTCAAATTACTGGACTAATTGACTTACGGGGCAAACAGACCTCTCCTACTTCTTGTATCTGTAGTAAAGAGATACGAAACGTGTCCAGAGTCTCTGGCCCTGCAGAGAACACTGGAGGAGGAAGGAGCTCTTTTGTGAGTCCCACTGGTGCTTATGGGTAAGATGAAATGAGAGCTTTGCAGTGTCCTTAAGGCTTGAGGAATTCCAGGCTTTCTCAAATGCTGAAATGTAGACCCCATGGGATTTTCCAAACTGAGCCACAGGTACCAAGAGATTTACTGCAGTAAGCAATAGCTGAACAGGGATAATATATATTCCAGCTGAGATGGTTTCAGGTGCCCAAAGGGTAGCTGGATGGCTGACTTGCTCTGTGAATCAAATGTTAATTCTTGAGGACATTCTAAAAATCTGAATATTACCACCTAATTCTACTCTTTGCTCTTCAATCCATAACTATATAATGTAGAGCAATTTAATACTGCAACCATAATTCACATCATGTTTTATAGAACACTGCTGTCTTTCCATAGTATCTTTCTTTCACATAAAATTTCTCTATATTTTTTAAATCTGTCATTGTTCACTTCTATCAGACTTTTGAGAGATTTAAACCAGAAGATTTTAGAGAAGAGTAGGAGGACCAAAAATCTTGCAAACAAGGCAGAGTGCTGCATTTTACACTGATTGTAGCTTTGGACATCTCTCTTTCCCAGCACCACTTTATGGACTAAAGGAAATTCCTGGCATCACATTGGTCTCTCTAGATTGGAAAATAGGACTGGAGAGAAAAAATCACTCCATGGTATGTGTATTGTTCAAAAATGTCTCCCTTTGGGAATGTCACTGAGATGGTTGTATCATTGCACATTTAGTATTATCATCCAGAGGGTTTTGTTTTATTTGACAGATACTGTGTTCATTTGCTGCGACACCTGTTGTGCCTTCAGCAAGAACAAAGAGCCTTGTTTTGAATTTAAGAACAAGCTTTTAGCTGGGATGTAAAACTATTTCTATGTATGTCAACGTGGTTCTCTGTAAGAACAGAGGTGGGCCTCAGGAAGGACTCTTGGGAGTTATAAAGGGTAAGATCTTGCAGGTAAGTGGACAAGACTAGTTTTGTGCATGGTAGGAACATTCTAGAAGAAAGTATGGAGGTGAAGTTAGATGTATGATTGACTGAACAGGCATGGGTGGGAATAACAGCAAAGAAAAATATGATGGGATATTTAACCAAAAAGGATGAAGAAAAGGTGATTAATGATCAGTTGGCTTTCCACCTGCATATGGTGCGAAGACTGCATTAACCCTCTATCACTGGCATTCAAGGGCTGACATTTATACCACCATTAAGGAATTTTCTGAGCGGTCACCAAAGTCTAGTAAATTCATGAGTCTCTTTTCTACAAGCCAGAAATCACTTGAACCTTTATTTCTATTCATGTTCCTTGGCACTGGTCCTGTGCCAATAAACTCAGTCAGCAGGGCATTTGAGAACATGCTTATTTGTGATCCAAATCATGCCTTTCTTTTTTTTCAACAATCCCCCCAAACACAATCATTGCCCTCTTCATAATGGGGAGCAGGGGGGAAAAAAGGAAAGAATAAAAAGGAATGCATTAAAATCTGTAGCCCTCTCCAGTGATATAAGGAAAAAAAGAATTGCTAGGCCTTGAATTTGATAGCATTTGCCACAAGTATTTGGGTTTTAGCTCTATGACTTAACCCTGCTTCCAGCTGAGCACACGCATTAGTGGCCACAGAGCTGGAGTCAGTGACGTTCCTCCCCGCAGGTCTGGAGGTATTTCCCATGTCTCCTGGCTACCCTGGGAGCACTGCACATAATGCTGCCAACCTCCCTGCTCTGGGGAACGAGCCTGCCAGTCCAGATCTCTGCTGACTATTGCACAGTACCGACCTGTTTAAGAAGATGGTCATGAAGTGATGGCTCTTTCTTCATAATTAACTTATTTATTCTTTATCCATAATAGTTGCTCATTTCAAACACTTCTTATTCATTGGAAAGTTACATCACTCATGGATGCTGTATAGATTTTTAATTGTCTCCTGTAAATAGATGATGCCTGTCAATTACCACTTTGGTGTAAGGCTTTAGGAATTAGATCAGCCTCATTACAGTAGAAAAAAGTAATTTCAAAGTAAACTAAATATTTTGTGCTGAGCAACTGAGAAAAGACACGTTAATCTAAACCAGTTATTTTCATATTGATCGGCCAGGCTTTCTTTCCTTGAAATGCTACATAATATGTTTCCATTCAAATTAGGTATGGACATAGCCACTGCTTGCAACTGATAATGGGTAACAGAGTGTTTCATGTCAGAGCTTGATCTTGACACTTGCACCTAGCTTTGTGTCCCAGCTCGCCAGTAGTCCTACATTTGAGGATATTTAAAGGTTGATCCCTTTTAGGGTCCTCTTTCATATTAATAATAAGAATTTAAATGCATTACTGAGCGTGTGTGAAAGTCCTGGGGAGCAAACCAGATTCTGTTTTAAATGGGAACATTATTAAAGCTAGGCACATATTAATGTTTTACTGAATAAAGATGGATTTAGCTATTGCTTAGATATTTCCTCAGGTCAGTGATTTGGGTTGGTCCATCACAGTGTAAGGCCATCTGTGAGTTTTAGATGTAAAGCTGAAGTCTGGGCATCTTTGGGACAGAACAGATATATTTTGTGGGGTTTAAGATTCAATGTGAAAACTTTAGAATAATGTTGTTTGCAAAATAACTGCAGTGGCTATATATTCTATCTAGTCCAGATGGATAAAATCTCTAAGGGACATTTGTTTTTATGGCCTCTAACTTATTGTTTTAAAGCCTAACTTTTATGAGGCAAACTCATTATTTTTAGCAGTCTTTTACTGTCTCTTAAATGCAGCAAAAGGCAAAGAGGACCACAAATCTGTTATATTTAAAGCTACTAAACAAAATGTCAACAATCACCACAGACCTTGTGCATTTTTTAAACAAAAATATGGGTGACTGTCTCTTGACCAATGGGTTTCCCCTCTGAATAAAACACAGGCATTACATTCAGTGGTGTTTGGTGATAACATTCCATCAGGCTGTGTTAAAATCAGTGCAATTTGGCTCAAAGTTTAGCTCATTATATTCAGTGTAGTCTGTGTTTTAGAGTTGTTAAAAAAATCTGAAGACAGACAGAGGACCATAATAACAGGATGGATGTGACCTCAGGATGTCGCTGCTTTCCTTTACTATCCCGGACAGATTCAACTTCACCTAAATAACATTTGGCTGCCATTTGTCCAACCTGTTTTTAAAATAGCCCGGTGATGAGGAATCCCCAGCTTCTCTCAACAGTTGTGTTTCAGCACTTAATTCTCTTGCCATTCAGCTTGTTCTAGATGTGTAGGATAAATCTCCCTTGTAGTAACTTAATTCCATTACTTATTGTCCTGGAGAGCACAACAGTTTTCCTCTCTTTGCCAGCCTCTTGATGACATCAGCTGTCATTTGAAGTCCGTACTGATTGTTCCCCTTGCTCTTCTCTCAGCTAAAGAAAAGTATTACATTCCAGCTTTCTTCACAGCTTTTGTTGGAAAAGTCTCAGTGTTTTCTGTTCTTTTTGAACTTTTTCTGGCTGATTCAGGTATAATGTTGTGCCCAAATCTGATGTAGTATTACAGCTGAGCCCCACTGATATTACAGAGACTTCAGGTATCTTATATACAATGTGCCTACATGTGTCCTCTGGTACATTATGGCCCTGTGGATGTGTGTTCCATTTTGGTCCATTAATTCTCAGATCACCTTCTGTAGAATCATTTCTATTATTCTGCCTTGTAGTTGTGTGCTGCTTTGTGGCACACACTGAATTACTTATTATTTTAATGATTCCACCACATTCTTTCAAATGTCATTCCTAACCTCTACAGTGCTAGCCATCCCTCTCAAATTGTTAGTATCGCCAAATTAAAAGCGCTTTCTGTTCTGTCATCTAAATCATCAGTAATGAACCTTAGTGTCTAGAGTACAGGATGGATTAGGATGGCAGAATTCTGCTAATGGCAAACTTGAACCAGTTCTTCATAGGACCTAATTTGCTTCTAAAATAATTCATATGTTGCAATTTTACCTTTATTGTTTATTTGTGGAATTCATTGCTCTGAGAACTGGTATGTCCTGATAAGTCACTGCAAACAAGAGGAATGAACAGTCTGAGTTGACTGGAGTGTCAAGATTGCTCTTCCTAATGAGCATGGAACAGACCTTGGAGGTTTGGCAGGGTCGATACTGAGTGAAGAAACAGGTGGCACTGAACATGAGCAATTGGCTTACTCTGATCCCTTAATATTAGAAGAACATGTAAATCATTTGTGAATGAATTCTGTTGTGGTATAACCAATCCACCACTCCACTGCCTACCTACACATGCCACTGAGACATTATGGTGTCTTCTCATTATTCTAAAAATCTATCAGTAATCATTTCACATTTTCCCTTTTACATCTTGATACTGCAACCACAGGATCCTTTGGAATGATTCTTTTGTTTCATAAATAATGTACATTATCTCACTAAGATTCAGTTAAAACAAGTTCATCCTACTTTATGCTGAATAATAGGAAAGAAGGCCCTTTCTCTATTCTTGTTGCCCAGAACTTTGTCCCAAAAGAATTTCATTCTCAGTTTGTTAAAAAATGAGAAAGATACATTTGGGGAGATCTGAATCTTTCGTGTTTGCCTCCTACAGAAGGTTCCTGTAAGTGAACAGGAAATATAATACTCAGACTTTTTATTTTTATTATTATTATTATTATTATTATCATCATCATTATTATTGTTTTTTTTAGTCTTTGTACCAAATTATTGAAAGTCTAAAAACATTTTGTTTTTATGGAAATCATGCTAACTAAGACACTTACATCCTTTGAAATAATCAAGGCCATGATAATATCAATGAAGAACACTGAAAACAATTACAAAGACATGTTTCTGGAAAGTTGTACAAGAGTCATGTTTCAGATAATTTTAATAAAACTGAAAAAAGTCATTTAGTCATTTCCTCACAAGTGTTTGGTACTGAAGCTGTATCAGCAGTTTGTCGTGAAACAGCATTAAATGTGAAAGCAAACCAATACGAACCTAAGGAATCCTCTTAGGGAAATTTCTGTTTGGGTGGCAAAAAAGGGTTTGATAAATTTACTTTAATCCAAAGGAATTACCTAGTTCTACATGATTTGCAGCCCGGTATAATTAGATCTTGAGTAATGTGTAACTGATTCTATTTGAAGTGCAAACAAAACCCAACTGTGGCTCTGTAGATCAGAATATTGATGATTTTATATGGAAAAAGAGATTAGAGACACAGATGGCTTAAGAGACCACGCTGACATGACAGCTTCTTGAGACTGCAGCATGCTTGGAGTAATCTTGCACATTCGTAACTACTGAAAGATGACCAGTATGGGACACTGGATTTCTGTAAATCATGGGAAGGTGCATCCATAAACCAGAGAGCATGTAGCTATGTAGATACCAGAAAAAGCCAGAGCAAAAGTGTCAGCTTTTTTGTTCCTTGACGTCAGCACTGCACTCACTCTTTACTGAGGACAGCACTGTGCAAAACGCTACTATTAATTCCATGGCACCTCTGAGCCCTTTAATCCTTAATCTCTGGGTTGATGATTTTTTGTCATAAACTCTCAAACCCCAGACTAAATGTCAGAATATTTTTATATTTGCATTCTTGTGAAAATGTTTTCTCTGCATACTTATCTTAGATTTTGACATTAAATGTGCCTTGAGCATTCAAAGACACTTCGAGGCTGAATTCACTTGACAGCTGGATCATAAATGAAAGAGAATCTTGATGTTAAGTAACATAAACATGTTGATGGACATTTGCTGATCATTATCATCCTAATTCAGAGTACCAGCCCACCTTTTTTTACTGTGCTGTGCAAGTCCTTTATTAAAAAATGTAACAGGGAAATGGAAGGATTCTTTTAGACAACATTTGCAGATTTGTGTTTGATTATCGCTGAATGAAGCACAACCAATCAATAGCATGAATGTATTGAAGAACGTATGTGACCATCTTTGCTTAAGTATTTATCACTGGTATGATGCATGTGAATTTGTAAGACTGTTATGGAAGAGGTTGAAGACATGATGAATTTTTATTTCAGGAAGAGATAAAGGAAACAAATACAGAGGAAATTTAATTAAGTGAATACAATGATGCATTTTAAAAATGTTTTTGGCAAAGGGCGGAGGAATGGGTAATGAACTGACTTATGTAAGCACAAAACTGATGGACCTGCTCTAAGATTATATTAAGAAAGCATTCTTTGGTTCTTTAGGGAATGAAAAAGACAATTAGAAAATATTTGAAACTGTGGAGCAGCGTAGCCCTGGTGATCATTTGGACTCATTGAGATATCTCAAGAATGAGCTTTGTGTAAAGCAGAAAAGATTAGTCATCATCAATAGGTATTTAACTGTAAGATGGGAAGGCTTTAGAAGAGACAAAATGCTTCAAAGGACTAAGTAAAATGTGAGTTGGTTTGAAATAGGCAGCTTTTTAGTAAATAATGATTATATCCTATTAAATGATTAATATTTTCACAAACAGATGATTCTTTAATCTATTTGATGAAAGCATAGAGGAAACTCATGTCTGGGACTTGAAGCTAACAAAATTGAAATAAACAAATTAAAATAAAAAGAACTTATGTAAGTGGATATAACTAATTATTGGAATTATTTCCATTGCACTATTATCTGACTCTATCACATACTGCCTTCCATCAGCTCCACCTGCCATTCTATAGAGAGGCTGCCATTCATAAATTAATCTGGGGATCCAAATCTTCTTTATAAAACAAGAGAAAAAGAAGATGTTCTGCTGTTTATTCTAGGTCCTGCGCTCTTAGAAAAAGCGGAGCACTATTCCATATATTCTGAAAGTTCATGTGTGCTCACACAGTAAGTCTGGCACAACAAACACCTTGGATGGCACACTTTCCTCTTGGCTCTTTAAGATCTGGTATTGGATGTTTAAAGCTGCCAGATTCTGGAAATTATGAACACAAAGTTTCCCAGTCAAAATAACTAGTTTCAAGGTATGTTTCTATAAAACAGTTTCTATAAAGATCATCAAATTTAATGTCATTGTTTTGTTATGTGAACCAGACTGATTTCAAGGCCTGTGGAGTTCAAAAGTCCCAGTTCAGTCAACTGATGTTTCTTGTTTATATTGAGCTGACTGAGCACTTATTAAGTGATGCATTGTTTTGTTGGGATTCTTATCTGGTTTTGTTGTTCTTCAGACCTCAGTTTGTGCTGGTAACTCTATGGAAAGGTTTTGAATCTGGAATCCAGCACTCCCAGTGTTGTGTTTCAGGGCAGTCACAGCTTCTGTAAAAATGGTCAATGCCCAAAGAGGTCATCTCAAAGCCAAATCAGCCTTGTGTTATACTGCTCGGCTCATCCTTTAGCTCCAGCCAAAGTCCTTAATGCCTTGCAATTTTCTGCCAGTGTGGTGATACCTGCCCTCTGGGTTAGATCTGCAGGAAATCAATATTTGCTCAGGTCAGGTCGGGCAGGTCAGTTTGAGGTCACCTGTATTGCTGCAGCATCACAAGAGGCTTGAGGGTCTGTCACAGCAGCATCATTGCTCTTCCATTAGAGAAGCCTGTTGAAAAAGACAGTGATTACTTCCTTTCTTCACTGCTCTTTTCCCTTTCCTCTTCCTGACAGATTACCTGACCCAGCACTGCATACAATACTCAGTCTCACTAAACACTGTGCAGCTGAAACGTTCCAAACTCCCAGACTTCACAGGCCCAAGTATTAAAGTCTTTTATACTTCTTTGCTAAATGAATGAACTGCAAATATGTCCCCTCATAAAGAGGCTTCTGCCAACGAGACAGTCCCAGGGTACAGCACCAGACTTTGGTTCACTTTGAAGGAAAGGATTGTGTTGAAAGTATTTTAGGAACTACAATGGTCTTTCTCATCTTTTGATTGGTTTTGAATTCAAGTTTTATACATTTGTACTGGTTTTGGCTGGCACAGAGTTCATTTACTTCATGGTAGCTCGTGTGTTGCTGTTTTAGCTGTGGCTGAAACAGCCTTGGTAACACAGCCTTGTTTTATTGCTGAACAAAGCCAAGGCCTCTCCTGCTCCTCACTCCACCCCACCAGTGAGCAGGCTGGGGGTACACAAGACACTGGAAGGGACTCAGCTGACCCCAACTGACCCAGGGGATACTGCAGACCATCTGGGTCACTCAGCATATACAGCTTGGGGGAGAAGGAGGAAGGGGGGATGTTTGGAGTGATGATATTTGTCTTCCCAGGTCACTGGTATGAACAAGGTGCCCTGCTGTCCCAGAAATGTCTAAACACCTGCCTGCCCGTGGCAAGTAGGGAATTAGCTCCTCTTTTGCCTTGCTCACACGTGCAACTTTCGCTTTACCTGTTAAACTGTCTTTGTCTCAACCCAGCAGTGTTCTCACTTTTGCACTTCTGACTTGTTCCCCATCCCTCTGTGGGGGAGTGGGTGGCTGTGAGAGGCTCAGCTGCCCCCAGAGGTAACCCACAATAATATATCCTTAGGGGTCTCTAAAAACCAGGTATTTTCTTTATCTACTTGTGTTAAAAAGACTGAAGACAGACAGCAATCTAATCATTTATCTTTCGGTTGTCTGTAGAGTTAGAACAATATAGATGGCATAATTCAGTGTCCAAAAAATCTATAAGCATTTGACCTTACATCATACCATGTTAAAAAAAAAACCCCAGACATACTTAATTGAATAGTATTTCATTCTCTTGCCTTTCCAACCAATAGTCAATAAAAAGCTGGCTCATGCATACAGATTCTTAAAGGTGCATTTCTAGTTTTCAGGGTATTTTAGAATGACACTGCATATTCTTCTGGACTAAAATTTTTCTCCAATTAAGCTCTTTCCCATTTTCCAGAAAAGGTAGAGTAATATGAATTTCTTTTTCACTTATCTTTCCTTTTGAAGTTATCCAAAGTGTCCCAAAGCATTCAGAGAAAAAAAAAAATCTTGATAAAGTCCTAATACAAAAATTTTCAGTCACAAACCTTCTCTTTGAGGATGTGATTTAGAGTTTAGATGTGAAATCTTATCTGCAGGTCAAGTCCAAAGAGTACAAAATTTCACCAGAAAATGTGGTTTTAAAAACGGCACTGAGCCTCACTGTAAGCAGGTGCATGCCAAGTGTATTACAGCAAAGGGTGAGATGATCAAATTACTTTCAGCTGCTGTTTTTCTTGAGAAAAGCAGTGAAGAGAAGCATCATCCCCTGTTGATAGTGGTGGGTGAGACAGGGGACAATATACAAACGCACCTCACTTAAGACTTGTTTAAAAAGGTTTTAGGTTTTCATACCAGCAGGATGGGTCATGAGTACCTAATATTTGCTGAGAACAGCAGGAGGGAGGGGAGGATAAAACATGTGACAATTTTTGGGAGTATAACAAGCTGCAAAATGAATGCAAATGAAGGAAATTATAAAGCTTGATCTAATTTGCCTGGTGAAATTTAATTTTTTAATATGTTATGTGACTACAGAATATACTTGGCTATTGATCTGTTCATTAGCTGGCCTTAAGCAAGTGGTAGATACATTACTTATTAATTTCCACTTTCTTTTATGTTTCTAGGAATATGGAACCTTGAAAAGCTCCATCTTCATAGCAAAGTGGTAAGTAATCAAAGGTATTCTGGGGGTTGGAATTTTGGGGGGGAAACTTTAAGGAAGTTGCATCCTTAAACATTTACTTTCTTTCTTTCTACAGAAAAGTACGCTGCTGAAAGAGAGACCATCTAGGAAAAGTGAGAAAAAATATGCAAAAAGTAACTACACTGAGATGAATCCATTGTGCCTTGTTTGCCATAAAACATAGGAGAAGCACAAAGAATAGGAAAAAAACCATAATCTTTGCTTTATTTAAGCAGAGCTTTTCTGTGAATGCTTCAAGGACTGCAAAAGATTCATCGAGTACAGAAAGACATAATATGACCTTCAAATCCTAGGAAGAAACAATATCTTTGTTTTTATAGAGAGACAGTTGTAAACCTGGTTGGTTGTGTTAAATCTCCATTCTGTGTTAGTGTTAAGCTCTCACCTGTAGCCACAGCAACTTTGCCCATCACCAAGTCTGACTTAAAAAAATACACAGAAAATCTCCAAAATACATGAAGAAAGCAGGATAATTCACATGCGGCTACCTCTAGTTTCTTTGCTTCTCTACAGTGGAATGCACCCATGTTACCCTGTAGTTCAGTAAGTTCAGTTTCCCCAGGAAGTCATGTCAAAGTTATCAGAAAGAACCGTCCCTGACTTCTGCAAAGGACACTTCTGAGGGCTTTCTACACCAGCTTTTCCCTGGTTCTCAGCACCATCATGCCTGCTCTGGATCTTGTTATGCTGTTCTGGTCAGGTTTTCCCAATTGAACATTCTAGAATCAAATCAGTATTTTTCACAGCAACTTTCCACTTTAGCTGAGATTTGGGGTCTTGACTAATACATTGGTCTGTTTGCTGGTTTAGCAGGTTTGTAAGGTTTTTAATTCCTACCAGTCCAAAGCTGTCTAATTTAAAGCTCTCTCTATTCCACTTTTATAAGTTCCTTTTTGGAAAGACTTTTCAGGTTTGAAACTGATATCAATATTTTGCTTCTGCCTTTTTTTACCTGAGAGGAAATAAAATCCCAATGAAATAAAACTTGTGTTGGAGTGGTGCATTTTCCTCAGTTTTCCTTTACTTAAATAATTCTTTTCATCAAAATACCTGTCTTTTTTCTACAGGTCTAAACCCCAAATGTATATACTCTTGTTCACATTAAACTGAAGGGTATAGTGGTTCTGTCTGTTCCCAATATTTGTCAATGCAGGAAATACAACACTCTCTTTTGCAGTGCTGGGAGAGAAGGGTGGATTTCCTTACCTCAGGGCTGGCTGCTGGAAAATTAAAAGGCTGCTGTAACCTAACATAAATAAAGAGACATGATCACGAAGTGTTTAGTCTGGTTTTATTTTCTTGCCATTTAGGTCTTGTCTAGAAAAGCAATCTGTAGAAGAAGGCAATAGTAGTAGTATTAATTGCATGCTGTCCTAGTATGCGTGTTAACATGACACCTGGGAGACAACAAAGGATTCCACTCAGCAGACCCATGGTTAGGTTTGCACATCATGTTCAACCATGACCCTCAGAGAGGTTTTGAAGGAAAACAATCCATTGGTTGTAGGGATATTTGCAAGGTCTTTCTCCCAAGCACGGAGGGAAATCCACGAACAAGCATTGTGATGCTGGGCTGCCTGTTTGACCATGTTAGAATGGGCAATGGATGCTAATGTTGGGATGGGAGGAGGAAAGAGTCAGTAGGTGTGATGTCAGAAATATCTCAGTCTGAGACAGCAAACTTTTCAGTGTTGTTTCGGTGGGACCACCACACCAGCTGCTCCAAGTGTCCAAACCATCTCTGATGGTTCTCCTCACAGCCCTTCCTGCTTTCTAATTTTTTGAGATGAAGCTGAAGTCCTGAGGCCTGAACAACAGGCCCTAAGCCAGAGTTGACCTCTAGATGAATCTTCCAACCTAAAGTTATATTTAGCCATGTATCTGCTTATTAGTCAAAATTCTATGTAATCCTTAGTAAAATATGTAATATGATAAGACTACACCTGTGTAAACATGTATGCTTGTTAGTAAGATATATTGGTATCCAGTTAATTAGTATAGATTTTTATTTGTTATGAATGTCTTTCTGTATTTAGAGACTAGTCAAGGCCATGGAGGTAGACAGCTGGCATTATATGACAGTAGTTGGTCCAAATTGACTCCCTTGATTTTCCTCTGAGCCCTGGCCAGGCTTTGGGTGAAAACCAAGGAGACAAGAAAGCCAGATATTTTCTGCACTAAATAAGCCATGTAAGCTTGTTTGTTTAACACTATTAAAGCTGGACCCTTTCCCAGCAATAGATGGAGACCTCACCTAGGAGTGGATGCAGCATGCAGGATTTCCCAGTTCCCTGGAGGGTTTCTCCAACCCGTCACTGGGATCGGGGCTCCCCAGCTGGCTGTGGGTCTGGATGCTCATTACAGTAATGTATTAAAGGGTAACTGGTGATGTATCTTTCCTAATCACTAGAGACACTCTCTGTAGTAATGATTAGGTGCACTGCTAAGCTTATCCTTTTATAGTTCTCTGCTTCTTTTGTAATTCTTTGCTGGTTTGCACTATAGTACATTTATATACAACTATAAAGAATAAGTATTCTTCATAGTTGGTGTCTGTGTTTCTTGTGCTGACCCTCATCCCCCGGGAAAACAGAAGCCTACTGTATTGAAGCAGGTATTTCCTGAGAAGCTCAAGGCTTCCAGCAAGGCTCTGCCTGCTATTCCTTATGTTCCCAAACACTCATCCTACAGAGGATGAGAGAAAAACTGCAAATAATCCTGCTTTGAAGGCAAAAAATCTGCATTTAGTAACATGAGTTTGTTTGCAAAGCTTCAGAGGGTCATGAAGCAACGTACCAGAGACGTCCACACAGGCTGCTGCCTGTATCCAACCACCAGCATCACAGCACTGAGAGATGTCTCATTAGAAATGATCTATTAGAAACTTGGAACCAGCTGTATTGCGAGAGCTGTGGCTACAGCTGGTATATTACAGACACCTAAGGTATAATTTCTTGCTTAAAAATGCCTTGTGTCCTTTAGGCTAGGCAGTTTACAAAGCTAGCAGTGTAAAATAAACCAAAGTCAGTCCTAAAGTACAGGAAGGCTATTCACATGGAGAGGTATTTCCTGGTGCTGGAAATTTCTGTGGCCCATAATTTTGGTAATGTTCTTACACAAATTATTTTTCACCTTCTATTGGTCAGTGCTGGAATTCCTTGGAGCTTTTTCAACTGTGGATGTTGCACAGAACTTCTAAAATGAAGACATTCTCGGTGTAAATTGGTGGAAGACAGTTCAAAGAGTAGCATGTAGGGTGACATTTCCTGTGTTACATCTCATTTAATGAGGCCTGCAAATGCAGTCAGAAAGACCTTTTAAATTAAATTTCATAATTTGGCTTAGAACCTGAAATCAACTTACCTCCACAGAAATCAACAATTCTGTAACCACAGTAGTACAGAGCCCGGGAGTGGGTAGAAAACATGTAGGCAGAAACAGAACATAATTTTATTCTGCTTTCTTGGTGCTGGTAATGTCATAAACATCCTGCCATTCTGATATTATTGTGTTAATGTTAAAATATTTGGTTGATGCAAATAGGAGTCGAGATGTAATATTCTTTATATGGCATTGCCCAGAGCAAAGTAAGAACACCATGACAACAAGTAGCCTGCAAGCTGTCATGTTATTTGTGTTCAGCTTGCAGAACAGCTTATAAAAAGCTATCAGCTGACAGTCATCCTGAATGTCAATAGTAATTGGGAGAGAAAGAATAGAAGAATAACAAACAGTGAACTTGAAAAAAATACAATAAAACACCGTAGAAAGAATACTTTTTCATACCCTTTGAGTTTCCTTAGATGACAGTCGTTATTAAAAAATACAGCTTCTGAAGTAAAACCTTTGAATGCAACCACTTTAGCCTTCAGACATTCCCATTCCCCCTACAGAGAACTTTGCTAATCAAGGGTGACAGCACAGAAGAAACCCTTCTAACACTCTACTGAACAAAACTATCAAACAATTATTAAATTGACAAAGATGACTACAGGGATGTGAAGAAATTTCATAGAAAAACATCTGAAGGATAACAGGCAATGTGAACAGTAACACAGCATTTAAGAATATTGCCCATGGTGCTGTCAGTATCCTTATGGATATCCCTCTCGTGATTAAGCCTCACAGCAGTTATTAATCTATATTTCTTTATTCTAAAATCATCTTTCATTGTTTAGGATTTTGTAGTAGCTTATTATTGCTTTGCCATGTACAGAGCAGTAAATGACTATGAAGCAATGCACCTTTTTGTGATGGTGAATGTTATCACACAGGTCACTACCCTGGGGAAATTCAGTTCTAGGAAACAAACAGTAAACAAGAGTCCACATTTTACCCAGCCGGCTTAATTTCAATGGGACTATTTGTGAGAGCAAAGTGAGTGGGAATTGATTCTTTAACCATTATTGTTTCATTTGAAATGTAAAGTATGCGAAATTGTAGCCAGGTGTTTTAAAATCTGAATTTTTACGTACAACACAGAATAAAGAGTTGTTTCTAGATGTAGCAAAAATAAAAAAAGGTGATACAAGGCTAAAAATTGTGGCATTTCTAACTGTCCCAGGTTTTTCTGTATCCCTTGACATCTAACACTGGTATATGACAGGAAATGCAGAGATGTACTGCTACTGGAGATGCACAGCAGTATTTTAGCACTTACCTGTGGAAAAATAAAACTTGTCAGGAAAAATGCAGGGCACCATTAACATACATTGCTGATTTCCTTGAATGACACATGGGATCTAATAAACTACTTTTGCAGTGTGCTGCACCACCTTTTTAATACCAGGGAGCTGGAAACATAAGCTCGTATTTGGCTTCATTAATGATGTACCCTAGTAAAAGTATGAACAGTTCTGCTGACAGGCCATCTGTTTGCTGTCAGCCAGCAATCGATACCCTCAACTGCTTCAGCTGCAGAGGAACTTCTTGAAGAATTCAGTGAGCAATCCCTAGAAAGTAAACTGCTTAATTGTGCCTGTCTTAGCTGCCACTGTAGGAAATTAACAACTCCATTTTTCTCTAGGTGTTAAGAGAACAAATAAAAAGAAACCCCAAAATGAAACAACTCAACCAAAACCACATTGATACATTATTCATTCCAGGGAAATAGAGAGGCAGTGAGGGAGAAAGTAAATAAACACATGATCAAGGGTAGGTTACCTGGGTTTGGACATAATAACTCTGCTTCTGAAGTTCATAGTGTTCCTTCTTAGTGATTTGCTGAAATATAAATTGTAGATCATCTTGGGAAAAACTGTTCCAAGGCATAGTGCCACTGATGTAATTGTAATTCAGCAAGGAAAAGCAAAATTTCATTACTTCAGTACATAGTTTTTGTGAGTTTAGATGGGGGTTAAAAGGAGTTGATGACCCAATTTACTCTGATATTAAGGGATTAAAAAAAAAAAAAAAAGAATGTTGAGTATGTTCAAACAGAGTGAAAAACTGATTTTGCATTGCATGGTTCTGGATAAGTGCTCTGAACTTATCATAAGAGGATTGTCCTGACATGAGGTTGGTGCTGCATTTTAGAACCAAGACAAGGCCTTTCCTTCCAGGAGGATGCTCCAGCTGTGCACCCCTGCAGATGATGACTTCTTCAGACTCTGATTAACTTCTCACATCAGAGAAGAGTAGCAGCATTTTCTTATTACCTAGGTAAGCCATTCTGTGGTCTTTAAATCGCTTTAGAGTTAGATTTCACACCAAGACTCAGACAGCTCAAGTCAGGTGTGAGAGCATCCATATACCTCTTTGGATTCAGCACTGATGAGTTGCACAGTGCCTGTAACAGGACAGGGACCAGAAATCAGCATTTCATTCACACTCCAGTGCTGAACTTGCCTGTGTCACAGCCATGAACTGGAACTGCCACTGCCTGTCTGACTGTCTCGCAACATGGCAGGGGAGAAATCATTTGGGCCAGAAACAGTGTGATCTTTCAGAGCTGCAAAGAATAGTCTGGCCTTTGTTTCTCTCATCTCCCAAAAATCTCACCTGAAATAAAATCAGTTTAATGGAATTTATCTGCTTCAGAACTATAAACAGCTGAGTCAAACCTGCTGGCATTTGTAATATGAATGTTCATCCAATTACTGAAACCGTCAGATGCTATCACCTTGCTATAATAATAAAATAATGATTTACCCAGGGCTTTTTGAGAACACCTTTCATTCCAGGCCATCCTCAAGTGTGCTATGAACCCATACACGAGCTATATATAGGAAGAGCTTCACCCACCCGTGACAGGCAACCACCTACAGATGAATCACAACCTCCTCACAGCTCCCATCATCAGGCCCCAGCAGATCAGCACTCCGAGGAAACAAGGATGGCAGAGTGCTGATCCCCAGCTCCCTCATGCTTGCTTTTCTGTGCACTTACACCAAAGCAAAGCTGTTTGTAATTTATTTTTTCTTTTTCATTATGAAACTGCAGACTAATGTTTATTCATTTATTAGTAACACCTGCATTCTTGCAAAAAAACTCCCCAAACCAACCCACAGAGTGTCTCCCGATCACATTTAGTCAGGTTCTAAAGTTTCATCAATACAGCTGTAAGCTTATTTTATAATCTCTTCATTAATATTATCTCATAGCTATTAGTGGTTTTGTATATGAATTTGATAAGAAATGTTTTCTGTTACAAAAAAAAAAAAAAAAATAGCCACCACTCTGTGACCAGTACCACACCCAGACCTGTTCCTTACACTTCTCCCAACTCACTCCTCTTAGCCTGTGAAATGTTAATGCTGTTGTGCTGTGGGATTTGTCAGTCTAGAGAGGGTACTTTCCTACTGCGATTACATTTGTGTCCAACAGAAGTCATGTCCAGAGTGTGGCTGAAGCAAAGCCCTGCCTGTCCTGTGCTGACACCGGCTGGGTGCTGCAGGGATGGGATTGACTCTGCTGAGCCCCAGCACAGTGCCAGCACCTCCTGAGCATCTTCACGCAGCAGGGGCCAGAGACACACAACTTGCCATGCTGCAGGAACCATGAAGGAACCTACAGAAAGACAGAGGCATCACTGTCAAGAGAATTACTTTTTTTTAGAAAACCTGAAACAAGCTTATATTCCATGTGGGAGCTGCAAAAAACCTAGTGGAAGCAACCTAGCCTTAACTTTCGAAATCAAATGCTTTATGAAAAAGATCTTTTAAACCTTACAGAATAAGATTTTTACAAGCTACTGCATTTTTTTTCCAGCTTTTTAGCACAGAAAAGGAGTCTCTTACATTTTTAATAGAAAAGGAAACCAAGAACAGGTTGAAAATATATGCTGAGCTCTGGAAACAGCTGCAATTCAACTCTCCTTTTGGCATATGCTAGCTCAAAGAGAGCTCATAATTTTCAAAGAGTTTTCTCAAAGAACACTGTTACTGTTTGAGTCAAAAGACTGTTATTCAGAGGTATGTGTTTGGGGAGTTTTCCCTAGTTCTGAAATTCAGCTTAGTTTTCTGTCACTAAAAATGCTACATTTGGAAAAAGGAAAAGACATGCAGATCAGCTGCTGGACACTTTCTACTGCTTTCATCTGGCACTGCCTCACCTTGCAAACTATTCTTATGTCATTATTTGCATTCAATTGGAATGCACTAGTGAACTAATGAACTAGTTGGAGTGAGTCGAGGAAGCACAGTGAGCTGGATTAGCAGCACTCTTATTTAGACCTGGTTAAAAATTAGAGTTTAGAGACAGAATTTATTCAGACACCTCTCCCAGTTCACAGGAATTAATTTTTTTTTGTGAAAATTCTGTCACACCAGTGAATCTCCATTAAGCGTTTTCATGAATGTACACACAGAGAATCTGGTAGATCTTTTGGTCACAGGAGAAGGATGTAGACGTTTCCTACCCAATACCTAACATTCAGGAACAAAACTTGCAGTCACCCATCCATGCCTCCATAATGCACTTTAGTCATGAACCTTCTTTAACTGCTAATTTTCCTGTATGGATTGTTGTTTTGAGGAAATGGCACCAATTATTTCTAATTGAGATTCAGGAAGCTGGGGATGTACTGATAGACTATTTCCCTGCCTAATGAGTCTCGTGCCAAACCTTGCTTACAGTAACATCTATGAGATGGCAGACACCCCCCCCCCCCATGACAGCTGATGTTGTGTAGGATGCCTCAGTTGCAAACTGTGACAAAATTGCAGATTTAACATGATAAGGTGTAAAATCACAGGCCATGACTTTATGTCTCACTCTTCTCACAGCTTTTTTTGTTCTAATTTAATTTCTTCCATGGCTTGCACTGAAATATTGCAGTTTATTTCAGGGATGATCATTTGTAAGATGGCAATCACAGCTGTGATCACATAAGACAGTATAAATTCTTATAACAATAACCATAATGATTTAGAATAAGGTAGAGGTTTTTCACATTTACATGATTGCTTAAATATCTTTATGATGCTGTACAGTAATTTCATTCCTTTTTATTTCTACTCTGTTTTGGCAAAATTAAACTATATGCATTTTGAAGTGCTATTAAAACACAAAGGAATGGGAGATTCATTTTGAGTTTAATATTCTATCAATAGCCATATTCCGATTTAGCACGATTTCTGACTTACATTTCATGCTTGTTCACTGCCTATATTTTAATAGCTCCTTTGGGGTCCTACTAGAGGAATAGATAAACCAATGTGTGTTTCACATTATAGATCTTTAATAGAGTATAACTTTTTCGTAGAGTTATATAATGTTACAAAAAGTCATTATGATTTTCTTAGAAAAATATGTTTCACACCAAACCGCAACTTCAAATTTTACAAATATCAACTATACATTTGTTGTTATTTTCATAGAAATTAGATTTAAATATAGATTACAAATATAGATTACAAATTAAATTAAATATGTATTGCAGTTTTATGTTCTAAACCAAGGAAAATTAGTGGAGAAGATGCCTTTTGATGATAAACACTGACTATTCAGCACTGAAGGCACAAGAATTTATTTTCTGGGAGAGTTAAGCTGCTGACTCAACCACAGCTTTCCTTTTGAGCCTTTGGACAGATAAATGCATGGTCTTGGACCCATGAATGATCTTAGAGTATCTAAATCTAAAATATTGACTTTCAAACTTACCACTCGTCTTCTTATTCTGGAGTAACATAATTTCTCCAGGCACAAGAGACTCCTGAAGGTGCATCTCACCCACTTGGTAGCCGAGTCATTGTCTCTCTCAGGCCCTGTGAGCAAACAATTATTATGGTATAGAGAGTGGAACAGGAGAAGCTCATTAAAAACCCCTCCTGCCCTGATGTACTGACACACCTGGTCAGGCCTACATTCCTGAATTTTCTATTAGAAGTTATGGAGATAAGAGAGTTTCCTGGGTGGATGAATGCATCATCCTCCAGTCCAAATTACAGGTCCATATAACATATTTCTTCTCAGCTGCTTTGCCTTTACTTCCTGGTTGCTCTCAGTCCCGAACTTTCCAAGGTTAAGATATGCAAAGATGAACTTACATTTTGGCATTGTCTTCTGTCTCTCTTTGTTCCCATTTTCAAAATGAGAGGACTATTTCTCCATTTTATAGGGCATATTGAATACTAAATGAATGTGGAACTGGGAGAGATGCTCAGATACAGTCCTGGGGGACTTAGAACATCCAGCCTCCTCCTCACAAAGCAATGTGCCATCAAAGCTCTGGCAAACCTGGCTCTGAGTCTTCCACATCTCAGCTCACACTTCCTAATTCATGGCAATGTCCTCTGACCCCCTGGAATCTCTGAAAAACTGGTCCTTATGTCCTATTCATTCATTTCCAGTTCAGAAAGAGCTGAGAATTTTGTACTGTCTCTCAAAATTTATCAATATTAAACTATATATATTTTTTTTAAAAAAGTGTTTGTTTCCATGGGAAATTAAAAAATCTACTTTGTCCAAAATATTCTAAATTCCCATGAAATGAAATTCAATTTCAGGCAGTTTTGATCTAAGTAGTAAACCCTTTTCCAGCATCAGAATCTTTTAAGGAGTTATTAAAATACTGAAGCCTTGTTGTGATAAATATCAGCCTGTAGAAGGAATTTTAGTGGCAAAATTTTAATCTATCTTATGGAAATGCTGACAAGGTCATAGTAATTCTACTATAAATAGAAACTTGAAGAGTCTACCTCAGTTTTTATTTAACCTCAAGGTCCTTAATGGTTCCCATGCCAAACAACCTCATAGCAAATAACACTTGATTTTGTGAAATTGCTTTAAAATCAAGACACAATGAAGCAACCTCAAACAGACAGGAATTGATTGAAAGCCCAGTATATCTCCACATTCTGCAGTTATCTTCTTCCTAATTACGCTTCATTGAGTTTTTAATGAAAAAGAACACTGAAGGTGAATTAATAAAAAAAAAAATATATGTCTGTTTACAGCCTTGATCATTGATGCTGACTTGGCCATTGCAAAGAATTCCCTTTTCCTCCCTGCTTAGCCATTTGATCCCATTGGAGTTACACTAATTACCTACTAACTTAAGATTAAAAATATAATAGCATTTAGGCACCCATCTAATGTACCTTGAATGTTTACAGGGATGGGGCATCCACTACCTCACTGGATAACTTGGTCCAGTGCCTTGCCACATTCACAGTAAAGACTGTCTTCCTTATATCTAAAGTATGCTCTTTCAGTTTAAAGTCATTACCTCTTGCCCTATCACTACATTCCATTATAAAATGTCCCTCTCCAGCTCTCTTGTAGCCCCTTTAGGTAGTGAAAGGTTTCCTGAGAGCCTTCTCATCTCCAGGCTGAACAACCCCAGCTCTCAGCTTCTTCATAAGGGATGTGCTCTAGCCCACTGATCATCTTCATGGCCCTCCTCTGGACTTACTCCATGTCCTTCCTGTGTTGGGGGACCCAGAGCCAGATGCAGCACTGCAGGTGGGGTCTCACCAGAGCACAGCAGAGCAGAGGGGCAGAATCACCTCCCACAACCTTCTGCCCATGCTCCTTTGATGCAGCAAAGGATGTGGTTGGTTTTCGGGGCTGTAAGCACACATGGCCAACTCATGTCCAGCCTTTCATCTACCACATGGTAAGAATCACTGTGATGCTGGGAGCTATAAACTTCCAAGGCTCTGGATGAACAAGCCTATTTTTAGAAGGTGGGAGCTTTGTCAGAGCCTTTTTTGTAACAAATAGTTTGGGCGTGCCTGTTGGCAAGATAATCATAGCGCTGGACTGATGTCTTTGGGATAGTCTGTATTCACAAGGACATATTACAGAGGACCTCAGTAAGATATTCTTTCAACTTTCCCCCTTGAAGAATGGATGGACATTGAAACTTAAGAGACATTGTGTATCTCTTTCTGGTGGTTCTAAGCTATTGCTAATATTTGTGTATATGCACTTTTTCTAGTACAAGGATATAATGCAGACTTCGATATTCAGTATGTCATAATTATGTGCTAATTGTCATTGTTCCCTGGTGCCATAAATGCATTTATTCCAGCATATTTTAACTCTGATATTTATTCTATTAATTCCTTAATTTTTATTTATTTACATTGGATCTGAATGTGTGTATAAATAATTATCCTTTTAATTATGGCAGCTTTGTAAGACACCACGTATTAAACAGTTGTTCACTCAAAAGGCAAGGGAGAGAGTCTGGGTTTGCATTGTATGTAGAGCCTTCTGGCCCCAAGTATTAAATTCCAGGATAATGAGGACCTTGTGCTAGTTGTATACTAGACAGAGATTTAGCTTATACTGCCAAAGATCTGGCAGCAATGTAAGACTGAGCAGCAGCTGCCAAAAATTACTTGATATTGTGTAAGCCCTTGTGCTGTAGAGTTTGGTAGTTGAAAGGGTTCATGTGCAAGAGCAGAATCTGCAAATGAAATGTATACAGTAAAGCAACATTTGTAATAACCATCTGCTATGTATCCCCTCCTCTCCCTTTGGCCATGCACACACGTTCCCACAAACTGCACTGCATAAAGCACTGTGAGCCCATATTAGCACTTTGGGATTAATGATATGGTGAAAAACACTCTATATGCACTATATGGTATTTTTTTCCTATGGAGAGGAAGAAGTATTATTTTAGCCCCAAGGAAGCAGAAGCTGAGACTAGTCCCTTCAAAGCTTGGCAATTTCCACTGGACTTCCTTTTTTTTTTTCTTTTTTGAGCTGCAAAATGGATCTGAATATGTTGAGAGTGAAAGTAGTTTTGGGGAAGCTGGGTGAAAGGAGTGGTTTAGAACAGATTTCACTTTAATTTCTGAATAACAGCAATGAAAGAACTTCTCAAAATTACACCAAAGATAATCCAAATATTCTTTAAGTGAAGAAAAAGTTCCATTTATTTTTAAGCCTTTTCCTATGTAATTCCTGCTATCTTTGAATAGAAGTGGATGTAATTAGCTGCTCTTAGAGAAGTACTTGACAAAATGATTGCTTTTGTACCCTGTTCACTTATCCAGCCTTTCTTCAGAAACCAAGGCATAGGTCATTTTAACATAGTTTTCTAATATTATGGGTTTAACCTTTTTGCAGTGTATGCTGTGAGTTTCAGGAATTTTGTGAACATGAAAGCACAAGCTTGATTAATTCTCTATTTACCCTTCAAGAGGGTTAGCATGATTACAAGACAGTCTAAGAAACCAAGATGGCATTTTAAGATGAAATTTAAATAATTTTTGTGTCCTAACAATTCTTTTCCCCTTGAGGCATATCAAGAGGACAATATGGAGGATGACAGTAGTGAAAGAAATTAAACAGATGAAGACTATTTGCAGACAAATTGCAGACATGCTAATATTGTTAATTTACAGTAAAACCTAACACTTATCCAGACCTCTGTCATGACAAAAAGCAACAAAAGAGAGGCATTTCTAATTTCTCAAGTACACTTCAGATTAAATTATGTTCTGCTACATTCACTGAGGAATCCTATTAATATCTATTTGCAATTGAAATCCTTGGGTCAAATTTGGCTCTGTTTTTTTTTCTGGTGAGATTAGATCATTGTGTTAGTTTATTTGCTTGTGCTTCTTCCCATCCTCTGTCAATTGCTCTCTTTCTCCCAAATGTTGCCAGTACCATAATCATCATCATTATACAAATTATGCAGGAGGACCCTGTGCTTGCATATTCTTACCATTTTCTGCTGCATTAGAATGAAACAATGTCAAAACAACTTTCACTCATTGCTTTCTGACAGGAACACACAATCGAAACTAGTCCTTGTAAGCCCTGCTAGTAACTTGTCTGCAATTTGTATAGAATATATATCACCTAATTTAAATATGTTGCTGCAGATAATCATCTGGATTCACTTTAAAGTCGACAGACAGTCTAGCACCTCCAGAGCGCGATTCTTCTCAGGGATTTTAGACATCTGTCTTAGGCTGAGATGTACCATTGACACCGTTCCAAAGGCATCTAGTCAAAGATGAAGCCTCACTCGTAGGATTGCAGGTCGGTGACAGTGGTGCCAAGTGCCCGTGTCTGATATCCTCGCCACCGGGGGTCACAATGGGGCATAGCTCTGTGCCATTTTAAAGGTCTAGCGCAGGCTCTTGTTGTCACGTACATCTGAAAAAATGAACCAGGATTTCTCAAAGGTCACAGAGGCCTCTTTGGGATCTGACAGACTACTCACACCAGTAGGGATTCCTTCTGGTAGGATCCAAACACAGGACCCCCCAGGGAACATTCACCAGGACTGTGTCATATTTTAAAGTTATCAGTATGCAAACTGTGCAGCACAGGTTCTTGCAGAGAAAAGTTACATGTCCTGATTGAGTGACTGCATGTGTTTCCTGGGATTCTGTTTCCTAAAGACAACAGATGGTCACTTTAAGCCTTTAGTAAAACCAGAAAAATTATATATTGTCTGACTTTCTCCAATACAAAACAAAAACCAAAACAAGCCAAATATTTCCCCCTTGTTTAAGCAGGTCCCACGCAGCTGCACTAAGGGCTTTGGCACTGGTAATTCCCAGACATGTACCATCATATACAGTCCGAGGAAAAAAATATTTGTCTTTTTCTTTTAAGGAGCACTCAGAATTTTTGCTAGCTGCCAACAGAATTATTTTAACAGGCTGTTGGAACAGAGGGGGAAAGTGGACTGCACTTGTGTAGGAAGTCATTAATTGTTCAGACCATTTCGTGTTGCAGATTTCCATATGTAACATGAAAGTAATTTTGAGCAGTGACTTTGACTAATTAACATTGTGAAGAACTATTTTGCACAATTTACTACATCATCTGAAGTACAGATTTCGTATTGCAGAAGAATGATAAATGAATAAACATGTATTTGAAGTACTATGAATTGGTGAAGTGGATTAGCATGAAATAAATTTGAAATCAAGACTAACAAATATAAACCTCCTTAGAACCAGAACAGAAATGTAGTATAGACATTCTCAAGTAAGGCTGAAGATTAAATGATGAAATATTTGACAGAAGCTAATGAGCCATCATCATAAGCAATAGGGTGTTAAAATGGAAAAGGGGAATGGCAATGAAACATTTTTTTCTGATTAATTTTTAGATTTTTCTGAGTACATTTTTTCAACATGCATATGAATCCTGAACAGCTACTTTCTTGCCAATTTGGAGCTGAAACTAATGGCTTGTGACCATATAATGAGTTGTAATATTCAACTTGGATTCTGTGATCCCAAATGTACTTAAAAGTTTTGATATTTTTGTTCTAAATGTGGCAGTGCAAGGAAAATGTCCTCCTATTCACATGGAGTTACACAAATAGTCATTATTTTGAGATATAAAATTTATACCTTCACCTGTTCTCCTGTCCTACTCCACAGGAAGGAAAACAGAGACTGCATTCACAGACTCCCCAAAAGCACTGCCCGCTCAGTGCTCAGCAGGTGAATGAGCATCTTAAAGCTTTCCTACAAAGCCCATTCAGTGGTTGGAAGAGGTGACCCAAGTGACCTCTTTGTTTCTGTTAATGCCTTTCCACGCCAAGTTGGCTGAAGTCACTTAGGAAAAGCAGTTTCAAAGGCCATCATCATTGATTTCTCTCTCCTGCTGCTGAGGTCAATGAGTTAGTGTTATCATGATTCTTACCCGTAAATATCGATGTGAAAACTCATCGACTTCGGCATAAGTGAGGACAGGGCAATTCCAGACACTCTTGGAAATCCCATCTGCTGCACTGCACTTTACTGCTCCATAAAAGCAGGCAATGACAATCCTGCATGATGTATTATGGAGGCTGAAATCCTGATACTTGAAAGAGTGGTTAATTAGTTCAGATAGGACAAAGGTCCTAAAAAGCACCAATTGTTACTAAGGTTTTATTCCCTCAAAATACTGGTGCCAATTTTTCCCCAACTGACAGCTGAAAAGCGTGTTTGCAGTGACCTTGTCTGGATTTTTTATTTTTTTTTAATCATTTGCAGGGAAGTCAGAAATACAAATAACAAATTCCTTTAAAAATTTGAACCACATACATCCTTCTATCTCAGCAAACTATGTCATCACCTGATTTTGAAATAAGTCCCTATTAATAAGCTACACCATCTAAAAATAATTATCATCAGGAAATCAGTTTTCAGACTGTCACAGTGCAAAAAATTAAACATTCTACCACATGGGGTTTTTTCCTATGGTTGGAAACACTTTCCAGAAGTGTCCTTAATGCAGGACACAACTAGGAAGAATCATTATTGTCATTTCTACTTGAAAAGGAAGACTCTTCATTTTTCTGATTTATCTTCAGTTCCAGATAGTTTTTCTTTGCTAGTTCTTAACCACCACTGTTTTTCTTGTATTAAATGTAGTTGGACAGAACACACATCTACCCAGACCTATCAATCCAGCAAAACTGAGAACTCCATTCTCTTTTAAAAGATGGCAACAATCAATGACAAATTAAAGAACGCAGCTATGAATTATTCATGACAGTAAATTCCAATAAATGAAGTATGCCACATGATGGAGAACATTAAAAATTTGCATTGCTTGCCATAGCCAGATCAATTTTAAAGAGATTGTTAAATTGAGACTGGGGAAAACAGCAAACATGAAAAAAATCAAAAGTGAACCACAACCTAAAATCCATTAATCAGTCAGTCATAAATAATTAAGGTGAACAACCTTTCCTTTTGTAGAATATACAATACAATTAGAGATCAGCACTTGTTTTGATAAAATTTCAAAACTTGCATTACGCAGCTCTCTTGATTTGAAGTTTTATTTATTAGCAGCATTACTGTCCAGTACACTACAATCTGATGAAAGCTCAGAACCACACTTTTAGCTGATGCAAACCTATTTAACTCTCCTGAAGCCACTGGTGATACAGTATCGTGATCACCCTAAGGTCTGGCGGGTACATTTGAGCAGAAATGAAACAGCCAGCAGACACCTGAACAATACTCTGGCCTCTCCCACAGTCTGCTAAAGCTGATAAAAATTCTCTCACCTGCTTTGGACCAGGCCTGCTGTTGTGATTTATTCTCAGACCTAGAAATCTAAGATCATAGTGCTAAAACTAAAGACAGAGGACAATTTGTCATCACCTTTCCTCTGCCTACCCTGCAAACTTTTAATGCAATAGGCCGGGTGAATGACCATTGGACTTTTTTCACTGGTGGGGACTTTATGGGGTTCTATAGCCCAAAGGAATGGCACACAATTGCTCCTGATTGTCGACTTCATATCTTCAAGCGTGGATATTCTGGATACATGGTGGCAGTAACAGGTTCAGATTCTTCCAGAAAGGCATGAAAAATGTAACCATAGTTGCAGCACATGCAGATCGTTCATGTCACAGCCTCTCACATGGCATCCTGATGATGTGTTGAGTGACAGCACCAGGCAGAGGCAGCCGTGGTGTGCTCTAGATGACCATGGTTAGTACCAAGGGTCTGCTGCACCTCTCTGGGTGATCTCAAATGGACAAAGAGCCAAGACACTGCAAATTAACTCCCTGGGAAAAATCTCTTGTTGTGTCAGCACAATAAATGTGCTAAGTATAATTAGTAGGATTCTTAACTATGTATTTTGAATTAAGTATTGTCACACACTATTTATTGCTACAAATAAGAAAGTGGTAGATTTATAGGCACAGAATTATGCCTATGAAATTACTCCAGCACTGGTGCCAATTGAAAAGTATATTTGTATATATATTATACATTAAATTCAAATTATGCAATTGATAACATTTTCTAGCATGGTAAGTAATGAGAATTCACACTGAATTTTCTGCAACAATCGTTTGAACCAAAGGGAAGAGACAATTCCTTCTGAAATGAGTGGGAATGATATCTACAATGGCTAGAGGCAGATTTTGAGACTCTTATCCTTGATCTTTTTTGATTCAGTGGGTTTTGTTGTAGTCAAGGATACTAAAAGCTGAATGAAAGGCTGTGTTTTCTTTTCTTTCTGACAACCATGCTTAAACTGCTTCTGTCAATGCAGAGCAACCAAATACAAATGGTTTTTGTGCTACATTCAGTTTCCTCCTCCTCTTAACACTCTTGTCCAACCTGGTCTGTTTTCCACTTAAATACGCAGTTTAATAACAGACTGCATTATATGTAAAAAGCCACTCATGCATGCAACATACCAGTACTGTTTCTTAGTGGGCTGCAAGCCTCAGATGTATCATAACAACCACCT
The DNA here is from genome assembly GCA_035047865.1 of Dendrocincla tyrannina. Classification (NCBI taxonomy): domain Eukaryota; kingdom Metazoa; phylum Chordata; class Aves; order Passeriformes; family Dendrocolaptidae; genus Dendrocincla; species Dendrocincla tyrannina. Next base: position 14,588,194 of record JAWWMP010000148.1, on the reverse strand, counting down.
CCATCCTACTGAATATATAAAACTATTTCTTCCTTTCAGCTTCAGGAAAGAAAAATAAATATTTTTAGCAGTGTATTTTAAAGATACGTTAGTTTCAAAGCAAAGCATTTTTGCTCTGTTAAAACTACAAACACACTGGATGCACACAAGATTATTTCCAGTTTTTATTATATTGTTTGAGGGGGTTTCTGTTTAGAGGGGCTATTTCCTGTTTGTTTTATTTCTTCTATTCTGTATATGCAAATTTGAGAGACCATAGAAACTAAAACCAGACTGTGATCAAGCTGATGGATTGTGCCTTACAGTAGACCCTCTAAATGGAGCTGTTCTGCAAAACAGAGGTGAGCCCTGCAATATGCACCTCTGCATCAAGAGTAAAGCCAATCGTAAAACCACCTTGGGACAACTGAAAGACCAGAGGAAAACTGATCCTCCTTTTCCTGGCAAAACACCATGTCCACTCATAGAAATAGTAATATAACAACTCACTCCAAACAAACAAACAGAAACAAAATTAAAAAAAAAAAAAAAAAAAAACAACAGAACAAAAAAACCCCTTCACTCTTTCAGAACTAACCCATGAGGAGACAAAAGTAGCCTCAGAACTACCCTTTCCCTTGGTTCTGCTTTGCTGCTTCAGGGTATTATTTAAGTTCTGGCAAAACATGCTTTTGAATACTGAAACTTTAATCTATCTAGTTGCTGAATTTAGCATGGAACAATAATCAAAATTTGGATTTGCAGAAAATAAGTCCCTTGACTTACTTTCCTCTTCTTTAGGCATCATCAAACAATCTTTAGCTTATATAGTTAGAATCACTAAGTAATTCCCATCGAGGTATTTGGTTATTTAAGAGAGTCATATTATCTCTGACTGCTCTGGAGGTGACTTTTGTCTAATTCAGCTCACTTAACAGAGAAAGCAAAGCACACCACAGACACAGTCCTGTCACGTATTTCAAGGCTGGAGCCAGAATTGCTGGCCAAAGTAAGGGCAGGAGGAGGTGACTCCAGTGCTTCTATAGCCAGGTCGAGAAGAGAATGTCTGACTTTACTCACGTAATGGTGGTATCTAAAGGAAACCAAACACGTGTTTGCTTGGAGTTGCCTGATTTTGTCTGGATGGAAAACAGTTTTTAGGTTCCCATCTTGTAGATACGAAGCACACATCTCAAGAAGTAACTATGTTTAATTTCATTTTGCTTCACATTAAAAGGTCATACTTAAAATTTTATTCAAGGATATTTATAAATATTTCTGCTACCTTTGAATAATATCCAATTCCCCTACAATAAAAATGTAATGGAACTCTGAATTACAATTAATTGTGCTTAGACTGCTCTGTTATTTCTCAGAAATACCTTTCAAAAACACTTCTGCAGTAGCTTCCATGTTTTATTCAGAGGTGTGAATTCTGTTTTGTTACGCATTTCCATATTTTGCTCCATGTACAATGATTTACTATTGTATTTTTCCACTTTAAATGTATAACTGAAGCTTGCTCAATGTTTACATTTCACTGATGTAGATCTCTAATTTACTGGTATTCAATTTAAAGTTGCTATGATTCCTCACTTTCATGACTATTCATAGAAATGGAAATGAATTTTATGTAGGCACTTAACTAATCATTATCAAAAAAAAAGAAAAAAAATCGCCCCCACAACCAAAACTCAACCCCACAAAAGCAAACAGACCACATTCTGCAGTTGTTTCCACTTAGTTTGCACAGTTTTGAGCAGAGCGCTGAAAGATGAGAGGATGGACAGGTCTAGAGGACAGGTCTTTCATTGCAAAACCAATCTTTCTACAAACTGAGGTATAGCAAACCCCTTCAGACACATGCTAAATAAAGAATCAGGCTAACTGATTTCAGTGCTGTTACTCCAGGTTTTGCCACAACCAGGACCCAACCGGGACAGAATGCTTTTCCAATTAATAAACTGAAGATTCTTCTCTTAGGGACGATTGATCTCACACCTCCCATAAGCATGGTACTCATTAATGTGTATCTTGCATCTCTAAAACCTTGTCTCTAGCCGACAAAAAAAACCAAACCCTCTTACACATAGTGATTATAGTTATAGTTACTCCAATTTCCTTCTCATCTTCCCCACTCTCTGGGGTCTTAACCTTAAAGAAAATTACTGCATTGCAAGTCTTTTGAGAGAAAATACGATGGGAGAACTTTGGAACCCAGCATACTTTTCATTAGTTTATATAAAAATATAATTTTGTTACTCTGGTTTTGTCATAACTTGGGTCCCGGTCAAACAAGGTGCTGAAACTCTGGCCCAGCTTTAACTTGTGTCTGTTCCTGTTGCCTTCACTGAGATGTAGCAAGATGCTCAGGCGATGCTCAGAATGGGACTCTGGGGGATGGGGAGCTTTAGGAACTGCACAGAAAGTGCTTGTGGTGGCACCTGTCTTAAGCCTCCTACCTGAAGGTCAGCATAACGCAACTTACTGCAGAAAGTGATTTTAGACAGAAAGTAAATGAAATTTCCCTGAGTACAGTGGGCATTTTAAAGTATCATCTCTTAGGATGAAAGTTTGCCTGTTGGCAATGCTGTTATTGTGGGTACTATAAATGAAACTTCTGAATGTGAAGGTTTGGCACTAGTATGACCATTCTTGATACCAGGTAGAGGAGCAAGAAAGGGAGGGAAACATCCCCCTACCTTGTTAACATTCCTGACAAGTGAGCTAAGGGTACTGGAAAAGCACCATACTGCTAATGCTGCCATCTGAGCAATAAGACATGCCAAATTCTAAAATACACCTCCCTCAGGGGAGCAACTGAAAGCTGTTTACAATAGATCAGAAACTCCTGTCTGAGATTTATCAGCTGCTGTCACAGGTGAGAAGTGTTTACTAACAAAGCCAGAACAAGTGACAGAGAAGGTGATGACTCCTTCAGGATGCTCAGCCTTTAGAATAATTCATCTTTTAGCAAGAAGCCGAGGTAAGTCCCAAAGTGAAGCTTTCAGCAGGCCAGCTTGGGCATAGCAAAAGCATTCCCTTCCCTGGGCAGATCTAATCTAGCCCAATTGTACCTCCAGCTACACTGAGGCACTAAGGGAAATGGAAAATGAATCAAGGTGGGTCTCATTCTGACTTCCACGAGAATGCTGCAGATTTTAATTTCCTTGCATTTGATTTAAGTTAGACATTAGGAAGAGGTTCTGTACTGAGAGGGTGGTGAGGCACTGGAACAGGATGCCCAGAGAAGTTATGGATACCCTTGGAAGTGTTCATGGCCAGGTTGGATGAGCTTTGAGCAACTGGTCTAGTGAAAATTGTCCCTGCCCACGACAGGGAGGGTGGGATGAGGTGATCTTACAAGTCAACCCATTCTGCCATTCTACGTGATTCTGAGATTTGTTTGAAATCTTGACAGATGGTCAGGCCTTCAGATAGACAATCATCTGCTGCCCAGGCTGCCCAGGGAAGTGATGGAATCACTATCCCTGGAAGTGTTCAAAAAACACCTAGATGTGGGGCTTAGGGATGTGATTTAGTGGTGGACCTGACTGTGTTAACTTAATGGTTGTACTCAATGATTTCAGAGGTATTTTTCAATCTCAGTAATGGTATGGTTCCATCTTAGCAAGTGAGCACTGTACACACGTCCTCTTTTCTCCCACATAACATTACAATTCCTGTAGCAATACAAATTGCATACATCTGCAGAGAAAGAGGTTGGGCTTGGTAGTTTCAAAAGTAGGTGTTACTGACCTAAGCTATTGCTCTAACACACACAGGCCCCTCAGGGTCACCTGAATTCTTGGACAGCACAGCAAGGACTCACTCACAGGGTGGGTACCCTTCATCAGCGTGGTGATCAGCCAGACAGGAGTGCCCCTGGCAGAGAAAGGGGACAGGTGGGGACAGGAAAAAGAGAGAGAAGCAGGCGTGTGGTAATTTACCCCATTCATGAGCAGTAGCTCTTAGGCTGCCAGACATCAGAAAACTCTTGGAAACAACTTTCTTTAATTACTTTAGGAAACCAGAAGTTCTGCCTACCTGAGGTTCTATGTCATCCATATCATACAACCAACAGAAATATCATTGTCCTATTCTGCTCTCATAGTTCATAAACTGAACTCTAAGAATTAAGTGGAAGTTGAAGTTGGCAACTAAAGAACTCTGAGAAGTGCCTGAAAGCTGGGAAATTTTTATAGATGTCTCATTATGTTATATTTTGACTGCTCAACCAGCTGCTCTTTTTTTTAAATAAAACCTTCAGGTTTGCTGCAGTGCGTCACAATTTTTTTTTTTTGAGAGTCTTGAGAGTGTTTCTTTCTACTTTTGAAAGCATCTTTCAAGACCTGACAAGTATCTTCCATGAAAACTGACTCCAAGTATACTTGTCTTCTTAAATTAAACATCCACTGCCATTTACAAGCAGGTTTCTTTAGAGACAACCAAAAGCCATGCACACCTCAATCCCTCCTTTCTTTAGGACTGGAGCAGGCAGTAAAATATCATGTTTTTATAGGCCCTGTCATATATTTTCATCAATCTCAATACAAAACAATCTTGCATCCTCAGCACACCAACATATACTGCTCATTACAGCTATTAACAGGTCCATGAACAGGAGGGGAGATCATTATCAGGTTTGATGGATGGGCACCATTTCTGTTCTGCATCTTCCCTGTCAGCTGATACCCTGTGCCAGGAACTACATCATAAAGATGTACCTCTCTTCTTTTCTGTGGCTACGTATTAAGTTTTCCTACTTAAAGTCTGTTATAACATTAATATTCCTCAAAACCAGGCTAAAGGAGGATAGCATAAGGAAGTTAGTATGTGACTACATCAAAAGGCATTTCCAAAGAAACTGTGTTTTCGTGATTCCTTTTCGGTTCTTGAGAGCAATATTAAACTTTTGCCTCTAGTGGGGTTTCTCTTGTGGCCTAGCTCACAGGGCCTCAGTAAATACAGATAATAACAACCCTCCCTTTCTACCATACTGACTCCCCTGTTCTGATTCAAGCTCTTTGGGAAAGACATGACCTTTACTGCACAGCTTTAGAAAGAGCCAAAAATTGTTCTCTAATCTCAGTTGCTGTTTATATGCTCCAGCTTAAGTAGTGCTAGATGAAAAACTACTGTGTTTTTACATCTATATCTTTACAATAGAATCATTAAGAAGTTTCTCAGCAACACCTACATTTAAAGACTTAAAATTCCATTGCAACTCCTCTAGGTATCTTGAGGTTACAATAGACTGTGATAACCAGCAGTTTGCAAATGGTAGCCTGCAGCCATAACAAAAGCTTGCTTGATTTCTCTATTCAAGAGGTGGAAGAGTAAAGCAATAAATATGCAATGTGTTTTCCTCTGTGAAAAAAAAAATCAAACCCACAAAAACCAGGAAGAGACAACAACATTTGGAGATAACACTACTAAAATAGAGACAAGTTGCAGCCTGAGGGCTCTAGCCTGCCTTCCCTTAAACTTCTTCTCTGTAGAATCACTGCCAACCGGACCCCTGTTTTGCTGAACCGTTTAGCATCCAGTGATCACTAGACAGACCACATCAAACCAGTTGATGACCAAATTAACTTTTATCCTTCTTCCATCTTCTCTTTCCCTACACCATAAATGAAACCAATTTCCATCATCTGTCCTTTATGAACTTATCACTTTCCCCTCCATGCCCTTTACCTATTGCTTCTAGGACTTCCTTTTTTTTTTTTTTTTTTTTTTTAGGTTTTGAAGAGCTTTACAAAAGGAAGAGGCAAAGGACTAAAGACAGGCATCTGAGAGATCAGTAATAAAACTGGGTGGCAGCTGGAAAAAAGCAACCAAATGAATTAGGCAAGATTCATAGCTACTGAAAGAGAAGGTGCCTCCACTGACACCAACGCTTTAAGAATTGTATGCAGATATCCTTGTTTCTCTTCTATTGCCATTCACAATACCAGCACTGATAAAGGAATACCCCGACTTTCCACTAACAGTGCAATCCTGTTTCTTCCATACTACCAAATACATTTGTATCTGAATCACAGAATTTATTGCTTTATATTTCACTTTCTGACACACAGTCATGGTTGATTCCCAGAGTTACTTCTTCTGTCAGCAAAAACCATATTAATACCCCTGCAAGTGAATATTTAGCAAATTTATTATAAGAGGAAATGGTTAGATATATACAAACCTCTGAGCAATTTAATCTATGCATCAAAATACTTGTTGTTCTTAATAAATTGAAAATGGACAGTGTAATACAGATCAGGAATTGGAGTAGAAAAAAAGTCACTCAAGTAGTTTTGTTATCCCAAAATGAAGTACTCAAGATTCCTTAACTCAAAGATATAAAAAAATCCTTCCTGTGGGCACTTCAGACAAGTAATTTTTTTTTTTTTTTTTAAATTATTTCAATGAACAGCCTGAACTTCTATCAAATCTGGTTTGGTTTTGGTCTTTTTGTTGTTATTTTTTTTTCCCCAATCAAATAAGCAATGCGATGCATTGGAGGGAAGACAATATGCTGAAGCTTCAGTGAAGCAGCAGATAGATGCAATAATCTTACCACAGAAATGGGATGGACTATTTATATCAGCCATCCTGAAGCAATATTCCTTTTAGAAATGCTTACAATTTCCAATTCATCACAGAATCCAAAGTCTAATCTGCTAGGACTGAGTTTAATACATAAATGAGGTAAAATTACAAGGTTTAAAACCTTAAACTTTCAGGTTGAAATAGTGTACCTTTATCAAAGTGCCCCAAGCACAATGCAGTTGAATGACTGCACACTGTGACTTCATGAGACTTTCACTTTCTCTGTTCCAGTACGAGCAGCTTAAATGTGCTTTTTTATTTTTTTTTTTTTCAATGAGTCAGAAATTGTCCTTACTGAAGCCTGAGGCAGCCTTCACTGCTCTTCTAGGCAGTACAACATTGTTATCAGTCTGGATGTTATGGTGCCCCAATGCCTTGTCATCCAGGAGGGGAGCTGTCAGCACTGGGAAGCTTGGGTTTATTTTTGCTGTAACAAATTAGTGTGTTTCACATATACGCAAATCCCAAAGCAGGGGGTCTTACAGCACTCAGGTAATTCAGTCTCCCAGGAATCCCAGGCCAGCACAGAAGTCTGGTATCAGCAGGGCCATCCTGCCTCACGCCTGTGCTTTAATCAGTGACTGAGGGAGAAGGCGACCTCTCCTGCTGTTTGCACAACTTCGGCCCTGCTGCTGCCTCCCAGAACACAAACCACGAAAATACTCTCTTGCAGAGGCTGCCACAGCTCCCAGGTATGGACCTGCTGTGCCGGGAGGCTGCAGCAGTGGGAGACACTACAGGGGCACTGCACATCCACAAGAGCTTACCGTGCAGACCCGCTCATTTAAGAGAAACTTGATATCTATGTGTCTTCTGATTGCTATAAAACAGTAGATTAATATTAACTATAATAATTAGACAATACAGCCCTATTTTCAAAGGTGTGCTGCCACTATCTCTAAAGATAGGTGCTTGATATTTGCAAGTACTTAAAGCTCTTTGAGGATCTGAGTCTTGCTGCAGACCCACACAGCTCTTTGAAAAGTTGACCAACTGATGGGGAGCTCTTTGGATCCCCAGTTCTTTTGTAAGTTTGATGCCAGATGAAAAACTCGTTTTGCCTGTTAGAAAGCTCTATGGGCAAACAAGCAAAAAAAATCCCAACCAACCAATCAACCAAAAAACCAGTAAAAAGGGCATGCATAGAACAAGTACATCCTCCAGTTGGTCTTCTCAGTTTCTTTAAGAAAGCCTGAGCAATTAGGGCCAATCTGATTTCTGTGTTGTGTGAGGTAATACAGCCTCATCCCAACGAAAGAAGGCGAGTACAACAGCATAAATAATGGGTGTACATCCAGATATACATTCTGGACCTATATAAGTTCAGTTCTCTGAACTTCTTCAGGTTTTTTTTAGCTACTGAAGAAACTATTCAACCCTAAACTCTTACATTGATTCTTTAGCTTTTACATTCTTACACAGCTGTGACACTATACAGGTAAAAGTAGATCTACTGACGACACCAGCATACCATGTTCTAATTATACTGAAGCATTTTTGTGATGAAAAGTTTCCCATTCAAGTAACACCACAGGTTTCCTAGCTCTGCTGAACCTGTGTAAAGTTGGCAGATTCCAGCTGTTGTGACATTTCCTCTGCTCAGGGCACTGGGGTGAGTTGGGAAGAGCTGAGGGTGTAGCAGCTTATGCTAAGGGCTAAATACTGGATAATTTATGCAGCTTCTTAAATGTAAGATGCAAGTGAGCTCTTGTTCCCATGAAATGGTATTGTATCCTCAGCATTTGAACCAGTCTCAGGCACAGCTTCCAACCTCCAGCTGTTTTATTCTCCAGTACTTTTAATATTTCCACATCTGCATGCGATTGTGAGTCAAGCACATATATTATTCCTATTAAAAAGGTGCTACATAAACCCGTTTCACTATTGTTGCTGTTAAAAAGTATGAGTTGTATTTTGTCCCCTGAGGAGAATTTAATGCACAAGAAAAATACTGCTTCCCTGAATGTGGCTCAAAAATTTATAAGGACTGACAAGCTTTTGTCCATTATCCTTACATTTACAACAATGTGATCCGTGCTCAGTACGATTAGCACGTAGCAGATTTACAGCCCTGACAGGGCTTCTTTGTTCATTTCTTAGAGAACATAAACCATCACTAACGTCTGACTTATCATTCTTTATCTTAGTCCATTTCTGAGAAGTCAAACCTAATAGTCACAATGTGTAAAATACACCCAGATATGCACTTAGAAATGCACAGATAGAGGGGCTTCAGTCCCCTACAGTGCTGCATTGACAGACTGGAAGATGAGGAAAAACAAAAACCAAAATATTGATCTATTCCTGCTCTTACGTTTACACATCTTGCCGTCTGTATGTGTTGCATGTCTTGATGTATATGGATATTTAAACAAGAAAAACTATCTTTGCATACAGAGAAGTTAGTACCCAGAATTCAAATGAGAAAGCAAAATCCACTCCCATTTCACTTAGTTGATGAAATTGTATTGAATCATATCAATCCCTCTTCTCTCTCTTCGTTTCAAATAACACATTTTGCTTTAAAAGGGTGATAATTGTCAAACAGCCACAACCAACACCCACTGTTAGGCAAATGAAGAGCAACAAAGTGAGGGAGATTGAGAGGCTGGTTAACTCTCTGGAGTAGAGATTTCAGTACTTTTCCTTCTAAACAATCACGTAAAAAGGATTTTGACAACACTTGTACTAGAGGATGGCTCCTTTTTGTGAAAATATAAACTAAAGAAATATGAATGTGGAAATAGGAACATGCAAATTTTCCCAGTTATACATGACAAAAACAGACCTTTTTTTTCCTGCACACTCAAAAAAGTGTGCATTCCTAGAAATTGTCTTATAAATAATGGCCCTACTTATCTATTTTAAGTGCAGAAGCAATGCCATCTGACTACAAAGCACAAAGGATTAACACTTATTGGCAATTGGCTGGCAGGACAGAATTCATTCTCACTTTCTCAGTTCACAAAGTAGGAAATACACCTGCAGAAAATCAAAGCCTGTATTGATGACATTCAGAAAGAGGTGATTTTATTAGAGGAAATAGTTGTAAGTAGCCATGTTGTTTTCAGCAATCTACAAAAGAAGCATTACATTTTTAAACTAAACTGTTCACCTTATCTCCTAACCCTTTCATCAAAAATCTCACTTCAATCTGCAAGAATCTTTTGTTCACTGGCTGCACTTTTAAATGACCAACAATTAAAACGGTTGAGCTGTGTTACAAATCTAGCCTTCTGGTTATGGATTTTTAATTACTTTCAATTACTCTTTCTCTTTTTTGACTCCTTATTACTTGTTTTTGCCAAACAGGATCCCAATCCAACAGCCATTCAACTCAGCAGGAGTCATTCCATTAATGAAGTTTTGATCTGTAACAGCTTCTTTCATTTGCGCTACAGACTATCAGGATCAAATCACAGCTGAATGATGTGGTTAAGCAAATTGACTCATGAATAGCAGAAATTAAAAAGTCTGGCTTCCAGATAATTCCTGTCCTATTACCATCCCCACCCCATCTCCCCCGATGACTCCCACTTCCCCACAGCTCTATCACAGCAGTTCTACACTGCACTTTCCCCGTCCTCCTGGTATTATTTTCCTCTCCCACAGCAGCTTCCTCTGGTCCCCAGGCCCTTCCTCTGTTGCATTCTACATCAAACCAGCCATCCTGCCATGTTGATTGCTCTGCCTTGTGCTGTGCAGGCGAGGAGTTGTCTGAAAGGCTGTTGGTTATAATGGCTGCGATAAACCCAATGGAGAGCAATGGAGTACTCCTATTTCTCTCTCACTGAGGGTTCTTTCTCAGGTACCCAGCTCCCAATTTTAACAGAATATGTAGGAACTTGACACCTTCCAGAACTCTCTGTGCTATCAAATTAGTGGCTATTTGCAACTTTGTTTGGAGTTTGCTAAAAAAAATATCAAAAGCTGCTAGGAAGTGACTCACAGAGAGATGGACAATGTCATCACAAGTTGTTTCCTTAAAAAGCTAGACTAACTGTTCCCAAGAAGAAGGTTACAGTCTTATAAAATCACAGGCCAGGTATGAATGATAGTGCACTGGCAGCCAAATCATTCATTTTCAAGAATGGGGTCATAAAAGAAGAGTTTGTTTGCTCAAGAGAAATAATTCTAATGTACATTTGCAGTAGAGTGCCTAAAGCTCTCAAGGTTACTGAATCTGCAGTGAAGGAAGACATTTCCAGCACCCTGGCTGCAGGTCAGTGCAATCCCAAGCAAGTGATCACAGCTAAATAGCTAATCCTGTTTATTCTAGGGTTTAGCTTGAAAGAACAGAAAATCTCAGCTACCCTTGAATTTTGTACATGGAAACTGAGCTAAACATCACTGTGTAGGCTTCTGTCTTTGCAAGACTGAATTGCACTCTGAAATGCTCAGTTTTAGGGGGAGTCATTTTCGTTTTATTTTATCCACCGAGTTTACCTTCCCCTTCTGCTTCTGTATCAGGAAAAGAAACTGAGTTTCACTCACCGAGAGACCTCATGCAGGATGTCAAACCATTGTCCTCTGGCTACACATTCAACTGATGTTGACATCTGCAAGTTCCACTGGAGAAGCACACTGATCACAACGTTGCCATCAGTTAAAATACCACGCTGCCTCTTTACAAGGCAGACCGTGCATAGCTAAGTGGCGAAATATGTTCCCTGGTACTCTTATTACTATGATATGACCAAATAGTCTTCACATTTTAATGATGTTATCTTCTAGAGGGATGATAATAATTTAATCTGCTTCAGTGGAGACAATAAAAATTCTTGTTCTTTTACACATCTCCCTGCTGTCAATACTGGATTTTTTCCACATTTTTCTTTATGTAGAATGAAGAACCTTTTACCAAACACAAGTAGCAACTAGCAAGCTGTCAGAGTTTCAAACCTAAGGTGGAAACTCTTTCCAAGGTGGAATTCCTTCCAAACAGCCCGGAGCCAACGCC
>JAWWMP010000148.1:14552877-14576555 GCA_035047865.1 Dendrocincla tyrannina | reverse complement strand
TATATTTTTTCCTAATTAAAGTTGTTTTTTTTCTAAATTCAAAGGAGAGGGATTATTCCTTGGTTAGCAAAATCTTAATTTCTCCTGAACTAAGACACAAGCTGAGATAACTGCATCTAAAAATTATTATTATAAGATCCTTGACTTTTTCCTCTCTGTCCTTCCAGTGAAAACTCTTAAAAGTTAACAAAATGAATTCTTTATTTGACAGAAACACCAAACAATGCTTGAAATGCTGCCTATATCTGTGAAACTATATCTAATCAAATTCACGCCTGCATTGGTTGCCTGGGTAACAATCAGACAGTTGCTCCTACAAACAAACTGCAAACAGCAGAAGGAAATGTGCTCTAACTGGAAGCATCCACTTCTCTGAGCTTGAGCCTTGTTAGTTTAAGAAATAGTCATATAATATGTTCTTATTCACAAGGCAGCAGATGAATGGAGGGGGATATTAAACACTGGTTTACTCATGAGGATAAGGAAGACATAGGAAAGGTTGTGAGCAAACGAACATAAAAGCACAGTTCCATTTTTATCATTCTCTCCTTTTCTTCTCCCCAAGAAGCACAGCATGGCATTTGGATGTAACTGTATGTCACTGTATAAAAGGGTGATTCATTGCTTCTTTTTCAGGATACAGTTTAAGTTATTGTCTAAATTTTCCCCTCATAGCACAGGCCCTTAATTGATTGCCTTCATTTTAGACTCCTCCTAATGACATACAGAAGAGATGGCGCTTCTGAACGTATATAGATGTGATAGGCCCTGCAAAGGCCGTCGTTTCCACAGCAACAGGGACCATGCAGGAGCTGTGAGCCAAACTTCATCTTCACCCCTTCCCTCCCCCCTTACATCTGACCACACAGGTTTCCTTCTTCACGCTTAGCACAGGCGCTTCCGGGAGGATCCAGCTACATTTGGCTGGGTGAATGTCCCTCACACACTTCAGTGGAGGAGCTGTATAGACAAGCACTGGCTTCAGGGCTCATGAGATTTTCAAACAAGTCTAGTTTGTGAACCTCAAGCATTCAAAAATTATGTTTTGCAAAAGTAAGATGTAACTTATATAAAATCTTGAGACTTGAATAATAAATATAGCTCTGTGTGGTTTAATTTGGGTTATGAGACATAAGCCCCTTTTCATACTAAGCTTGGCTTTAAAGTTAGATGGTTATTTATTGATGTTGTTGCTTTAAATTAATAAAATGGAAGCTGCTTACAAAATAACTCGGGCTCAGGATAAAAGCAATCTAAATAAACAATTATTATGATAATATTCATAGTAACATGCTATAAATTAGACATATTGAAGGTCTCCTGTAGCACTAGTTTCAAAAAGGAAAGAAAACAGAATTGTCAAAGGGATGCTCCTTATGGAAACCTGAATCACTTACCTGCTAAAAGTAAGCACTGCAGAGGAACATACTTGTACTGCAGATTTCTCACACAGCATAAAGCCCCTAAATAGTGTCTTTTACATCATGGGTTTCAAGTTGGTGGGTGTAACTGCAAAACTGAAATCATCAGTAAAAAACAAATATAAAAATGCCCATCTGACATCCTGGCCACAGTAGCAGAGCTGATAAAAACAAAACTAATGTGGGAAAGGTACATCAGCAGGATGGTTACTCACTTTGCCAACCAATAAGCCTGTTGCAGTAGCAAGGATCAAATGCTGGCTGTTCTTCACGGTCAGTTTTTCCACAGCGTTCCTAGCTCTGTTTATCTTGTTTATTATCTTATGCAGGCAGTAGCCTCACACTACATAATGCTGCACTGTTTACATGGCACAGATTAACAGAAACCAGCTGGGAAGTAAATGCTTTCTTCACAAATCTTTACACTTGTCACATTTGCATGGTAGAGAGTAGGTTTTGTACAAAAAAGGCTTCACCTCTGTGCCTGGGTTTGCAGGCATGTGTGCACATGTGCCTTTTCACCTCACCTCGGTGCTATCAGCTGGCAGAGAGCTCCCAAATGCCCTCAGACCCTGGTATACTTCCAAGACAACGAGAGCTACAGATCACAGGCTGTCTAAATATAACCAAACAGGGAATTTCTAAAGGGCTGATAAAGGTAAGGGAAAGCTTCTTGCTCCCTGAAGAGCTCTGGAACAAGCCCGTGGCTAGGCTCTGGAGAAAAAGGGGAATTTCTGTTTCCAGGTGCTGTAGTTTAAAATATTTTTTTAAGGAAATGTCACGCTTTTAATCAAGAGCAACTGTTCAACAACGATTGCCTTCTTCCTCCTTCTCAGACCACAGTCTACCTTTGTGTACATTAATCAGGTTGTAAAATAGCATGGCCAGGATTGGAACTGGAGTAAGGATCATCTCCTGAAGCTCCTGCAAGCGCTGGCCCTCCAGCTACTGCAGCTCCAGCTTTGAACAAATGTCCTCAAGCAGATGATTTCGGTGGCTGCTTGCTGAGATGAGTTTCCATATCGAATCAAATACATAAGAAAGCAAGTCATGAACATGAAGCAAATAAGGAATCCACAAAAGCAAGATCAGCCCTCAAGTTCTCAGTATTAGACCATCCACCTTTTATGCCTCTGCTGACCTTACCTAGAGGGATTTGCTAGGTAAGATGAAGAAACTGTCATCATTTCTTACTGAAATCAGTAATATACTGAAGTATTAGAATTTTTAAGGACTGCTTTTTGTTGTTTGTTTTCGGGTGGGTTTTTTTCCTTCCAGCTCTGGAAAAATGCGGACAATCTTCAATTTCATAAAAATTTTCCCTACAGGCTTTTACATACATATCAACCTGAAACAGATTACTTGGTTTTCTGCAATGAAAAATGAGATTTTTCCCAGTGGTTTAGCAATAAACACTTAGAAATTATTTTAAGCTTATTGCAAAGCAAAACACTTTAATGTTTTGTGTAGCTTGAAGAACACTTTCTTCCTGAAAAATATGGTTTTTATTTCTTCCCTGTCCCCATAGTATGGTTTCCCAGCTCCAGAAACAAAGCCAGCAGGTCATGACGATACTGATGACTCTTCAGCAAAGCATCAGGAAAATGGAAGTTGCCTTGGGTGATTTTTTTTTCCTGAGAGATCTGGGATTTTTTGTTTGTTTGTTTTTACATATTTACCTATTGCTCAGACATTTTAGTCTTATCTGGGCATCCTTTCTAAACCTATCTTGAAACTGAATGGGTAAAATGAATGCATGCATGAATGAATGAAAGACATTAACCCAGAAAGTAGAAACTGAGGCAGAGTATATGTCCTCTGAAGTAGCACAGAAAGAAACAGATGCCAACAGAGTTCTAGAACCCCTCATTTGGTCTGAGAAGAAGACGTTCCCAACAAACATGTTAAATGAAAGACACCCTTAAAAAACTGCCTTATGTAGGGAATTGTGTTAAAATAGAACAGGAGATACCACACAAATAAAAGATAAAAGGCATGCTACATGTACACTAAGTTTTGCTTTAAAAATCATATTTTTGTCAGAGTTTATTATTTCCACTTAAAATAATGAACCCTGGGACATTTAGTGCCAATATTACATTTTTTTTTTACCAATTAACTCATTACCTGATACAATATTCTCAATGAAAACAAGCTTCTATGTCAGCAATTTGTTGTCCTCTCTACACTTGGCTTTAAATACGAAATTCAGCCGTCAAAGGCTTCCATGGCCATCAAAGCCACAAACTCACAGCCATCCATGTCCACTATAGTCACAACTGTTGAAAGTAGAACTTACTATAGAACACTATTTCATAAAAGTGCAAGTCATTTTTACCTCTTATCTCCTGCACATATGTCCCAGGGAGAACTCACAATCTGTGCTTCCCACTTCTGGAAACAATGCACTTTGTAAACACTGGTCTTATGTAGCTCTTAGGTATCCGTGGTTACAGAGATGCAAAGAGCTCTTGAATAGCATCCTGCTTGCTTGCTAAGTTTCTATGCCAGCAAGAGCTGCTGCAGCAGCAGCAATACTGTGGGTCTGAACCAGAGTCTACCACAGTTGACAAGGAGATGTCATTAAATTAAAAATCTGAATATATGAATAAATTAGGCAGCTGGTACAACCCCAGTTGGTCTCAACTTATATGCAGAATAAGCAAGACAAGAGGAGAGAAGAAGGCTTTAGATAGTATAATTTCCATCTCCACATTCTCTTGCCATGGTGTCGACTGAAAAACCTGCTACTTCCACGCTGCACTTCCATGAACACCAGTAACACCATGGAGTTTTCATCATCAAAAAGTCTTCCTGGGGCTACTCAAATCAGTGGAGTTCTGTTGACTCCAGCAGATGCAGGAGATACTACCAGAGGATCTCCATGCCAAGCCTACCTTCTCTATCTTGACAGTGAAGACAAGGCTGGGAATATCCTCAGCTCTTTGCCAGGGGCGGTGGGCTCCCTGGTGACACCGCTGCCCAGTGTCCTGCAAACCATAAAATACAAGCAGACTTGCTAGTGATGTCAGCAAGGAGCAGGCATGTTGACCTTACTTTTATCTGGCAAGGCTTGGTCTAAGTGCCCTCAAAAGAAATGGTCTCCTGTTCCTGCCCTTTGGCTGTACCCTCTGCAGGAGGGAGGGCAGTTCCCTCACACCGTTTACTGCAAACAGAGCAGGCTCTGCTTAAAGGTCAGTACTGGCATCTATAAAGCACATGGGGACAGGACAGACCTCCAGCACCTGGCTCTGCAATACAACACAGATGTTGCTCTTCCTTTTCACTGAAACATCCGTATGAATTCAGTGCAACAAGCCCTTTCCTAGACACCTTCTGTGCCTTCTGCCAGATATTTCAGATCAGGCTTTCCTGAGAAGTCAAACTTAGCATTGCCTAAACACTGCAAACTCATGAAAAGTGGGGTTTAGGTTTTTTTTCCCCTTGTTCCACCCCTTCCCTTCACCAGTACAGACCCACTGAAATTTAGAAATTAAACTGCTGCCCTTTAAGTGGTTACGAAGAAAGAAGGAGGGTGAGAGTGGCACTCTATACACACCTTTTGCTGCTCGCAAGGAACTTATTCACATACCAGAGCTAATTACCCAAAGAGAACAAAGTGCTGTGAAGGAAGCTGAGATTCACTGCTTTTACAGACGTGAACACGTGCAGTGGCTCATTCCAAGCTATGTTATAAAAATGAAGGTGATCTGTGTTCTGCCACCACATTTCACAAATTGCTGTTTAGTCTTGGATCAGAGAAGAGCTTGACAACATCTTGCTGTAAAAATAAAATGATAGATTCGGGTCTGCATTTTACAATCCCACAACACTGATCTTTGATATTTCTTAGGCAAACTTTCTGTTTGAGGTTTGGAGACAGTTTTATTGTTTTTCCTCTCCTAGAAAAGATTTGTTGCCCATATTCAACCTCTGAAATCTCTCGTGCTCTCCCTGTCATACTATTTTTTAAAAAACAGCATTTGATCTTGTGGAATAAATAGCATGAATAATTCATGAGAAAGACATTTTAAAGTCCAAATTCCACCCTTCCTTTCTTCCTCGTACTTTTTCATTCAGCATTAAAACTATTATAAACAGGCACATTTTGGTAACAAGCTAGACTGCCTGTGGGTAGGAGGAATATCATCAGTTAGAGAAACCATCCACAGAAACAAAAGCCTTAAATAAAACACTAGAACAATAATACTGTCAAGGCAGTATTGATTCAGCATATGCTTGAATTATGTTAAAGCTTTTAATTCCTTGCTCTTTTTCCTTAGGACCATATTACATTAAGTCATATACCTTTTTGAGACCTTATACTTACAGCATTTAAACATGACTGCCAGCAATACCAGCATTTTTAGGTTTGCAAATAACATTTAATTTAAAAACATATCACCACAAATCTGTGTTCCTAAGCTAATAATTTTTTCATTAATATCTTGTATAAGTTATTATTTAGTATTTTTAAAAGCACCTGGCATACTGCAAAGCCTTAAACTTATCCAATTGTTTCATAAGTGACAGACAGCGGTCAACATTTTATACCAAATTCCAACATCAGTTTTCAGATTTTCAATCCCACAGCACGGCAAATTATACAGTGTGTCCTTTAGGAGAAGAGAATGGTTTTATGCATCCATCAACAGATTATGTCCCCTCTAGCTCATCAGAAATGCCATCAGAAGAGGAGCAAACTTCTGTTTCAAACACCCTACAGCACAGAGTGGATGACAGGGCAGAAAGATCAGCCCTGCTTACTGCACACAACCCAGGTACTGCTGTTTCTTGGTGACAATCGGGGGAAGACTGCTGTTCCTTGGCTCTGTTCCTTGTAGATATTTGAGATTATACTAAGGATGACTAGTTGGGGTGACACTCCCTGCAGAGAGGCTGGTACTTTCTCCTGGTTGAGAAGGGATATGGAAGGCACAAAAAATCTCCAAACCTACAGATTCCCAGGAAACTCAGCAACATCCTGTGGCCTGGAACCACTTCACTCTGCCCCTCACTTGCTTTGAAGTCCACCTTTCATCAAGACTGCTGCTCTTATAGCTCTCCTGAAGGCCCAGGGAAGAACACCAGGGTAAATTAGCCCATCTGTTTTCATTTGGCAGGGATTCAGCAAAACACAGTTTAGCAAAGTGCTTAAATAAATGCTTAACCTTAAGCTTTCTATTAAGGACAAAGAAAATGCTTTACTGGATTAAGAACAAAAACTACTGGAAAAGGAAGGGGGTTTTCATGGTCTGTTGCACAGTGAGAGGATTGACAACGGAGAGGGAGACTGCTTTCAAGATTTAGCCAAGATTTGGGCATGTGGTATGGGACAGTGGAGATGGTGGCCATGTGTGACCACAAAACAGGAGAGGGACCATGGCATGGAGCTTTCATATGATATTTTCATAAGAACAAAAAAGGGAAAGATTGCACAACACTGCTATTTGAGTGTTTAAGCCCTACTGGCTTATGTCTTGGGCTGCTTCACCCTCCAGATATTAGAGTGGCCCAAGGGAGGCACAGAGGCGAAGGCCTTAATTCGAATCCAAGAGTGCAGAGACAACTGCACTGCCCATCAATCAGTACAGGGGGAACAAGCACAGGGACACTGCACAGCTTGTCTGCCTCCCTTGCACAAGGGCCTGTCCTATACCTCAATTCCTCCCACAAGCCCTGCTCTGGGCTCTCTCAGCCATGGGAGATAGAAGCAAACAGCTCAGCTTTTGTGTGAGGAAGGGGGTAATGAAGATCCAGGTCACAGCTTCTCTACAGGTTCATAACAACTCTCTTTGCAATACAAATACTGCCTGCAGGTGTTTACTCCTGCCTGTTTATAAGCTGAAATGAAAGAACACATTTGCACATGACTAATCTCTTCATAATGCATTTTACCTCCTGAAAACTGGTTATAAATACAATTATTTTTCAAAAGACTGAGGAATCTGCTGCATCTTTATATATAAGTCCTTGTGGACAACACAATCCATCACCTTTCTAGTAAAGAACTATACAAAATGAAATATTTAATATATGATAAATATTAATGCATCACAGACATCTCCAAATGTTTACATGAGCATATAAGTTAGAGTGCTTATTTTTACAGCAGCTCAGCCCGTTCCCACTTAATTTGATTACTAATTGGTTCACAGGCCTCTAAGCAACCCCACAGCCACCTCCAAGCAAAAATTCCAGCTCTAGGCCTCCAAATCCAAGTTGTTTCAGTTCCTCTTTCAGCATCTCTCAAATATCCTCATGGGCTTCTGTGCTTACCTGTGTCTGTCTCCATCACTCACATACAGTTTTACCGTAGTTGGTGGTTGTGGTGACACAAATAGAAACCACTAACCCCTGCTTTCACTCACACCAGAGAAAAAGAGCATCCTCCTCTGCACAGGGGAGACTGCAGGGGTTTTGTAAGAAGTTTTGAGCTGGCAGAGGAGGGAAGGCTGAGAAGGCTGCTCAGGAAGCACTGTGTGAAAAGCAGACCATCCTGCTGGGGTAATTAAATAGCTCCTACTGGATTTATTCCAAGATCAAAGCCCTAAACATATTTACTTATTTAACTCCCATATCTTTGAAAAGCTGCACACAAAGGACTTCTGAAATGCCTGTTCTGAGATGGGTGGAAGACACCAAGTCCAGGCCCCAGAAGTACTTGCCACTGAGTGGGGATGCTGCAGGGCAGCTGGGCTTTAGCAGCTCAGCTTTTGGCCAGAGCCCGAGGACGTTCACCACGCTGGTTCCCACTCTCCAGCACCGATGAGCAGTGCAGCCAGGTCCAGTTTCCAAAACAAGGATTTCTGTGTCCGTGCCTTTTTGTCTCTGCTACAATCCTCTCATGTAGCCCCTTTCCCCACGCACCCTCTCCACCGAGGGACACAAGAAGCCAGCCTGCACAATTTAACATTGCTCATTAATCGATCAGTGGAGCTGTGCCAAGCCAGGTGAAGGGCTCTTTCCCTCCCACCCACCATTCTGGGGCTGACGCTGCTGCTTTGGAAGAAAATCCCCGCTGGGAGAAGGAGCTGGATGGAGCAGCCCAGAGAAAGGGATGCCCAGTGGCTGCGAGGTCAGGCCTTTTAAGTGGAGGTGACACCTGGGCTTTTTGCACAGCTTTTTCTAAAGCAGTGCAACACCTGGCTGGCTTTGCATCACCCATCACAGAGAGAAAAGCCCAGCCTCTCTCAAAGAGCACTTCTCTACCTGCAGCCTGGTATATAAATATAGATTCTGAGAGTTTTGACAAAGACAGTTCCCCCCAAAAATTAGCTTGCTGACAGAGTATGAGGTCTTCTGGGACAGCTGCTGTCTCTCACAGAATTCAATGGGGTTTTAAATACTGCAATTTTTTTCTCAACACCTGAAAAAAAGCCCCATGGTGGCAGTTCACACAAATTCTTCCACTGACTTCTCAAGAGCAAGACAAACCCCACAAAGAATGTAAGGTTTCCATGTCTAATCCCCTTCAAAATAGCTGAGGTACGTAGGATGGAAGTAACTGTGAGAGGTAATTGCTGCACAGGGGCCCAATTACTCACATACTTCAAAACAAACCAAAACTCCAACCTGCTATGAGTGAAGGGCTTAAAAGGTGTGGGTTAAGAAAGAGATAAAACCATCATTTCAGACCTATGTAACTGTCGGTTTAAATTTTTCTTTATTCTTACTACAAATTATCATTAACCTAAATGTGACTTTTACCTATCACTGGCATTCTTTGTCTATGGTTGGTTGGGTTTTTAGTGTTTGCTGTTGTTTGTTTGTTTGTTTTATTTTGAAGATCCTGTTTCAGATGAATAAAAGCCTTCCAACTCTACAGGAAACTGAGTTTTGGAAGGTTTATGTAGTGCAACAAATACCATAAAGCCTTGCCCCAGGGTTCACTAGGTCTTTAGAGACCTCTAAATGTTACAGACATGGAGAAGTGATATCCTTTACAGAAAGGATATTGATTTGTTGCCTTCCTTGTTTTGGTTTTGGGTTGGGTTTTTGTTGTTTTTTTCTTTAAACAAAAAACTCCGCGTTATGAAGATCACCTATAAACTATTCCACATAGTTTGGGCTGAGTTGGACTCTCCTTGTGATAAGTTCAAGTCACAGAAACCCTTCTTCACCTTTAATTGCAATAGCAGTATGGGGTGGTACTGCATTAAATTGACCTTTGGCTTTATGTTAGCTGAGCTAAATAAATAAAAAAAAAATCACAATTTCCCAGCAACAAACACAAGCATATCTTATCATTCACAGTGTGAAGTTGTTACTACAGTGCCATCTTCAGTGTGTTACATAAAGTGGAGTTTTCCTGCAGAGGATTTTTCTTGTTCTTTATGGGCTGGAAATGGATTAAAAGAATTTCAACTGCAGAGAAGAATGAGTTGAAAAAAAAAAAAAGTGAAAGCTTTCTCTCTTTGTTAATAAGAAACAGTGTGTTGTGATTCAGAAAATAAATAGATTATTGTATCAGAAGTATATATAATTACTAAGCAAAATGATCTGCATCTGGCCACCACAATAGGTTTCGAGGCTGAAAATTTTTTCAGGTTTTTTGAGGTTAAAAATTGGTTGTCCTCATGGCCTACCAGATACATGCAGCAATACCTCATGGAAATGACATTTTTGCATGTGCACATGCATTATGTGTAGTACATTACAGAATCATTAAAAGTTGTTAATGACAGCTTGACTGTACATTATTTACAGAGAAAAAAAGAAACATGTATCTCCACAAATCTGACAGAGAACCTGGTCTAGTTGTCCTGTGGAGGCCACGACATTTGGCCAAACAAGTCCTTCCACCTGGACCCAAACATTAGATTGAACCCAGAAGGCAAGGTTGCTTTTCCTGTTGCAAAACAGACTGACCCATACACTGAAGTAGCAGGCAGGCAAGGAGAGTCTTACAGTCTTGATTACAGAGCTGCTGTGCGGCTCTGCTCCTCTTCCTTTGCTGCCCTGCCGTGTCACAGCAAGGGTGGTCCTGAGCCACGATACCACCTTGTTGCTTTGGCCCAAGGCATGGATGTTGTGGACCATGCCACAGAGGTGTGCTCCAGAGAGTCCAGGAGAAGACACTTTAGCAAAGGTCACTGCCATGCTTCTGTTGTCCCTGGGAACATCTTTTTCATGAGGCAAATACCTGCACAGCAGGTATGAACACACGTTGTTGCTTTAACCCCACAGGGCACTGAGAGACACAAGGCAAACTGACCCCGTGCAACTATGATGTAACTTGTGCACAAGAAAGGAAATGGGAATTCACTCTAACTCTACACCTCAGTCCCACAACTTGTCAGCACAGCAAAAACAGCCAGAATTGCCAACATTATTGGAAAATATGACTGATTTTATTCTTATAATGCAGATGTTCTTTTCGGAGGGAATGTATTTGCTTGTCGTTTCTAGGTTTACACATTGTCTTGCATATGGCTCAGAGCTGTATTGCTCTGCATAGAGTAAACAAGTCTACTTAATAGTTGAAGGAGAAAAGTCTACAGAAAGGAAAACACAGCTTATCCACTTTCACTGGTATTTCTCAATCTGAACAATAGAGCACTATGTACAGTACAATGGTATTCCTCTTTTGAAATGGATTGCATGCTGATAATACTCATCATTTGCATACTGCTTTCATTTTGAAAGCACATTACAAATGTAAAGGCATTCTTACCAACACACTTTACAATTTATAATCCTTACTATCTTTGCTGTCTTATGCTGAAGTAGTATAAATTACTTGACAAAGCTACACAGAGAGAATGTGTCACACCTGTTTTGTTGACCATTACTTCTGCTAGTTACTGTCTATGTGACTTGCAGCAAAATCATAAAATCTTGCTCATGGCGTAGCTCCAACAGCTGAATTGAACCTCCAAATTCTAGGGAAAGCTACTTAAAAGATAAAACCTATTATAGCTTCCATAGCTTATATTCTTGAGAAAGCATTACAAAATAGGGGCCTTGATTGTTGGCAGAAACGCAATTCTCCCAAAGTACTTCCTGAATATTTTGCTTAGTTAAGGCAAAAGTAATTTTCATTGAACAAAAAGAAACATTAAATCTATGTTATTCATGATGTTGTTGTTCTTTATTTATGTCTTAGAAAACCATGAGAATTAAAAGCTAACTTTTTGGACCCAGTCTCCTGATCACATTTGTAAAACCACTGATTCGTAGAACTGACCCCAGAAATAAAGATCTTTGTAAGTATAAAACAGTGCAACCCCTGATATGTAAGAAGAAAGTTATATGGACCCCAATTATTTCCAAGTGTTAACCCCATCCGAAGAAATCACCCTTGTACAACATTTGTATTCCTGTTGGTAACTTCATCAAACTGCAGCCACAACTCAGCAGGAGCTTGAAGACTGGTCCTGAAGAATGCCTACTGATCTGACTTCCAAGAAAGCAAAAAGAGAGGGAACATTCAAAATCTTGCATTTAATGTCTACCACACAAAAGGCAGCAAGGTATTTAAGATGAATCTTTGCAACTAAATTGTGCCCTGAGCTGCACATGGAAGTCCCTGGGCACCCAGGGGCATATTCTAAGCCAAGAAAGGAAGTTGAAAAGCTACATGCTAAAAATATAAACCCAACTGCTTTCTCTCTCTCTCTCTCTCTCTCTTAGTAAAATACTTTCTAAATACAGATATTAACCAATAATGTGACCATTCTTTAAAATGTCTGTATTTTTCTTTTGCAATCTGGAAAATTTCAAATTCAGCCACTTTGCTTTTCAGAGGAAAAAAAAAAGTTATTCACCTACCTTTTTTCTACCCTTCTCCACAAAACTATTTTTGGGTATGAGCAAACAGACTGCTCATACATGAGACTGGTGACCTGGAGTCTTATTTGCAGTGTATAGACAAGAAGAATACCCTGCTGAGAAGGACTCAGAGAGTCTATGGAATCCTGCCAGGGAGCAAGAAATTCTGCTGTATAGTACATCATTTCCTGCAGTTTCTTGCAGTGAAGAGCTCAAAATCTGTCAAAACATGCTGCCCTTTGTGACTCTGCTCATTGAGATGTACTTACTGTACAGTGTCTCATATTCAGATGTGAGCCCTACTGTACCAGGTGAAGAGTCTCTACCAAAGCCACTGCCCAACAAACATTGGGTACAGACTCACCACACCCAGACAGCACCCAATGTGCACCCAAATGTATCCACATCTCAGTTAAAAACCTCATAAATAAAATAAAATATACAGTATGATATAAAATAAAATATAAATACATATCACATCTGGTTTAACCTAAATAATTTGACCAAGACTTTTCAGTGAAGAGTGACACCAAAACCAAGCTAGGGTGCAGTGAGTGCAGGTGTCTGCAGGATTTAGCCCACAGTCTGTCAGGATTCAATTTCTGTTACACTGTACAGCTTACAGTTCTGAAAAGCCATGATTGCCCTGCTTCACAAGCCCAGCATGAATCTCCACAACAGAACCTTAAACCATTTCCTAACACTTCTATGTTTTGGATCATACACCATCTGACGTGACCCAGAAACCACTCAGGACAGACTCTTACAGTTTGCCTTTTTAGCTGTTTTTTACACATTGACAATCCTATTCCTTTGCCTCTTTGGAAACTGCTATTAACTGCAGTCTAGACAAACATGCAGCTCTAAAGGACTGGCTCACTGAGGGTGAAGTGAGAGCACGAGGTGGAAGGATGCCCTGGAAGGTCATAGTGCACACATTTCCAGGAAATTACTCTTAATTAAAACAAGAAATGAAATGTTGGTGGATGGGGGAAACTGAGGAATATTCTTTGCTACTGTACAGTCACAAAATGACTACTAAACCATACAGAGATCACCCTCTGTTTTCTGGTTAAACAGAGACCAAAGAGACAACGATGTAACACTGTTTACCCATCAGAGTTGTTTTACAGCATGTTAAGCCTTCACATGCATGCATATAAAAAAATAATTCAGATTTAGAGGCAACTAGGTCTCTTTTTCTTATCTAATCTTTACTTGTGCTTTTAAGGAATTATTTAGTGTTAAATGGCTAAAAAAATTCCCAACAAGGGAATGAAAAGTCAATATAATTCAGTATCAGTCTGTTACCAATGACTGGTATTTTAAAAATAACAGACTGCTCAAAACATACTGTTTTCAGACAACAAATTAATTCTCTCCAGTATTACTAGTGAACACAAATAAAATTAACAGCAAACCAAATGCATTTGCAATAAATTCCCTACTTAATGAGAAAGAAGAGCAGAGTAACTTTGTTCCATTAGAGAAAGTAAATAAATTGTATTGTTAAGAAAGGATTTGTATTTTATGTGAGATCTATAACAAGTCTACGTATTAAACCAGTAAATTCAAACAGTTTTGTATCCACAGTACATCTCCAGGATGTCCAGCTCATGGTAGAGTTCCACTCACATCAAACTGAGCCAGGGCTGCACTTTATCTCCCTATAGTCATTTGAAAATAGTAACAGCTTTACAACACA
The DNA here is from genome assembly GCA_035047865.1 of Dendrocincla tyrannina. Taxonomy (NCBI): domain Eukaryota; kingdom Metazoa; phylum Chordata; class Aves; order Passeriformes; family Dendrocolaptidae; genus Dendrocincla; species Dendrocincla tyrannina. The sequence goes on along the minus strand of JAWWMP010000148.1, from coordinate 14,562,656 downwards.
AATCAACAGAGCATAAAGCAAAATTATATTACATTTCAAGTAAAAGTTTATTTCTTTTTATTTCAATGGTGGATAGGTAGCTCCTCAACTAATATTTTCTGATTTCTTGCTTGTTTGTTTACTAGGATAAGGCTGATTTGATTCCAAAGGCTGCTCAGTCAGTCTGCATTTACATTGGTAAATTTCTGAGCAGAGTTTGTCCCTGAGCACTAACATTCCTATTTTTATTTTCCAACCGAGCATCAATCAGAACACATAAGGATGAGTAAACTGAAACTGGAAATAAAGACTAAATAATGACAAAACTTATTAAAACTGTCGAATTCCTCTATATTCAGGAAAGCACTGCACACGTTATCAAAACATGGATAATTAATTCTCAAGTTTTTTCTTTAGAAAGAGATTTTATGGAATATACATGTAAGCCTTTTTTAGCTAATGCTGCGTGTTTGCTCCTGATGTTACACTTCAACTGAAAGTGAAAAAAATCTGTATCAAGTCCTGATTTTCCAGTCCATATCACATTCTGATTTTCAGTCACTGCTACTATAATCCATGTTAAATCCTACACAACAGGGAATGTTAGATCTAGATATAATACATTTCTGTTCCTGCTTGTCTCCCTTGCCATGAAGATTTTTATGAGGCTTTGTAAACCATCTTTAGTACAAAATATAAATTTGGAAGTTAAACTACCTACAGACATCTTTTCAACTAAAGCAAACTTAACCAAATGAAATAGTAGATGGATTGCTATTTTTGTTTTTGACAAGGACAAACTAACTTTTCTTTCCTCTGAAAACCTTTTATTGAAGATAATTAATAAGGGAGCAGAATCAAAACAAGTGTCCCCAGCATTATGCAATTGGTCCTGTAAGCACTTCTGTGTTGAGGAACTCAAAATCAAAGTAAAAACTAAATTCTGCTTGTGTAACCAACGCAAAAAATTCACTGACTCTGGAGGGATTATTTGCATAACAGGGGAAAGGAAGATTTTTTGGGACAACAGAAGATGGGAAAAACTTTCATAACATATAATAACAAATCGTTGAAGTGATTAGAAAACATTATTCTTTAGCTGCTCTATAGATTCTCTGTCATCCATATACAAATGATCCAAAAGGCACTTACAAAGCACTTACAGGCACTTAACGAAGTCTAGTTTCAGAAATACAATAGTGCCAAACAATTTTATTAATGTTTCATACAAACTTTGAAGTCAACACTGGCTAGTATTTTGATGTTGATGAAGGCCAACAAAATTAAAAAACAACAGCTTTCCGTGTTTTACATTGGGATGGATGTCATAAGTCATTACAAACTAAACTATAATAGTAATGATCAGAACAGGGTAAAGCCAATACATTTTATTTTGTTTTCTTTACTTTATTTCAAAATAGAGTGATTATAAATACATTCTTGTTATATTTCCTTCCTAACTCTTTGGATGCAACCAAAAAAAAAAAAGTCTCACTGTGCTCGTTTCATACAATATCAACATACAAATCATGCAAAAGATATTATAGATATTATACCACCATCAAGTTCTGGATGTTTTTTCTCGATTCTGAAACATTTGCTAACATTATTCACAAGGCCATGCCTTTATAATTTATATCATCATTATGGCTTTAAAAAAAAAGCATTAAAAATATTTTTATATTAGATTGCTGCATTATTGTCAATCTTAAACACACTAAATGCAAAACATAAATCACTTGGTCTTGTGTTCTTGCACCGTGGTAACTGCTTTTTGATAAAACTGCACAATTTTTTTTTCTTTTTCAAGGAAACGATTACACTTTATTGATTTTATTTAAAAATGGAAACTTCTTTATAATACAATGGAGACGACAGATGATGTCAACACCTTCACTGATCTAGTTTGTGTCTGTGGGTCTTAACAGCCATTTTACAAGCATGGCCACTCAAACCAATATAATGGACAGACAGACCTGCTAAGCCACACCCGAAGAGTCACCTTCTCAGAAAGACTCACTAGAGATTTGAATGGACATTACACTCAAACTGCTGTGCAGACACATACACCGTTTCCAAACATGGGGAAAATAAACTGACACCAAGGTGGTCATTCAAAGTAACAATTCCACAGAAATAGAGTGTTTTGCCAGCTTCTGCATTCTTCACTCACACTATTATGCCTACATATTGCACCATATATTGTAAAACACTTAGGGACGATTTCTACAGGAAGGTCCAGATTGTGCAACCTTTACTGATGCTGGTGAACCTACACTGAACTGCATAACCCCAAAAGAGTCACTGGGCTCTATGCATTATATACAATGTTTCTGAGCTGACTTGTTTTGAAGTCAATGGCAAAACCCTATCTAAGCCCCACTCTTGGGCAGGTGTTTCATTATTAGCTCATTGATAGTACCTCTGCACAAGATTTAGGTTGAGCTTAAACTCAGTGATCAGGAAACTGTGGCCCAGTGTAATGGTACAGCATAGCGGTTCAGCTCTTCTTCTTTTGATCAGCAAACAGAAGATACCACAACAAAAAGACCAAAACAAGAAAAACATCAAACAAATCCCCCTTCCCCCCAAACACAAAACAAACCCCCCTCAATTGTTTAGTCAAGGAAGGTATGATAATTATTCTTTTCATTCAGGGTGACACGAGTCATAAGCACACCAGTTCTATCATCACTTAAAACTATTAGCTTATTTGTTACTTTTCATATTTTTAACACATGTCTCTTGAGAGAAGGGTAAGGGACATGAGGGTCTGGCAGTGCACTGAGCGTGTCAGAGGCCTCCTGCTTGGGCAAATCCCAGTGAACTTGGCCACATGCTCAAAACCACCCAGCTCTGAGTGGAGCAGGCACAGTGACCCGTTCCCCTCAGCCTGCTGACGGAGCCACCAGAGTCTACCACGGCAGTGCATCAGCACCACTCCTTATCCACACCCAATAAACTCGATGTTCTTATTCGAACCTTGGCCAGGTATTGCATCATTGCTTACCCAGAAACTTTTCATGCTAGAAATGCATACATACACAGTAACCATGTCCTGAAAATCCCTATGGCGTTCTGAATTACAATAGTTATTGTGCAGAGAGTCATAGCTTTTGGAAAGAACTCAGCCATTAACTTATCTGTTATAATTTTATTATCTGAAGTCATGTATATACTTTGAAGTATGGATAAAAATAATCAAACAACCCTCTTTCTAAGCCACGAGAGCATAAACAAATGTCTGAAAGTAGAGAAATGTTTTGTTTGCTTTCTCTTAAATAAAAAAGCAGTGCTTTCTCTTTTTCTTTTTTTTTTTTTTTTTTTGGTGTATTTTGTTAAAAATATATTGCAGGCTGTTTGCCAAGAATCATTCCAGAATAAAAATTTTGAATCAGTGTAATAAAGCCCTGAAATTAGAGGTTTATATTGAAAACAGCTGACACAGCCTTCTCCACAGTATTATTATTGGGTCTTGCTCTAATTTCTACTAGTTTCAAATTCATGAGAAACATTCATGTTTATATCCCACTATCTTAATAGACTTACATTTTGATTATAAAAGGTAGGAAGGGATAAAGGTTCTGGAAGCAAAGGAGACAAGAGAGTCTTATCCAAAGCCCACCAAGTCAGACAACTTTTGTTAACCCCATCGCATAGATTTTTTGTGGGATACTTTACCAATATATCTCCGTTCTCGTGTCAAGGTACCATCTATCAGTGAGTTTCAATGAGGATTTTCCATTCTCCTACTTTTTTTTTCTTAGCTATTCAGATTCAGCTTTCCCAAAGGCAAGTTCTTACTCTCTAGGTATGAGCTACACAATATTCTGAACTGAGGCCACCATATTCATTTCACACTGTGGTTTTAAGTAGGTATAATTTGCCATATTGTTCACTGTTTTGGTCAGGTTTTGCTGACTAACAGCAGCCAGAGAGATAATAAGAACAGAAACTTCTGGATATACAATTAAAATATTACCCTTAGCATGAATTCCTGTAAGTACTTGTAGTGAAAACTATTTAGATTAAGGTAGAGACCTGAAAAGCAAGAAAACTGACGGCAAATAATTGCCTGAGACACAATACTAAAAAACTAATGAATCTATTTTAAAATGCACCATTGGTAACAAATCTGAAACAAGATAATATGCTAATCTCACAAGAATAGTACAGAACATTTTTTTTTAATTATTATTATTATATCTGATCACTTAATTCTGGATAATGCTATACATTACACCCCTGATTGCTGTTTGGTATATTGTTCTGGTTTTATTTATACTGAATGATTAATGCATTGTGATCAGGAAAACAAGTCAGGCATATTAAATACATATTAAGGAGTACATATTTTTTTCCTATTTAGTATACAAAGTATTTCATAAATATGAATTATATTACAAAAATAATTTCTGCTACGCTCACACAGTAAGCACTTTGACAATTTTGGACAACCTGTTGGGTTGCAAGAGTTTCACATAACTGAGAAGGAACTCTAGTTTTAATTGGAGATGAGTCTTAGAACAGATTCTGCATAAACATCAAATATTTTCTTCAGATGTCACAAATACTGCAGAAGTCAGGTTGAACTATTTTCTTTCCTCTTTTTTTTTTTTTTTTAATTTTCTGTATAGACATGTATGCTTCCAGTGGTCAAATTTATTCCATAGGTATGTAATGCATGGTATATTTTAAACAAATATTTGCACAATTTAACATTATAATTCCAGTGGTTTCAAGATGCAGCCCGTAAATGTAACCAATTTACACATACTATTGAATGTTCTCTCTTTGCATGCTTGTTACTTTCCAGATAAGCTTTAAACAGTGCCATTACAACACCACAAATCAAAGGATTACTCCAGTTCCACCAACTTAAATCCACGTGCAGGATGAAGGACCCAGCTGAGGTACAAATATCAGTACCAGGTTTCTTGTGTTTGTTCTAACAAATCACAAGGAGACGATGGTTTGCATTTAAGATACAAAACATATATGCCTCTTGAGGTTAAATTCAGTGTAACGTGTATAAAGCATCCCTTTGGCAATAGAGTTTGCAGTATCCCTACAGGATTCCACAGGGCATGAGCTTTATGTAGTAAAATCTATTACGGAAATTCTCCTCTACTTGACAAATCATACGCAGCTACAGTTAATCAGACACCCTTGGATGCACCTGCCTCTATGCCTACCAATATAATATAGTATTTGGAAGTTAAAAGTCAACAAAAGGCACTTTCATCATTAAATAAATGTCCTCTGTAGGCAATAAGATTGTATGACCTATATTTTATTCAAAGCTGTTTGTTCTTCAAGGACTTGTAGGTAGTCAGGTGAACCTTGAAGTTTAGCTTTTAGTTCAAAATATTCACTTTTTCTTTGTTCTACTACAATTTTACTATGATTACCACCTATTAGCGATTTCTTGGTTTTTTTGTCTTGCAGTTTCTCTGGGTAACGTATTTCAAAGCCACTGACCCCTATGCTGTTGTATTCTTTTTTACTTTCAAGAAAATTTTGAATAAATACATTGGAATCCCTCCCAGGAAATAACTCATCCAGTTCATCAATTGTGCTAAGTCTTTTTCTGGTATCCACATGCAACAAATCTTTCTCCTTGTCATTAATATTTCTCAGAATGACTTTTTGCCCTGGCGGGTCAGCAAACGTGAAGCCTGTTTCAGACTCTTTTAAGCCACAGGTATGACTTTTGCTCATCTGCTCAATGGTTTGAGGAATGAAGGCCTCTGCACCTAGTCCATCTTTTTTGTTTGACTTGTGGTCGTGCTTTCTTAGCTGCAGCTGCATAGAACTGCATTCTTGATTTCCAATCCCTTCATGCTTTACAGTTGGTTTTTTGTTGCGCCGAAGCACAAAGACAAGAAGACAAAAAGCAACAAACACTGTTAAAATCAGCACAACTAATATGCTTAAGATTAGGATGGATAACGGAACTGGGCCACCAGGAGGACTCCGAACTGGCCCCGGTGGTGTCGTAAAAGTAACAGCAGGCATAGTGCTAGTGAACAGAGCAGATGGCTTGTTTAAAAGTTTAGGACAGAGGATCTCATTTTTCAGAGATTTAAGTTCTATGTTAGCAAACTGTACAGGTGTTTCACATTTCAACTCCTTCACCACAATACCTTCATTTAGCTTTTCAAGCCACAGTTTTAAAGCAACTAAATCACAAGTGCAGTCCCATGGATTACCTTCCAAATCTATTTGTGTAAGAGATTTTAGCTGATCAAGAACACCACTTACAGGTAAATACATGAAGTGATTGTTCCTCAGATTCAGTCTAGCAAGTGGTGCACCAGCAAAAATGTATGCTGGCAAGCTTCGTAGAAGGTTGTTGTTCAGGTAGAGCAACTGCAAATTGGGCATTAAGTCAAAGGTGCCTGCTAGGATTTCTTTGATAACATTGTATTCCAAATACAGATATTGCAGGTTGTGGAGGCCAGCAAACATTTCTGGGCTCAGACGTTCTATCTGATTGCCATTGAGATACAATCTCCGCAAATTTGTAAGGTTGCGGAACACATCTCCTTTGATCACTGAAATCCGATTGCTGCCTAAATGTAGCAAATCCAGCCCCTCAAATTCAGAGAAATCTGTAGTATCCACATCCTTAATGTAATTGCCATTTACATGCAGCTTCTTGGCATTTAAAGGTTTTGGTACGAGTTCAGCCATCGATTCTATGTTTCTTTCTTGGCAATTTACACTTAATCCCAAGTCTGAAGGATGCGTTTTGCAAACACAAGGGACCGGACAAGGAGTTAAAGGAGGCACCCTGGTCTGGTAAGATACGATTTGACTGAGATTGCGATTAGAGAACGCTTTGCCTGCTACTATCCCCGAGATCTTCGAAGGATTTGTAGTCTTTGGTGGCTTTGTGACTAATCTGTGCACTGATGTTTGAGTGGTGTGGCCGTTTGGTGTGCTGTAACCGGGCTCCAGCTGGGAGGGAGGCAGGATGCGCACGTCAAAATCACTCCCTGTCCCCATGGAGCACAGCTCTTGCTTATTGGTTTCTTTCAGCAGCCTTCCGTACAAGTCACTGGGTGTCTCGCAGATGGCTTCTCCAATGTAGATGTTATAGGGCATGTTCTCCAGCCACGCTTTCAAAGGCAACAAATCACAAGTACAATTCCAGGGGTTGTCTTCCAGCTGCAATTCAACAATTCGCCCGATGTGTTCCAGAACTCCAATGTATGGAAGTTTCTGTATTCGATTCCCCCGTATATCCAGATGGGTTAGAGAAGCAAACCGAAAAATATTATCGGGAAGGAATGAAATCAGATTGTCATTAAGTATCAGGACTTTCAGCTTGTGAAGCTTATTGAAGGCTCCCCGTTCAATAAACTTGATTAAATTGTAGTCAGCTTGGAGATACTCCAAGTTCTCTATGCCAAGGAAAGTGTCAGCCCGGAGAATCTTTAATTCATTGTTGTTTAAGTGCAACTGTTTTAATGAAGTAAGACCCATAAAGGCCCCTCCCTCAATGTTCTGCAATTTATTATTACCCAGTTGCAAGGACACTGCATGTGTAAAATTCAGAAAGGAATTTGGATATAGAACAATTAGCAGGTTGTTTTGAAAGTTGAGGTGGTAAAAATTAGACCATGGTGGTTTAAGCTGATTTGGTCTGTAGACTGCAACCTTCTCACAGTTGACATAGAGTACATTCTCAACTGACACACAGGAGCAAACATTGCAAATTTCCACAGATACATCAGCCTCTGCAGTTGTAGAAGAAACTGGAGATGACAGAATCAGAAAGAGCCACAGAAACATCTTCTTGTGATCAGCAAGCAACCTTAGGCTCCTGAACAAAGATAAAGAATCTAAAGAAGAAAGAAGGAAAGAAAAAAGAAAAAAAAATTCAGTTGACATTGTTCCAAAATGTCATTTGGGTTAAAAATTGTATACCACTGAGCTACTGTACCTGCCAAGGATTATAGATAAACTACAAGCACTGAATTTAAAATAACATGAAAGATTTTAACAACCAAACAAATACACAGGAGCTAGGATGATTTCAAACGCAGAATGTAAATTTCTGTAAACAAACACAAATAACTCTCAGGTCTGTCAAATATATTTCTCTCTCTTGTACACGCCAAGCATGCATAACTAACAAAGTAAAATAACCAAAGGAGATTCCAATTTTATGCATATTTACTCTCCTCAGTCCTGCACTGCTCACAAGTTGCCGTGCATTTCAGGGATATTAGACACAAATGCTGATACTGTGCATGCCCAAACATCTGGGCTGGGACAGCACAATACAGAAAGGATAACAATGCAGACACAAAAAGCAATGTCAGTACTCAATATGTGTATCTACAGCATCAATGCATACAGATTTATCACTATGATCATAAAGATATTCACTCAAGTGACACATAGGCATGCACACACATTGTTTCTGTCACTTCTTATACCTAGTTTAAATAAATAGGTGGTAAACTGATTGCAGAAAGACAACTATCCACAAAACGAGCATCAGCTCTGGGTGACCAATGGAAGCACACAGACACAAGCAGCATGCACAGGCATACAGCCCCATCCCCAGGAATACGCTGACTTGCAGGGCAAAACAAAGTCACAATTCACCAGCCTGACACTACTGAAACCTGCAAACTATTTTTTTTTGCCCAAAACATTACGTAATTTTCTCTTATTCCTGCATTGATAAGAGCCCTTTGCATATAGTCAGGCCAGCTGAGCTGTCATTTTTTATGCAGAACAACTGGAGCCACAGCATTTCCTCTGAGTTAGAAGGTAGCGGTTTTTTTTTTCTTTTAACAAATCAGTCCATAATCCATATGCTGCGCTCCCCCCATTTTCCCATTACCCCCATTTCCCAACTTGTCCCCTGCACTTCCTGCTATGGGAAGCCACTGAGTTGGCAGGAGGGAGCCAGGATGAAAGTGAAGAAAGCAGGAGGGAGAACTGGACTGGAGGGAGACACAAGGGAAGGATGGGGGACCTGGAAGGGAGGGCAGAGGAGGGATGAAGAAAGAACGCTGGACAAAACGACAAGAGGGAGAAGGAAAGCTAAGAGGAGGCAAAGAAGGATGAGAGGAAGGGATGGGTGAAGGGGTCAAGGAGGCCGCGGAGCTGGAGCACAGGGGAAGGGGGAGCGCAGCAGTCGCTGCTGATGCCCGCACGCTCCCGACCCCGGCCGCGGGGAGCGCGCCCCCAGGGGCAGCCCGATGGCCCCGCGCCCCCACCGCTCCATCCCCCTCCCACTGCCGGGCGCCGTGCTCCCGCATCCCTGCCTCGCCCACGCCCGAGTGCCCTCTTCGTCCTCAGCCCCGGGGCCCCGGCCGGTGCCGTGCGGACACGCTGCGGGCGCTGCGCTGCGCGGGGCTGGCGGCGGGGCGGCGAGCCCGGCCACCACTGCCGCCACTACCGCAATTTTTTGCCGCAACCGGCTCGGCTGGTGCCGGCTCCCCTCTGCCGTGGGCGCCCCGTCGCCCTCTGCCTCCCGGCGGGGGAGGGCAGGAGGGACACGGGCGCGCACATCCAGCCGGGAGCGGGCACAGCGCGGCGGGGCTGCCCCGCATCCTTCCACCCTCCCCTGGTTGCAAGGCAGACCGCGGTCCCCGCCGCCAAACGCCCCAGCCGCTCCCCCTCTCCCACCCCCGCCCCGATACCTTCGCAAAGTCCAGCCCGCAGCATATACACACCCCCCCTTCTCCAGCCCCATTGCGCAGATCCTGCTCCCCCCCTTCCCTCCCGCACTTCTCCGGGCCGTCCCGACCCCGGTCCCGCAGCTCCGCCGCTCT
>JAWWMP010000148.1:14525271-14551686 GCA_035047865.1 Dendrocincla tyrannina | reverse complement strand
CGCTGCCATGGGCGGCCGCCGCAGCTACAAGTGCAGCCCGCGGGACGGGGCCAGCGCCGGGAGCCGCCGGCAGAGCGGAGCGGGGGAAGGAGGGCGAGGGAAGGAAGGAAAGAAAGAAAGGACGGACTCCCCCCCCCCGCCCCCCCTTCCTTGCGATCTTCCTCCCCGCTTGAAACAAAAGTAGAGGTGGAAACTGAGTGGGCAGGATGGTAACATTTGCTGCATTTAATGTGACTTGCAATTATGGAGCGGAATCGCTGCGAGGAGACATACGCGACCCGTTCTTAAGACAACGCAGCTATTTGTCTATCTCATTCTTTGTGGTGAGGTGGAATTTCTCCTCTCTCTGCGTAGGTAACAGCTGCAGTCTGATGGAAAAAATCCTCAAATGTTGTGCACTTGTGCTAAACAGATTCTGCTAATTAAGAACTCCTATTGACTCTACTTTTCAGAATACACTTTAAAATGGTAATGAATACCCCCAAACAAGGTGACATCTTATTGCAAAGCAGAAGAGTCAGTTAACCAAATGAAATCTTGCAAGGGGAGTTCGACTGTTTGCCCTTTACCATGAATTCTAACATGATCCAGTTAGAAAACTATTTATGTGCTATACTCATACCAGTTGTGAGTCCTAGTTCTGGGCAGTAAACACCAGGGAATGGAAAATAGCAACTGCTTCCTTCATTTACTGAAACGAAATAAATAGCTTGCTCCAAAGGCTGACTGCATCTAATTGAAATAATTGCAGAATGTTATTTTGCATTATGCGGTTAGATTGATACCTGAAAACAAATGTAGCTGAGACATCAGTAATTTGCATATCACAACAGAACTCAAAGTGATCTGTGATTAATATTCAGCCAATTAAAAACTGAAGTCTTTAAAATGTAAACTCTTAATTATTGAGCCATTACCAAAGTACTGTTCACATAAAAGGGAATGTGTGCATATAAAGGGCCCAGTTTAGAAGGATTTGCATATAGTTTAAGCTAAATTTTTCAAACTCTATTTAAATAAACCAATTAATTAGAGAGCAAAGGTCTAGAATAAAATTCATTTGGAAAGATTATCTGGTTTATAGCTCTGGTGTAAAGATCAAGATGCCTATTTTGTTTAACCAGCTACCTTAAGCTGAATATTAAACTAATTCCTTGCTTATTTAGTAGGTGAAAGAGCATATTGACAGTTTCAAAGAGGTCACTACTCCCACCACCATTCAAACAACTTCTTAAGAGACTGAATCATACATCACACAAGGAGCATAATAAAATATCATGTTTCAACCAAGTAAACTATGAAATAAGTATTTGAGAACTGAAATTGCACTATAATTATTGTTGCTTCTATTATGAGTGGCTGGTGCCAATGGCATATGTTTATGGTGGTGCAGAATTTATCTGAGAAGGAAATGTAGTTATGCAACACAATTTCATTATTAGGGTTTTAAGATGTCATGCTTTTTTATTTCTAATTTACAGTCACAAAAAATAACTGCTCCTCCAAATCTTATTTAAGTGATTTCTAAGCTACTTGCCCTAGCATTACATCATGTCAAACTCACCAAGATTTAGGCTTATATGTCAGGACAACAATCCAAAATAGATGGAGGATAATTTTAAAGTATAACATAAGCACAAGCTTAAGGTCAAGACTGGGATCCAAGATGATGATGTGCTTAAGGAATAAAACACTTTAAGGGGTTACATCCTAGAATCACTTGGTTGTACCCCTTTTTTGAGATCCAGCTGGAGGTTTTATCACTATCAGCAGAAATTTTCTGTGTAGCCTGTAGATAGGAGATAGGGAGATAGTAATTGGAAGACAGCAGAGCCAGACAGTGCAATATGGAGTATCTGGTTTGGTTCCCTTAAGTTTAAAAGATTACTTCAGGCTACACACCATGCCCATTATTGTCATCTCTAACCTTTTCTTAAATTTCCTACTGCGATGGAACCTCATTCATCTCCTTTGATTCCCCACCCCCCGTCTGTTGTTTGCCACAGCAGCATGTATTTTTCGTTCTTCAGTTTAGCTAAAGGAGAGCAAAAGCTAACAGGCAGACAGATTCATAATAGGATTTTCTGCAGAGAGAAGTATCTGAAGGAAGAGTAGGAATGTGAGATATATTACTTCCCACCCAAGCAGACACTCTCAGGTTGCATTCAGTAATTGTACAATTAGCTTGTTGATAATGCCATTACCACGTCTAAGTAGAAGTGCTTGGGAGAGAAAGATACTTTTTACTCTTGGCTACAGAAACTCATCATTCAATCTGCTCAGAAATTACAGAAGCCTATTTATATTTGCTTTCCTTTCACATTTTTTTTGTGAGAGTTTCTAAATAATACTTTTCCAAGACATGCTTGGTCACCTACCTCTCCCAATTTAATTCTGGGCTGATGCAGGAGCTTGCGACTGAAACTGAGCTTTATGTTCATTCAAAGTCTGTCAGGAGAAAAAGCTTCCTGTAACAGAGTCATCAAAATGCAGAGGCCAGTTGAGATGCTGAGTCTACTGCTCACAGCAGGAAACCTTGGAGAGCATTTTCCTCACACCATTCGACACACATGCAAATAGGACTTCAGCTGAAAGCCAGGGGAGTTCTCTGCAATAAGTGGCTTTGTTTTTTCATCCACAGTAATTTTTGGAGTGAGAAATGAACTGTCAGGAAACAGGACCTAAACATCCTACTCCTTCCTGGGCATTTATAAGTGCAGTGTAAGACGCAGGACCTGAAATCAGGCTGTACATGTACACATAAGTGGTGGGGAGGAGGTGTCTTTCATACAATTGCCAGCCACCTACCTTCATGTTACCTATGCATGCCTGCACATCCTAAATGCTTTTTCCACAGGCACTGAGTTGCACTTTTCTGCTCCTCTTCCAGTTCCAGTCTGTTCTCATCCTGAAAATTAAGTATGAGTTAGTTCCCAGTAGTTAGAACTAACCAAAGATACTTATACCCACACACTCCCGGCTCTTCAAACCAGAACTCCAAGACATGAAATTGCAATTGCCATGAGCAGCCTGGGAACACACTTTCCTTGCTCGTGTGCCAACATCTGTGCCGGTCAGCAGTGAGCAAGCCTAGTATATCCAGCTGCCAAAAACACACCTGAGAGAGAAGCAGTGTGCACACGTATGTATTTGGGTTGTTCTGCTTGAAAAGGTTCATGCCAGGACTAGAAACTTATAGAAAAAGTCTCCAGAACTTAATGGGAATCCCTCTGGATCAATGTAAGCAGTACGTGTTACTCCTTTTTCCCAAAGAATGGTGAAAATAGCCCAAAACTTATTATTTTGGCCCTTTACACAGGGCTCAGGTAAAGAATAAACTGTTTTGTTTGAACATGTAGAAAGCTGGTTAACAATTCTTTGAATAGGAAAGTGAAAGTTTTTATGGGCTCCGTGTGTTTCTGGGTTTTCTGTGGTTAAACAATTTCTGTTGAACAGGTCTACAACATGTTTCTTCTCCCAGACAGATCAGTAACAACTGCCATACTCAGCAAACAACATCCACACAGCAGAATACAACAATGACTGTGCAGCTCGTTCTTTAATAGGCCTTCAACTAGTAGGATATAGCCTTTTGAGGAGGGAAAAAAAGCCCACCAAAACCCCCCAGACAATAGCTTCACCCTTTGGCTCCATCTTCTGTGTATTTTGCCACACTGCCAGTCAGAGGAGGGGAAGAGCATCCTTGAAAACTCTGTGTGTACTCGAGTGAGTCCCAGCATGTACATCCTTTTAAAGATACAGTGTGATAGGAAGCAGTGCAAGTCTGCAACAGACTGAAGACAGACCCACTGTGAAAGAGCACTGTGTTAAATAAAGTGGAAGAAACTGTCAGATATATGTCTCTGACTGTCTCTATTACTTCCACCTAACTTACTCTATTTTATCCAGGAACCCTCTTCAATGTGCAACAAGTAACCCATCTCCTGCACACAGAAAACCTGAAAAAACACTGAAGTGCATGCACTCCTTCAACAGGGGTTGCCAGGGATTTTTAAATCCAAGTTTTGCTATTCATCTTGAACGTTTGATCAAGTGGGCAGCTGCTGGTAGTGGGTCTTCTGACCAGTTCTCTTTGTGAACTCAGCCTGTGGGGATGTCCAGCTCCATAACACTAGGCTTGCCAGCTTTCCATAATACTATGCTGTCAGAGCACAGTGGGTAGGCATTTAATTTCACTAAATTGCAAAATGTCCTGTGCTTTACTTATTTTCTTTCTCTGTGCTTATTTACCCAGGAGCTGTTCACCCTCCAGCTCACTCTCAGAGACTAAGCCAAGCTTGGCCTATCCTCTTGTCCCCTGAGACAATCAAGTGTGAAATCAGGGGACAAAGAATATTTGAAAAAGTAATGGGTGAAGAACTTACCTGGTATATTTTTCTCTAAGTTTTTATGGCATAAGGTTAAATGCAAAGCCTAGAAGCAACTGCTGTTGTGCTACGCAAGTCTCTTGTAGAAACTGCTCACTAACTGCTTTCTCAAGAAGAAAAATATATTTAGAATAAGGATCCTGTGCTAGAAAATTCTGACATTATTGAATACACCAAATCATGAAATAACACTTCATCCTCCCTGAGCAAACAGCCCATTAACTGAATAAAAGAACTATGCCCATGTACTGCAGAGGAAATTTAAAGAACTTTGACTGTGGTTGGAAATGATGGAGGATAGGAAGCGAAGAAATACTTTAAGAAGTAAAATGTATTGTAAGACTTGTATCTTTGTTTGCTTCTAATAACTTTGTCTTCAACAAAGTGGAACAGGGGAAATCTTTTATGCTATGAATACCAAATCTGTTAGGCTTTCAGTCAGGACTGGATGGGTTGAGGTCGCTTGACATTAACAGAATATGAATTTAGAATATTCTAATTTAAGTCCTCACTCCTCCATGTTTTCCTCACACATCAGACTGTTTCTTATCACCTTCTGGAATTCCACAAACCTAAATTGGGTTCTCACATGTGTAAGGGTCGATGGTATAATCCCCTCATTAAGCTACCTACAAGCAGAAAAGTCTCTTACTTTATTTCTTAGAAAGTTCAAGGATAAAGCTTGATATGATAAAAGAGAATAAAATAATTGTCATTCAATCTTTAGAATAAAAGTAAAAATTCTGTTTTTGCTGAAGTTTAAGCTGGTTCTGTCTCTTGGATGAAGTGCTTCAAGCTGTGACAATGTAGAACAGGGAATAAGCACAGAGGAACTTGCCAGCTACTCTTGTCTCTTGTCACGGGAGTCACTCCCCAGGTACTGCAGGTCCTGTGCTCATCAGCTGACAGATCTCTGTGGTAGAATTAATAGACATCTACAGAAGAAACCTTGTGCTTTAGACTTGTTGCTTGTTTTAGGGAAAAAGTTACACTAAGGGGGAAATATCTGAAGCAAAATTAAGTTGTTGCATGGGTTTGCTCATTGCTCTACTTTAATCTGCTTTTGCTTCTGGGGTTTCTTTTGCAGCTGCCCTAATTTCCTCTACTTTTACATTTGCTCTTAAATTCAATTAAAGCCTCCATAGGCTCATGAGCTAACAGACTTTTTTATTATTGTTTTTAAAAAAGAAGGCCAATACTAGCTTTCCTATTGCCTTTAGACTATTGTCAAGGAATGTAGAAGCATGGTCTTTCAAGAAAGAAATTGCAGCTACTTCAGGAACTGAGTTGTGATATTTTTTTTAACCTAACGATCAAACACTGCTGATCTGATGTAAACTGGAACCAGGGAAAGGATGATTAACTCATAACCAAAAAAGAGATGTTTGCTTTTAACAGCAAATATTTTGACACCATATCAAGATGATCATAGCCATAGAATATCCTGAATTGGAAGGAACCCACAAGGCTCATCGAGTCCGACTCCTGGCCCTGCAGAGCACAGCCCCAAGAATCACACCATGTGCCTGAGAGGATTTTCCAAATGCTTCTTGAACTCTGCCAGGCTTGGTGCTGTGAGCACTTCCCTGGGCAGCCTGTTCCAGTGCCCAACCACCTGCTGTGTGAAGAACATTTTCCTAATATCCACCCTAAATCTCCTCTGACACAGCTTCTCTTCTCAGGAAAGACTGTAGTTGAGATGGTGGCTCACCCTCTCTACAAATTTCAGTGCTGTCTGGTGAAGGTTGGCATGTCCTCCCATTATCTGGCTGTCTCCAAGGCCTGAGTAGCCAATCCAGACTACTCTAAAAGCAGGTGAAATGAAATCTTCCTCACCCTCGCAAATGCATAAGCAGAGCAATATGTAGAGGCAGCTCTGCTGCATTTTCCACTGGATGGACACACCAGGGAACAGGAGCTGAACCATCAAAAGGAAGATGGAAAAAACCATAAATATCTTAAAAAAATTAAAGCTAGATTTCATGGTGCATAAAGTAATTCAGAATAGTGAAATATTTTCAAAGGACAAGACAAAGGGTCTTGTCATACTCATGTGCCATCTCTGGCATTTATGGGACCCTCTTTGAACCGCCTCACTAGCCTGAAAATAACATCTTTTTTCTTCTCTGGGTTAGATTAGTTTTCAGCCAAAGGCTTGTAAAAGGCTCCAGCATGTGGTAAAGCTGGTGTATGATTAGTGGTGTGAGTACCCAGACACTTATGGGGTGAGAGAGGGATGGGACAAGTTATGGAAGGAGAATGAGCTGGACTAAACACACAGCAACAGCATATACTGAAAGCTGGAAAATGTTTATTTCAGCCTCACAGTCATGTAAATTTAATTTTAATCAAAGTTTATTTAGAAAAGTAAAGAAAAAACTAAAATCTCTAGAGTTTTATCACTCCACCAGAACAAAGTCTGTATTTTTTCACACTTGGGCCTTTTAACATTTAAAAAGGAAAAATATCTTTTCTTCCCACATGTCCATGAAATCTCATTTTCAGAAGAAACATTTATGCATATTTACTAAGTAGTGAAAGAATCAAAGTCAGATTAATGTGAAAAGTCTAAACTGATCCCTCAATGATGGTAACATTGTAGTCTAAAGGCAAATTTTGGTGTTATTTGAATCCTCTTAAGCCAAGTGGAGGATATGCTTGTAGATGCATTCAGTATAAGGAAATCTCAAGATCTACAGCCTGAACACTTTTTTGATATACAGCATTTCAGGTCTTCTCCAAGATGTGAAGTTATACCCTGGCAGGAAGGTCTGAAGCCAGCATGCTCTGAACATAAGGAAAAATAAATTTTATTAAACAAGTGATTACTATATCAGTAAAGATATGCAGATATTAACATATCAAAAAAAGTAAGCAAGAAACAGTGCAGAAGGATTGGGAGGAAAAAACTGCTCTGTCCTAGTGAGGGAACTGCAGCAGGGATTGTGCTCAACAGCTGAAGTGACTGGGAAGAGCAGCAGAGGGATGGGTTTAGGAAGCTTGTACAGAGTTTGGGAGGCTGGCTAGGAGTGCATGAGTAATATTCCTAGACACCTTTATCCACTAATGCAACTGACAGAAGCTGACAATTATAACAACGGTAATGAACCTACCTTATCTATTTTAAGACACCTTGTATGAAGAATTCAGAGAGAAAGAAAAAGAAGATTATTCTTTGGTTGGTTAAAATACCATGACTTCAAGGGATTCCCTTTCTGTTCACTCTGTATGGAAAATATACAAAAGCACCATAATTGCAGAACATTTAAATAGGTCATTTAAAATAGATCTTACAAAGTGAGAGGCAAAAAATCCACCCTACTTTAAAGTAACTTTTTTAACAAAAAAGAAAGAGGACCTCCTTTTATCTTCTTATTCTTCTATTATCTTCCATCCTTTAGAAGGCCAAGCAAGCCCATATACTTACTTTAGAAAGCCTGTAGATTTACTTTATATGGCTGCTTTGCCTTGAGATTAGCCCAAATGTGATGTCTTCTTGATGTTTACAGATGCCAAGGGATCTAAGACATCTTATTTTTCCTCTTTTCAGTTTGTTCTGGAAACACACTGTATTGAGTTTGTGCCTTTTTCTTATGGTTTTTTTGTGCTGTTTCCTCTCTCTCTAAGACCATTGTCTGTATTGTTTGTATTGAAGGAAAGTTTCATTGGGATTGCAGTGGATGTAACTGTATTTCCTTGACAGTGTTCCTGCTAGTAAGCTTGTGGTTTTCGTTGAGGTTGTGAACTAATTTTTGGACAAATTCAAGGTGTAATGCATCTTTTACTGAAGCCAATGAAGTCAGAGTCAGCTTTGTTTAAAATAAGGATGTGTGATGCTTTCCTATTTTAGTATGTAAATTGCTTTAGTGTGTAATGACTGTTTCAAAAATAAACTTTGCTTCTGTGTTCAAATCAGCATTAGCTCTTACTACAAGTTCAAAAGCAAGTTATCTAACACCATGAAATGTTGTTCAGGTACTGTTTTCCTCCTCGGGCTGTATCTTGTTAGTTTTGATCGGTGCACAATGAAATATAATAGGAGCTGAAAAAGTGTTTGTCTGTACCCCTTTGGCCCTTTAAATCTGATGTATAGCTGGTGGGCCAATATAGATACATGCATAGAATGGTCCAAATTTCAGCTGAGGTCAGTGGGAGTGAGTTTGTCATTCAGTTTAGCATCTAATTTTTTGGAACTCCTTTCCAAGTATTTTAAGGACATTTCTCTACCAGTACCCAAATGTGGTTGGGCATTAAAAAGTGTAATTTAGGAGCCAGCCTATGAAACAATGAAGTCAAACTCATAATACTCAGTCAGACTATTTATTACCCAGTTTGGGGAAGTAGTTAGTCACTCACATTATTGTTCTGCTTAGTAGCAGAGTCCATCTCTCATTAACATCTTCTGTTTATGTTTGTGTTCAGGTGTTTGATTTCCAAATTATGAAAGAAGAGTATTTCAGCTCTAGAGATTTACTGAATAGGTGTTTAATTGTGGACATTCTTGAACCTTCCAAACCCAGTATTATTATTTTAGTCAGGGCTGAGAATCGATATTCCCCAAGTGCATCATACAGGCTACCAACTGAATTTTGTGGCCTTTATTCTGTCACCTTCTGTCAGCTCTGAATTTCTTTCAAGAAGTGACATCTCTATCACGTGAAAAATCCCTACTCAACATTTAATTATTTTGTTGTATTTCCCCAATGACTTACTTTTTAATTAAAACATGTATATTTAAAAGAAATGTTATCTTTGAAAAACTAATTTTCAATGATACCTAATGCTAAGCAGAGCTGATAATTTTAAGGTAGAAATGTCAGACATGAAGTACAGAAGAACAAGAAAATCTACTCCAAAACGTTCATCCTGGGAGAGTGACATTGCAGTGGCATCACTGGGAGGTTCTGTGAAAAAGAACATTAAAGATCAGGTTCTCCTATCCTTTCTCCAGACTAAGGCACAACAGAGCTACCACATATGAATAGAAAACTGAACCTTTCATAGGCTTTATACATTCTGAAAACTTTCTGTGTCTGAAAGGAATTAAGAAAGCAGAGGGACAAACATAAATTGGAACATGCAAGCAAACCAAATTCAGAAAACACATTAAGAGTTCTGCATGGATTCCCCAAAAAAATCATTAATATTGGAAAGTTTGCCAAAGTTCATAGCTGAAATTTAAATTTTAGAAAACATTTCCACTTGCTCTGATGATAAATATTACACATGATGTAACATTCATCTCAGCTGATAATGTTCTTTATAACACATTTTATGAATCATCACAATTTTTAACACTTGTCAGAGAGAAAAACTGAGTAACAGAGGTTCAGCCTATTTTTTAGAATCACAAGTAAGGACTGCCTCAATGCAATGGTCTTGGGAACAGACTGATCTGTGAGGATCTCTAGTTAGTGAACTCATATTCAGTTATTGAGAATTATCTGTGTGTGTTTTTTGCCTTAATTGCCCTATTTGTATACGTAAACACTGGATGTGGTGGTATAATCCGATCAAGGATTTCAGTTCTCAAATTCCTGACTATCAATCCTTTGTTCAAGCCACGGTTCCTGCTACATCTGCCTTTATGCTGGTCTGCCTGACTAGAAAAATCACATCACTTTTCTTTGTGAACTACTTTGAAGGTTTCAAATGACAAATAACAGGGACTTTAATCCTCTCTTTTTCCAAACAATTTGTAAATCAGAACCATCAAAACACACGTGCAGTGAGAGAGCACAACCTCTGCTTTTAAGAACATTGTGGTTCACTGCATCTCTGAAGTGTTTGAGCTTACATGGCTGATGATTTTATTTCAACACCTTTCTTCTATTCTCTCCAGCCTGTACTATTAAGAGCAAGGCAGCAAATATAGATATACAGACTAGCACCTGATAAGGCCATTTGTTAAGTAAAATTCTCATCTCCATTACAATCTTGCAGCTTCCTATCATTATGTCTAGGTTAATCAAAGGCAATTACAGTGCCCCAGTGAAGCTGCCAGAGATCTATTTGGATGCACAGCAGAAGTCCGTGTTGATACACAAAAAGACTAGTTATGCATCCTCTGACACAATTATTTTCACTGCAATGGATGGTAGCAAAATCGGAATTTGAGAAAGGGCAAGCAGGGATTTCTTTGGTGAGTTATTGTTTGTTTAATGGCTGCTTGAAAATGTCAAGCTTTTCACACTGCAGAAATTAACCTGCTCTTGTACCTGTGAAATAGTATCTGGAATGTGGAAAATGCCCTGAAGTGTTGCATTTGTCTGCAAAACACAGTGGGTGTCTGCGTGTCAGCACACAGGGGTGGCCCTGAGACTGCCCTGTGACCTGAATTAGTCAGAGAGCAAGGGCATGTGCATTGCCAGAGTACAGAGCCAGCAGGTATGTGGAGCATGGGCCTTGTGCAAGGCACCCAGGTGGGTAGGAGGTGATGGGGAGAGGAAGCACATCTTGCTCCTGGTACAGGCAGAGCTGCTCCAGTTTTACATCTGCTCAATCCCTTAACCTGACACTTGAACACCACAGCAGAAGGACCCAACTTGCACTCTTAGATCTAAGACAAGAGAAGCTTTGCCTCTGCTTCCAGAGGGCTGGGTTTGGTCCCCACTTGTGTGCAGGATCAATCAACACAAATTTGTGGCCCAGAATTGTGTCCTACTATGCCTTAAACTCCTGGCATTAGGAGGTACTTTACATTATCAACCCATTTCCCATCTTCCTACTAGCTCCATGTTCAATCATTATTGAACCTTCCTGGTGTTTTAGTTTTTGGTTTTGGTTTTTTGTTTTTTTTGCTCATGGGGTTGTTTAAAAGGAGAAGAGAGAAACTATATATACAAGAACCAGTTTGAAAATTGTTAAAATTGGAGGATTCAATACTATTGCAGACCCCAGATTCAACTGATGCATAGCTGTGCTATTTGTAAACTCCTTCTCATTGCCTAGGAAAATGGAAAGGAGCATACCATACTGCCAAGGACCAGTGAAGAGCATTATCTGCAACTACTTTGTCCTGTCACCTCTGAAAAACGGAGGAACTGTGCTGAGAATCAGCTGAAGTGAAGGCCAATGTCTGTCCTTTCCATCTGAAGAGCCCTCAGAGCTCCTCCAGGTTTGATTGTCATTAGCCAAGTGCTATTTTTCCCTGCCTTGTACAGAAACTGGAGCTGGAGGTCTGGAAAATCTCTGGAAGTTGTGAATTTGGGACATAAATTTTTTCGCAATTCAAGATTCCAATCATAAGTTTCAGATTTGACTCAGAACATGCTCATGTCACAATTACGTGAGTTAATCTGCTTTCTGCAGCCACCCCTCTTTGGGATCCTAGGCCTTTTCATAGCAGTACATGCTCCACAATTCCTGGAGAGCTTTTCCTCTGGCCTTGAAGAACATGTCAGTGCTCATGGGCAGTTGGGCTCAAACACTGATTGAGTCACAGATCATCACAGATCTATCTGAAAACCTTGTTGAGAGTTTAAGAACAGGTTAAGCTGCTTGCATAGATATATGAAAGGCATTTAAGGGCATTAACCTCTGCCCTGCCCCAAAATGCTTTAGTAAGACCTTTACTCTTAAAAACATCTCTTTTGAAAATGCACATTCACTGATTTGTATTATTGTCTATTTAACTCATGCATTAATTCCCAAGAAGGAATATGCACCATCTACTGTTGAGGTCTCTGCTTTTGCTTTCTCTGATGGAGTAGCAGCTGGACCAAACCCATACTTTGTTTCATCAAGTAAAGAGAATTTATTCATTGGTGAAAAGGTTTTTCTTATGTAATTTCACTATGGAAGAAGATTCCTTGGCTATTTTCATTGTTTCTTCTACTAGAGCTGACAAATTGAGGAATATTTAAAGCATCCATGTTTTCTAAATAGCTTTTTTATGCATTGTGCATTATGTTTCAACAATTCTGAATCTGGAACAAGGTAGCTGCATTTCAATGTATAAATCACCCGAGTTAGCAAAACAAATGACTGATCTGCTAAGACAGCTAGCACTGCTTCTAAGCTGCTCTATGGGGTAAAAAAATTGAGAGCTCTTCAAAGAGCACCATAATTGTTAATTAAATAGCAACTTGTGAGAAGGCAGCAATGAAATTAAAATAATAGCTTGGTCTAACATACTTGAAAGTCCAGATGTTAATATCTGATTGGGAGGAGCTCTGAATTACACTGAAGCAAGTTCCAGAATTTGCTTCTTATTATTCAGTAGGCAATCTGTATGCAATATTTAACAAATCAGGCATTTGATGAATAATTGTTGACAGCTCCTGTCTGCTTCACTGCTTTCACAGAACTGCATCGGTGAGCCTAGACACAGCATATGTCTGGGAGGTCCCACAAACTTTCTTACCATTTTGTATATATTCAATTTCTGAAATACACCAAGGAACAATTAATATTATCCCTTATACAGGGATAATCACTTGTTAGCAGGTCTGGAGGAACCAGAAATCTGCTAAAGAGTTACCTGGTAGTGCTATATGGAACAGTTAGAACAGGTCCTTGTTTGATTAAGAGTATATGTTGACCAAAATTTTGGTCTCACAAAAAACAAGGTAATGATCATCTGAAAGAACGCAGCACGCATGATGTAAATGGAAGTAGAAACTCCCACTATTAATAAGAAGGGAGAATAGCTACTATTTGCAACTTACTCTATCTGCAATTTTTCATTCGTGAACACAATTACCCACAGCCTATTTTTCAAGTCTGCAGCCTCTAGATATTATTCAGTGTTTGGTAACTTTTTGCGGATCCATCTGATAAGAGCTGCTTATCTTCACTGGGACAGAAAACAACTCACTTGTGTCACAGATTGATGGTCTGCAGTGAATCCACTTCACTTTGCAGGGACCTTCCAGCAGGTTGGTAACAGCCCACTCCAGGGACAGGACTGGAGACTGTGGAGCTAAGGCACCATGGCTTGGACTGCAGAACTGGAGGGTGAGTAGGCTTGGGCAGGAGGATGAAGGGCTACCTATCAAACCAGTCACAAACAGAGAAGCATCTCAGGACTGGCCACAAACAGCAAGCAAAAGCAACATTGCAGAAGTCAGTTTTTAAGAAGGAACTGACTGGTTCTACAATCTAAACCGAACAGTCCTTGATCCCTCAGTGCTTGTTGTGAGCTAGACATTTACCCTTGAAAGAGCTTGGAGACCTGGCAGGGGGATTTTAGTTTTTGTAGGTTGACTTGAATACAAGCCCTTTTCTTTACTGTACAATGGGGTGACACAAAGATCATTTCACCCTCCCTGTACAAGTAAAGATAGCACTCCCCATGAGCACTGACATTAGCCAAGAGGAGAGCTGGGCTGATGCTGGGTGAGTGCAATGTTTCTGTCCTTAGTGAATCAGCGGAACATTTTATAGCATAAAGTCATGAAGAAGGCATATAGCATAAAGCTGCTTCAGTTTTCGCTTGACATCCTTCTGAATTAGGAGTAAATCACCTGAATCAATTTAGTGGGTTAGGTGACTGTTTACACTGCAATTTGTTTTGTAGTGAGAATAATTTGCTAATAGTTTCATTAGGATCCTGAGAATTTCAATGACTAAACTGCAGTGCCCTTATTTCTCACAGGCCAGTCTGTTTGTCCTTCACTCAACAACACTTTATGCCAAATGAAGGCCAGATGAATTCACAGGATCTGTTTAGCACTCAGAGGGCAGTGAGATGTAATAGCTGGGCCAGTAGACTACAAAAAGGAGGAGATTCCTCCCTACTCCAGGCTGGAGCATGTTCATGCAGGTGTGCATACACATTTACACACACACAGCTACACACGGAGTGAGCAGGAGTTCTAGCCTGGATCACTCCCCCAGTCTGCTTTACTATGCAAGGTTAAAAGTTGTATCAGCAGAACTGATGCCAAGGGGCAGAAGTGAGCGACAGGAAAATGTGATGCTTTAACCAGTTCCCAGAAGATTTGTCTGTGTGAAATGACAAATTAAGGTGCTGCTTTGGCCACGGTCTGATAGTGCAGCCTCAGAGCTTCAAGTATCTGATCAGAGACACTGCAGATACGGTATGTAAAGGACTGTTCGCACTTTGCAAAGTGTTCACTTCCCCTTGTTGGTCCAAGTTGATTCAGGGCATTTTTGTTAGACTAAACCTCATGCTGACCATTCAGGCACTAACCATATATGCCACTTCAGTGATCAGGTGTTGCCTGTCTTTCCAGGGCCAGCAGAAATCCAGAATCTCAGAGCCAGTATAAGCTCTGTACTGTGTGCTGTTAAGAGATAGAACAGGGGGATAATCGTTTCAATCTAAAAGAGTGCAGAGTCGCATGAGATATAAGGAAGAAAGGTTTTATGAGGGTGGTGAAACACTGGAGCAAGTTTCCCAGAGAGATGGTACATGCCCCGTTCCGGGAAATATTCAAGGTCAGGTCAGATGGAGCTCTGAGCAACCTGATCTCCTTGGAGATGTCTGTGCTTATTGCAAGAGGGTTGGACTGGATGACCTTTTAAGGTATGTTCCAACCTAAACTGTTCCATGATTCTATGGTCTGACATGGAACCACTATGGAACTGACAGTGGTGCAACCACAGACAAAATATGAGCAGAAGATTAGATTTCACTTTGTGGTTTAGCCATTTGCTGGAGCTGGCCAGCATTCAGGAGGAACAGAGAAAACTCTGTGTGTGTTTGTGATACTACAGATAGAGTGTACTGAATGTTATGGAATGGCAATTCATTTTTTTTAAAAAAAAAAAACAACAAACCAACTAATTTATGGACAGATTGCACAGAAACATGCCTTAAGTTTGTTATCATCTATTAATAGGCAAGCATTACTGATTTTGTCTCTATTCCAAAACTGGATTAAAACATAAGCTGTAGGAATGTTCTTAATCATTCAGACTCTCTCTAAATATAAGATGTGACTGATCTTTACTGGCATGCAAAATATTATAATTAACATACCATGATAAAAATGGTACATTTTCCACTATGGAAAATCGTTCTCTATTAATAAAGCAACCAAGTAAATATCTACTACATATTACCACCAGCATAATTCAAAATAACATGCTCTGAGGAAATCTATGTTGGGATTCCATTGCCCTCTGGTACATCCCCAGTAGGGTTGTTGTTGTGTATCAGGAGAGAAGAAGTGTCAATCCCCACCAATGTTTGTGCATGCAGCTTGCTACCCTGGGTCACGCTTGTACACTGCAAATGATTTACTTCCATCCAGTGGGGAAAACTCCATGTTTTACTGGGAGTACAGGTCTTTATCCACGAGATGGCACTATGTTTGCCACTGCAGTGCTAGACAGGACTGAGTGCAGATGAACTACAAGAAGAGAAAATGAATCCAGCTGTCGAATGCAGAAAAATATCTTCATTCTTAATTTATTCAAAGAAAATATAATTTTTCATCATTTTCATAGCTCTGTATTTCACCTTGTAAGGAACTAAATGGAACATTTTTCTTCAGTGTCAATGCAGATACATTTACATATCCACATTTTGCCCAAAGCTGTGCATTCACATTCATTGTTGTTTGGGCACAATTTCCACATAAACCCACAAATGTTACCGGCTGACTCAGAAGTTGCTGAAACTTCACAAAACTTGCAGCAGAGCTGGCAACTTGCACAGTTTAATAACAGTCAGAGGTAGCTGGATGTCACATTTGTCTGCGCTGTAAGAAAAATATTTTAGGAATTATTTTTTTAATATAAGATATTACAGAACTCTATACAGTACTCAGCAAAGGAAATGTCATAAAATGTCTCAAAGACACTGGTGTCATCATGCGCCCATTGAATCAAATACTACACCAGACAAACTTACAAAAAGTATCTAATACTGACTGCTTTGTTATATAATAGGTATATATAAAACAGACGTCTGTATATTTATAAAATACACTTGGGACAATTGGCACAGAAGATCAGACAATGTAGAGCAGAAAGCTTATAAAAAAATAAACAAAAATATTATAATCTCTAGGCCACACAATGATTTTCTGGAGGAAGACTCCTCATGCAGAGTCACCCATGGTACAGCCTGTACCCTTCAGGGTGGGAAGGGAGCCCTGAGCCCCAACAGCATCCCCAGCAGGACACTAAGCTGGACATGGGGGGCCCCCCAATGATCACGACCTGGTGGCTGCTGCCACAGGATGGTATTGAGGGGCTAGGTGGGTTTCTGAAATGGGAGTTCCAGGGCAGGGGCTTGCAGAGGGATGGGGAGGAATGGGAATGAGGACTGGGATGGGGGGAGACACCAAGAAAAATCAGCGCCCTGCACACTGTGACAGTTCCACTACTGACAGGGCAGCTGCAAAGGCATCTCTCCAGGCTTTGTCATAGACAAGATGTCAAAGCAAAGTGCCGGGTCATTGTCCCGTCTGTGGATGCCCAAGCCCTGGCACCCTCTGTACCACAGCTAATCTTTTATAGAGCCCCAACACAGTAATGATGGGCCCATCTTTACCTGTAACTGCTCAGAGAACAGGTTTCTCAAGGGGAAGAAAAGTGACAGGAACTGTGTTGATTTTCAGGCAGCAGATAGGAAACCACTAAGGTACTGGAGCTGCTGCTGTGCATGAAACTGGGATCAGGTACAGACTGTGCAGTACATGGATACACCCTAAATATCAGAGTTCAGAGGGGCTTCTCTCTTTGAGCAGAGCCATGGTAGAGCTGTATAAATATCTGCAGTGTGATATAGAGACATTCACTGCAATGCTAAATATTCATGGCAAGTTCCCCAAATTTCTTGAAGCTCTTTAAACCTTGAATGTATTTTTGTGTGTCGGTTTTCTTTTCTCATTTTTTTTCTTCCCCCACCGTTGGCAGGTGATGGAACCTTGGGTAACCCCTTGCCAAATAGCAGCCAAATTGGTGCAATAGACCTGAAGCAGAAGGATTAAACAGTGGGAAGTGGGGAGAAAATCACCAACATGTCCTCTGAGTTGCAGCTGAGTCTAAAGCCAATATCACTCTGACAAGGAAGAACCAGTGGTTTTTTCTCCCCACAGTGGCAGGAAGGTCCCACCAGCTCTCACAGATACCTCTGTGGCAGGAGCAGCTGTACCCACATAAAGCTCTGTGCAACCAGCTAATCCAGTTAATGAGAACAGCAGCAAAAATGTAAACTTGGCTATTCAGCTCACATATATTTAGTATAAACTGACTTTCACAGCTGTGCTGACATAATTCCTTTTTCGCAATTGCTGTATAAGCAGGCAACCCAAATGTCTTCAGGTGCACCCTAAACTTCCTCTGCATTGCTCCCTAACATTCTGAGGAAAAGCCCTGACTTGTCTAAGTCTACTAAGTTAAAACTATTCTCACCCACAGACTGAGGTTTGTGCTCCAAGGGCTTTTCAGCATCCATTTCGAGTTCAGTGTTTTTCTGAGTCAAAAGTCAAATTTTCTTTCAAAGAACTGTCTGATGTATGGTTTAAACAAATCCTACTAACCAAGCATTGCTCCCCAATGACTGAGATTAGGCACAAAGAGCAGGTTTTTTCTATGGTGATTCCAATTCCCCAAGACTTTGTAGTTTGCTTCTTCCCACCCTGCTCTGACTTTGACTTCTGGAGTCCAATGTCACTGAGCTCTGGTTTAGCTTCTGGCAAGAGATATCTTTTTAATTTTAGCCTACTACATTTGTGTCTTCTAAAAGGAATCAAATACAAAAATGTTTAGCAGAAAGAGTATGGGAACCTGACTTCAGTCATTTGTGGAAGCTGGAAATCACTCAACATTGTTGTTAGATTATTTTCCACCTTTTTTCTTCCATGCTTCTCTACATAGGAACCAATAAAGTATCCTATGAGAGCCCTTGTAATCCCAGATCTACCTTCTCTTCCACAACAATAATAAAAAAGAAAAACTATTGCTTTTTATATCTAGTAACTTGCATTCTGTTCCCTCCCTGAAGGTACTGCTGAAGTTTGCACTGGAGTAAAATATTTTGCATCTTTGCTTTTCTCCACATTTTTCTCTTCTACTTACAGACGATTAGTAAGAGAAAATTCCTCCAAAGAGTTGAACTCGAATGTTCTGTGCCTTGAACTCTGACTTTGCTCTGTGCTGAAAATGTTGTATGTTCTAGATCTGTGGCTTCAGAACAGTTTTTGTTTTCTCCTTGCTTTAGAGAATTCCTGCTGCAATTCTGGTGGACTAGCTGTCAGAGGCATACACTTTGATATTTTAAATCTAATGAGGGTCTCAAAATTAGAACAAGCCCTTTATAGTGACAGTGAATGATGACTCACCATATAACAGAGTCTTCTAGACAGATAATTATTTAGGCCTGGATTTCAGCAGATCATCCGTTAGGTGTCTCAGAACAAGAGATTATTTTTTATCAACTGGAAAGACAAGACAGTAAGTTAAATTACCTTTTAGGCAATACTGACTCATGAGGGGTAATGAGAAGTCGTTTGGGAGATGCACACATGTCCTGGCTGAATTTGGCCCCTCTTATTTAGTATGTGGCATTTGAAGTTTGCTAATTGCTGGGATTTTCTTGAGCATGTCTCTGTCTGAGACTACCCACAAGGCCTGATTTAAGAGGTTTTTTGCTATAGGAATGAATAGTTTCAGCAGTGATTGAGGCCTGACATTGTCACCCCAGATCCTGCCTTGGGAAGAATTATGGTTGCAAGCTCAAAGGGAGTACATCGGGTAACATGGTCTAGGCTGCCCTCAATCATGGTTAAAAATTGTTAGCAAAGCAGCCAAAGTAGCCCCAGGTTGTATTTATATTCCATTTCATTCATCCTGATAGAAAACATTGCAGGCTGAAGGAAATTCATGACACTTTTGAGGTTCTTGAAGACAGACTTCAAATTGTTGGCTTAAAATTGTAGCCTGAGCAATTTGACCATCACAGTGACCTTATTACATTTAGATGAGCTCTTTATAAGGCTACCCAGGGGCTTGGCTTTTCATAGGGAGTCAAACTTCATTCTCTGCAGTAGCTCTGGGCACCACCCAGCAGAGCTGGACTGTGGGGTGTTTACCTGGGGGAGCTGTGGGGGCTGCTTAGGACAACTTATGATCTCTTGAGCTAGCAAAGTCTGCTGGAAAATGAGAAGAGGGGTACATGAAACCAGCACAAGGATTTCTGATACAAGGCATTATGCATTTTTCAACCCCTGAGGAAAATGTCCTCTTTCCCATGATACATAGGAAGTATTTCTCCCTTAAATCTTGTATCCACATTAACTTACCTTTGTAGTTTTTTCCAGCATTAATCTTGCTCCAAAAGTATGTAGGTCAGGCATCATATCTCAGCTTCATTTACAATGCAAGTATTTATAATTACTGGTGCATCAAATTCCCAGCAAATTATTTCCTCTTGCCACTGAATCTGTGCTCTTTCAGGTCCTCCATAGTGCTTTTCCCTAGTGACCAGAACCATAAAATGAGCATTGAAAACAATCATGGGTTGCAACAGGAGAAAATAAAGAAAGAGGTAGTTTAACTTGAAAGAGCATGGACAACTTTGTTACTCTTCAGTTGCCCTGAGCAAATGCTGCTGTTCTGACAAGTTGGTGGGTGGCCTTCAGGTGATATTTGTAGCGTCCAGGGAAAAGTATGGCCTTGGAGCTGAAAAATCATATATTTCCTAATCACCTCAGACCTGGAGCTTTTTAGAACTACTACAGAGGTTTAATTTTTGTATTGACAGAGGCATGAATGCGCTTCTTAGGGAACTAAACCCACTAGATGGGTCTCTTCATATTTGGATAAATAACAGTATCCTTTAAGAAAAAGGAAAATAATTGAGAACTTCCTATAAATCCAAAACTTAATGACATTTGCTTATGTAGGCTTTGATACACTCTCACTCTCTCTAGGTTAATTTGGCTTAATTTTAAATGCTTGCATGATCCCATATTTTCAGTTTCTTTATCTAATATTCACATATTTTACCAACTTTTTTTTTTTTTAAAGGAAGAAATCTTACTTATGCTAAAACAGCTCCATAAAATAGCTCACATATGAAAATAAAACCACATTTCCTTTCTAAGATAATGCCAATAATTGGAGCATTTATATAACAGGCCATGCTGGTATGTGCAGACAGCAACCAAAAGATCAGACCCAAGAGCTTCACTGCAGAAAATTCAGTTTGCACTGAGAGAGCAGATAACCATATTGATACCAGGAATGGATGAGAGAGGAAGGAAGAAAACCATATATACAAGTGCACTCCCTAAATAGTACAAATGCAATCTGTGACATTATTTGGTGTACACACAAATGCAGTGTGTATGGTAGATCCAACTTGCAGTTACAATTAAACAGATAAAACCTTGTATTGAAATTCAAGACTACTGGCCAAAACAGCCTGAACAAAAAAGGCTGAACAGATCTGACATCATGGCCTTGACACATTTATATGTGTGTTTTCATGGCAACCAGGTTTTTCATGTATTTTAAAAGAACAGAACTTTTCTGTTATTATTTATATTGTGAAATATCAATACATGTTTGTATTACCCCCTTGGCTTTGGGTATATTTTGGGACTGGATTTAGTCTATGTGGAAAGTAATTTCCATTTTCTTTTATTTATGTAATTTTAATTTAGCGGTTTTAGTCAACATATACAGGCATGAAACTTCGGTAGCTGTGGCTAAAACCAGCAAATCACATCGTTTGTTCATTTTCATCTTGGAGAAAGAAATGTAAACAGCCTTTTCCTCTAGGATTTAAGCGGTCCAAAAAGTTGCAGAGAATTGCTATTAAAGCATATATTCCAGAGTGAGAGTAGCAGCAATAACTGCCACTTTCCTAATGTAATGATTTCCATATCCCCTTCAAAACTGTGTGGAAACCCACAGGATTTGTCTGAATGTAGATGGGCTGACTATTATTTGAGTTTAGTGCTTGATCCAGGCTGCTGCCTCTTTGTCAGTCGTGTTTCTAAAGGAAAAGGATAATGATCTACTTGCCTTAAATCAGATGCATCATTGGGATGTTCTGAACATCTTCTCAAGAACCACTCCTACGCATCCTAGCACTGGATAGCAGGAAGAAGAGATCTGCACCTTCCTCCCTGCCTCCCCTCCTCAGGAATCTGTAGAAAGCAGGGAGGTCACACCTCAGTCTTCTTCCTTCCTCCAGACTAGACAAGTCCAAAGGAGTCAGCCAGTTCTCATCGGCCATTCCTTCCAGCCCACTCATCAGCCTTGCTGACCTCTGGAGACACTCAAGGACCTTCATATCCTGCTTAAACTGTGGGGCCCAGAACTGCATGAGGGTGTCTTTCCCAGTGACAGACACCAATCGAGAAAAACCTGAGAATTGTTAGATTGTGGCATTATACAACATAATATTGGCTGTGAAAATTCAGATTTAATTCAACCAAAGGCAGATCACAGGAAAAAAATATGACTTGGCAACTGAATTTAGCTAAAAGATCATTCTAACTTGGCAAGAAAATTTAACTTTACAGGTTCTTCCAACTCATTTCTATACCTTTTTTCTGTCTTGTATTTATGATATAGGTTACCATAAAAGAAATGTAGAACTGCTGCAAAATTAGAAACAGAAGATAAAAATAATCCAGTGCTGTCCCTGACAAACCACCAGAGTTGTTTGCATCACTTTAGTTCAGCTGTTCTGTAATATTCCAGAGAACATTTGCATCTTAATGCTTAACTGGATGACCACAAAGCCAAAGCTGAACAATTCATTTCTTGTGTTTCTTTTCATTTAACTTCATTGACACTTCATTTATCCTTGCAAAAACATACACTGAAACCCTGCCAGAAACGGAATAGGAAAATGCCAATGTAATCAGCCACCAGAAAGGCATCTGAACACAGTAAGAAAATGTCCTTGAGCCTGGACAGAGGTACATCAATAAGTGTGCAGATTACAAGAGATACAGAATGTGGTGAATATAGTCTTATTTCCCTGCAGTAAGCAAAAGTTCTTTTTAAGATGTATAGTGAGAGAAAAAAAAAAAAAAAGAAAAAAAAAAGGATCATCAAGAAAGAAATACTACACCTTTCAAGAGATGCTGACCATTATTTGTGGTGTTTATTGGGTGACCAGGCATTGTGAAGACATCTTTGCTGAAATACTCACAAATGATCAAATGGTGTGGGAGGAGCATGTTCTCTGTTAGAATTGCTAAAGATTTCACAGAAATTCAATGTGAAAATGAAGGAGATTTAAATCTCACAGTGGTCCTCACTGAAGCCCCACTCCTGCTACCTGGGAACTCAGTGGAAATTTCAAAGAGTCCAGTGAAAGCAAAGTTCAGAGTCCTCATAAATCCAAGGAATTAAATACTAAATTTGACAAACAGTTCTTTGAAGGAAACTTCTCACATACAATTCTGATATGTTCACTCAGCCTTTGGCTTGACATCACACATGAGAACTCTTTTTGCAACAAATTGATGATGATTTTAATTTACTAAAATGTGTCACTTCTTAAATGAGGAAAGAAGAAGTCTTCAGCAATCCCAGAAAAGAAATAAAAATTCCTCTCTAATTCGCTTTGCTGAAAGACTAGTACATTTACACCTGTTAAAAGCAAATGTACTAACAGGAGCCCTAAAAAGAAAAAAAAAAACAA
Organism: Dendrocincla tyrannina; assembly: GCA_035047865.1. Lineage (NCBI taxonomy): Eukaryota > Metazoa > Chordata > Aves > Passeriformes > Dendrocolaptidae > Dendrocincla > Dendrocincla tyrannina. The sequence continues at coordinate 14,528,712 of JAWWMP010000148.1, read as the reverse complement.
ACCCCACATTAAATTGCCACATCAACTATCCTGTTTTATCAATGTTCTTTGTACAAAATGATGCAGTTCTGCATAATGCAAATTTTGAGATAAAATATCATTTCAAAAGGATGTACCATGCAATGCAGTGTAAATTTTCCATGAAATTCCCCATGTGCTGTTACATACACATCTGGTGAAACTTCTTTAATACAACTAAAATTCTTTGCTATCTGGGAAGGATGGTTTCTTAACAATTGATTTTGAAGTAGCTGGGGGATAATTGGATGATTACAACAACTGAGATGTATGAAGGACTAATTATGTTAAACACATCTCTTGCTTGTTAATACTGAGACCAATATGCAGTGTAGCGAATAGGATGGAAGAAGTAGAAATGGTAGAAACTGCCTTCTGTTTCATTAGTAATATTTTTAAACAAATAATAGGAAATGCATTCATACAAATTAACATCCTGCAACTATACAATGAAATGAAAAAATTATAGAATCACAGAATTGTTTAGATTGGAAAAAAAACCTTTAATATTATTGAGTCCAACCATTAAGCCAGCACTGCCAAGTCCACCATGAAACCATGTCACCAAGCACCTCTACATCCTTATTTAAAAACATAAATACAACCTCATTTAAAAATCTATGTTTAAAAATCTACTATCATGTGCAAATCACTTGGTTTGCAGGCTGTCACTTCTTAAAATGGTTCTTAGTGTTGAAGTTTGAATGAAATTTGTTATATAAAGCACTTACATTAATTTCACTGTGTTCCTTTACTGTCCAGAACTACTCTTACATAAGAGAGACTTGTTTCTTACATCAGCTGTCTAAAGCAATGGAAATAAATCAGCTCTCATAATGATTGGTTTCTTCCTGGCATCCTAAGGAAATCACACTTTGTGATGTGATAATGGACCAGGCAGAAGTGTCTGTCATCTCCAACAGCAGTTACTTGTTTACTTCCACTTGGAATGAGCTCTGAATCTGGCAGCCTTGCTGAAACAGGGAGGTAAAGAGAGGGTACCAGAAAAGTGATGGGTTTTGGTCTGCACAGGGCCAAAATTCAACAGAAATATGCACCTCATTACTGTTGTGCTTTCATGAAAGGTGAATGGGCAAAAGAAAATATAATTTGTAGTAACAAGATATCTCACTGTGTTTAAAACAGGATGCACTGTACTCCAACAGTAACAGTGTTGACAAGGCTGAATTTATGGTCTCTGTCTCTCTAATTTTCAGAATTATTGAAAAAACTAATTTCACAAGACTTTTTCAGAGTACCATGCTAGAGTTTTTTGAATGAATGAAAATGACATGCTTGGGACATTCTCCCAATGTGTGTTAATTTAGTGCAGCTCCTCATTAAACAAGTCTTTTTTATCAATTGGGTGACATTTGTTTTGTAGAAAGTTATGGCATTTGCTAGATCTTGAAGAATAATTTCGATGCACATGAATGAAAAGGCTGAGTAAAATACACTGTGTTTTGATCTGAAATGAATAAATATTTCCAGTCCCATGTTTAGGTTTCCTTTTATTCTGAACTTTGAGTCTCAACCTCAAAGTAAACACAGGGGATGAAAAATCTTTTCAAATGAAACTAAAAATGTTTCAACCCCTTTCAGAAAAATTGCCAAAATGTGGACAGCTGCTCGGGTTTTTATTCTCATTCAAGCTCTTTGGGGAGTTGTGTTCTCTAGAATGACAAAGTATAGTAACTTTTCACCTATATATTCTAAAACAAAATTCTTCTTTGGCATAGATTATTTTCAGGTAATAACATATTAGTGTGAACTTTATGCATCTAATTCATGCATTTGTTTTTCCCAACAATTTTATGTTGTTGTATTGAATTTTTTTGGCTTTATGTAGGTCCATTTTGTACTTCTTTAATGTATTTTAGATATTAATAAGTAACAGCTTTATGCAAGCTGAATAAACATTCTATCATGGGGCTGAATCTTGGTTGCTCTCACTATCTTCAGCTATGAAACCTCTTGCTTTATTCCATTGTGTCTTAATTAGTGGCCCACAGCCACCAAGTGACTAATCAGTGATGGAATGAGGATCAGTGGATTGAGGATTGCAATAGTCAAATCAAATGAAGGATGTGTTAACATATATAAGCTCAGCAGGGCCATTCAGAACTTGGCTGCAGAGATAATATTCCTGGCTGTCTTTCCCAAAAACTTACACAAAGCATGATTGATAATATTGAGCATTGTCACAATAATATAGAGTAGGCCACACAGTATCTTTTAGTGTATGCAGGGTGTTGTTTTGGATCTGGTTTCACCAGATATATACAAAGTGTCTTCCTCAAACTTCCTCATACTAGAATTATCATGGGAAAAAGGAACCTTTTACTAACTCAAACATATGAGTGTTTGTATAAGGATTGTTAACTGTCACCTTCATTAATAATAGAAAATATTTCAAAGATGGGCAACAGTCAAAGTTGTTGAAGTTCCAGTGTTCACCTGGGTTATCCAAATAACCTGGGGTTTTCCAAACAAAGCATCTTGAGTTTGGAGTACAGCTTTTGAAATTTCATGGAACAGATTCTTTTCCTATTACTTTCCTCCTATTTCATGCTCAAGACTAAACCACACATTTCATGGGGAGAATTAGAGACGTTTTTAAAGACAGTCAAAACTTGAGGGCATTATCAGGTCTTTCTCCTTAGTTTCCACAGTAAGGTTTACACTGGCTAGTTGTCCATCTGCATATTAGTCTGTCAATGCCTCCCAAACAACTCTTACATCCATTGTCCAACTTCATCTAGATTTGAGAGATACAGAGGTCTCCTAGCTTAAACTCCTGCATAGAAATCTGCAGCTAACAGGAAAGGAGGGCCCACATTCATGCTGCAGTCAGGGTAAGACAGCAGCTATTTCTTTAGCTTGCCCTTCTCCTCCCCAGACAGCAGAGTTAGCAGGGAGCCTCTCAACACCAGCCTGGCTCGTGATCAGCAGGTTCCCTGTGTAAGGGTGGTGGGCAGAGATGTATGCTTTAGAGGATGTGCTTGTCAAGGAAAATAGTTGAGAATATGATTATAGGGAGCTTGGAAAAGAGCTGCATTTTATAAGAGAAAGTAGTAAGTGAATCAGTAAGAAATCAGATTTTCTTAATTCACTGAGAAGCTTGACTTTTTCGACAAACTGATCTGCTCTGTGAAGTGAACTGTGAGCTGCAACAACAGTGAGTGGCATGTGTGTGCATCACAGGGAAAGGCATGTGTGTGCATCACAGGGAAAGGCATGTGTGTGCATCACAGGGAAAGGCAGGTATGTACATCACAGGGAAAGGCATGTGTGTGCATCACAGGGAAAGGCAGGTATGTACATCACAGGGAAAGGCATGTGTGTGCATCACAGGGAAAGGCAGGTATAGCACTGTTTGAAATTTTTGCACCACTCTACAAGTTGAGTGCATGTATCAGTGGA